>JAPKLX010000019.1:3001939-3087672 GCA_026898415.1 Leonotis leonurus | reverse complement strand
GGAGGTATTGGAATCTGAATCAAAACACTTAAAATATTTCCCAACAAATGATGTCGTAAATAAATCATATATTTAAATAATATGTAGAAATAACAAATACTAAATCATATATTTAAACTTTGCAAGTAATAAAAGGTACACAAAATAATACTTTTAAATCATAATAATAAATACGTATTAATGCCACATTTAAAAATTGCATTAATTATCAGTACATCTTTAAATCTATCGTTTTAGTTTTAAAAGAACTAGTATTTTTACCCGTGCAGTTGCACGGGAAATTATTTTTTGTAGTATATAATTTCATCATTTTAAAATATAGATAATTTTAATAATGTTTAATAAAATCAAACAATCCAAATAAAAGTTATCTTATTATATATGATAAGTATTAAGCCTACATATTATATTTTTAAAGATTACAAATAGGTTATTATATACTTCATCCGTTTTATAAAAATATATACCATTTGAACGATGCGATACAAATTTTAACAAAATGTAATTGAATTGAGTGGTATTAAAATCGAGACTCACAAAAAAATATTATTACGTATTAAAATATAGTTAATTTAAATGGTAGTGTGTTAGAACCCACAAAAAGGCGTTATTAAATGTTAAAATATAATTGATTTGAATGATAATGGAGATTGAGACCCACAAAAAAATGTTATTAAACGTGAAACTATATCAAAAAATAGAAAGTGGATATTTATGTGGAAGGTAATAAATTTGCAAAAGATGTATCTTTTTAAAAAACGAAATGAGTATTAGTTTCTCTTTTTAATGTAACAAAAACATAAAAAATTGTTTATTACATATTATTCAATTTGAAGATTACCTAATTAATTTAGGGTGCGTATTTTCTAATTTTTTTAAGTTGCAATTCGACTACAAAATATTTAATTAGTTTTTTTTTGCACATATGTGAAATATATTTCTTATTTAAATTTTATTAAGTTTATAACGGTTTATTTAATACAAATTTATTTAATGATTTATTGAGACTATTCATTTCCCCACTCCCCACTACCTAATTATTATCTATTTAATGAATTTATTAATTTGTATTATTTCTAATTAACTATATATAATACTAACTTATATTTAATGATAATAAATTATATATTTATAATCAAAATAATGAATATAATTTTATAAATAAAATTAAAGAAAATTAATTATTGATGATATGAAAAAAAAACTTAAAAAATAATAAATATAACTATATTTGAATTTTTTTTATTCATTTATTGTGTCATAGTTTAAGATAAAATAAAATGAAAAAATATAAAGACAATAAAATAAATAAACTAAAAATATACATATTTTTCATTAATTATAAAATAATAAATAAAACTTTAAATGGAATTTAAAAAAATTAATTATTGATAATTTGAATAAACGAAAAATTAAGAAATATAGATATAACTATATTTGTATCCACATTTTTATTCATTTGTAATGTCATAACTTAAGAAAAATAAAAATGAGAAGTGAAAAGACAATAAGGTAAATATAATAAAATATTAATTATATATAATTTCATAAAATATGTAAATTAAAAAAATAATAAATATGATTTTATAATAAAATTAAAAAAATCCATTACTGATAATATTAATAAAAAAGAAAATAAAAATATGAAGTCAAAAGATAATAATGTAAATATAATAAAAAGAGCAAACAAATTTATTTCATAAAATATATAAATTAAATAATAAATATAATTTTATTATGAAATTAAATAAAATTAATTATTGATAATATGAGAAAAACTAAAAATGAATAGTTAAAAAACATTAATTTAAATAAAATAAAAGAGGAAGGGTAAAATGGGAAAAAAGTGGTAAAATGGTTTTGCTTTTATATATATATAGATGAAAGTATATATTTTTCAACGAAATGAATAATTGCATTTTACTCCATGTTCATCCACTCATGGTGGGCGTGATTAATTGTGACATATTACTAAATGAAAAAAAAAAATGAAATTTTTAATAATATTTTTATTAATTCTCCCTTTACAATTAGAATTTATTAATCTATATTTTAAAATTATTCAATATAAAATAATAAAATAAAAATAATAGAAAAACAAAAACTTATAGTGACATGTATACTAATGTGTTAATCACATTAACTGTACGTGCGTTAAATTGCGCCCACAAGTCAAATGCAACGATCATTATAAAGTGTTTATCCAAGTGATTCTAAATCAAGAATATAAGGCTAAAGGAAATCTGAATCATAAAAATTAAGGAAATCATGAACTTAAGGCGAGATGTTATATCCTAAATTTTCTTAAGTAAATCAAAAACAGGCTTTTTGCCCTTTATATCGAATCCAAATAAACTTAGGAAAAGCTAAAAATAAATTAAAATACCAAAAGCTAAAAACATGCTTTTTGCATGCTAATATACTCCATTCTCCAAGCTGGTTATAGTTCGACTATGTTACTCTCTCGTCCTGTTAAAGTTGATTTATTTTTCTTTTTATGTCATTTCGTTAAAATTGATTTGTTTTCATAAATAATAAAAGGTAACAATTAGAAAAATGTGATCCTACTATTTATTTGTTCAGAATTGAAAGTGATTGTATTTTATTTTATTTGTGTATATGCTACGGCTCAGTTTGGTTTTGTTTTAAAGTAATTTTTCCATAACAACAACAAATGTCCCTTTCATTTTATTGAGAATAGATTATGTCGTTGTCATTAATAAATTAATGGAGAAGATAAGTGACAGCTCAATTTCTATTTCTATTTCTATTTAGTCAAATAAAGTCACTCATAACGCGTTTGGTTTCTCCTTAATTCGAAGAGTATTTCATTAGTAAAATGAAACATTTTAGTCATTAGTGTTCGTTCTTAAATGGCCAAATATGTGGCTGACAACACAATATAAAAAAAGAAAGAATTTAAATTACTCCTCATCTCTAAATGAAAATGTAATAATTTTTTAATAAATAACTTACTATTTTTATTTGTATATCATCTCTAAATGAAAATGAAATACATCTTATTTTCTTGAATAAGAAAATTAAGTTTAGAGCTCTATTGTTTATTGAATGAAACGCGTAAACTGGTAGTATATATTATATTTTTGACTTTTAATGTTGAATTAATGGCAACCACAAAAACAATTGGTTTAAATTAAATAAAATTAATTGTGTTTCAAACTTGTTTGATTGGTTATTGCGGCTGTTCATACTTCATATAATGTATTTTCTTTCTAAATATTGCATAATTATAGTCCAATTTCATAATGTGAATTATAATTAACATATTGTTCTTTTTTTTGTTGGACTGAAAACGAATAAAATTGATGTATGAAGAAAAATACATCAACAATAAATTCTTTTGAATTTATTTAAAAAACTAAAAGAATCATATAAGTAGTTTTGAAATCTTGCTTTACTTCTATTTAAAAAGTCGGCAGGTTGTTGCAAATAAGACCTCTTGTGTGAGTTATATCGAAGAGTTAATTAATACTAAAAACAAATAATGTTTTTTAATTAACTAATGAGATTGTGTGCAGAAGATTAGTGATATTTGATTAGGATTCAAGTGTTATTTATCACACTCAAATTAGATTACCATTGATTAACAAATTATAGGTGGTGAGTACCTTTACAAACTAATTACAAAATTAAACCTTAAAAGCTATTTGCATGTTTCTCATTTTTAAATTCTCCAACTAAGAACTATCACAACAGGCGATACATATGTTTCTAAACTCAACAATTTATTCAAGTAAAAAAACATTATTTAATACTTATAGAAATGATGTGCAAAACTATCAATTAAGGGGAAAAAAAAAAAGAATTAGAGTTAAACAAGACGTTAAGGTGTGAACATATTGATTGAAACTAACTTGTGAGCCTCATAAATTGACAAAAGAAAAAGAAGATATTAAAAAACATCTATGGAAACTGGAATATAAGAAAATGGAGATGGACTTTAAATTAATCTGTCTTAATTGTTCATTTATAAATTAAATTAAATGGGTTTTTCTTTGTTGACTTATTATAAGAGTGAAGAAGGATATGACTATGAGTATATATGCTTTGACTCATTATAATGAATGAATAATGTAGAGTAAGGCAAGATGGAGTCATGTTTTTATAACAATTATACCCTAATTTGCATTCATTCCAAACTGCAACTCCAAACCACTTCTTTTATGAAATAATTAGGAAGAAGAAAACCGCCCACACTTTTTAAGAATGCAAATAACAAATTAGATACCCATTCTCGATCTCTCTCGTAATATTTTCTTAGTACATCATCCCATTAAAAATGATTATTTTCCACAAAAAAAAAAAGTTTACCTTTAAAATACATCACTCATACTTTTTTAAAACATAAAACTTTATTTTTTTAAGTTCGGTGTCCGCATTTAGCGGAGACATAGAGAGTGTTATTTTCTACATGATGAGAAATTATTATTATTGTCTTACGGTATATAAGATTTTTTTTTAATATTAATTATAGATACTTTTAAAATAGTAATAATAGATACTATAAATTAACTTTAAGGTATCGCGGTACCCATTTTTTTTATTAGAAATGATCATTTTTTAAAGAATCACTAATCTCACGAATATATGATATAGTATAATTTATTTCACCACTTTAGACTGATTGATATATCATCATTATCAGGAATGATATTTTTTCATTAGGGTGTCTCCAGCCGTTCCAAAATGCAGTTTTTGGTTTTAACTTTATTATTGGAAAATGTATAAACTAGTTTGTGGAAAAAAGTATTGGAAAATGTATAAACTAGTTTGTGGAAAAAAGTATTCAAACTCATTTTATCTGCACAAACCAGTTTCTTCACTGTCAAAAGTGCAAAATCCAACATTCATTTTATGGGCTACGGATTTTTCTAACAATGGGGCTCATTAATAGTAAAAAGCTAAGTTTATTATTGAAGGGCGTAGATGATAAAATATGTGAATTTTTAATAATTGATGTGACATATTAAAAATTGAAAAAGTGGATTTATTGTTAGAGATACCCGCATAATTATAAAAAACGATAACATGTAAAAAATAGTTTGGTTACAATTTAAAAAATTTAAAATTTAGAACTGTAATCGATAATTCAAACTGTAACCTCATTAACTTTTACATAATTTAATGTATTTCTTATACTATAAAGAATTTAGTAAAAATATGTCAAAAATAGTGGAACTGAAAAATTAACAAGAAAAAATGAGAGACATTGATGGAATTACTCATGAGCCTATTAGTGCTCAAATTTAATTACTATCTAATCAGAGTTTAATTAAGCACTTATTAAAAAAACTAGTATAGTAGAAGCCAAGAGGATTATTTGAAAAGTCAAAACTCAAAATAGCAAAGAGTGGAAATGCAATGAGCTGCCAAAGTCCAAATGGTATAAAATGTCTATTTCAAGTTCACTGCTGTCTAAAACACACACACACACACACACACTCTCTGTCTCTCTAGCAGTACATATTTACTTTATACATTCGACGCATATTCAATTATTTTTCTATATCCTTCAAAGTTCATGAGTGGACGAGTCTGAAACTCTAAGCTTCATTACTCATGCAGATAAGATTTTTACTAAATAATGGGGAAAGTTAGAACTTTCAAGATTTTCTGCTTTATCATGATTGCCTCAAGTTTGTGCGCCTCAGCAGCTGCACAGACCAAGCAGCAGCTCAACCAAAATGAAGGTAACTAAAACTATCACGTTTTCAAGGTTCCGCTTTTAAGATCGAAATTCTTGATTTTGGTGGAAGCCCAGAAAGAAATTTAGGATTTTTTAAAGATATGTGTTTGTTTGGACTGCAGTGAAGGCTTTGAAAGAGATAGCGAGAAGATTGGGGAAAAAAGATTGGGACTTTAGCAAAGATCCCTGCAGTGGAGAAGGGAATTGGACTATGCCTGTTACATTAAAAGGATTTGAGAGCTCTGTCACTTGTAATTGCTCTCTTGATCAGTTGTCTACTTGCCATGTTGTTAGCATGTATGCTTCTCTCTCTCTCTCCTCCCCTCCCTGTATGTGTGTTCACTTTTTTTTCGCTTGAGTTATCCAGCTCAGGGAAAATTGATGGTTGATATGGGAGCATTTTCTTGTTAATTATTGTGTATTATATGCGTTTGTAGTTGGAGAAGGAGTAGAACTTGGGAATTTCTTGTTTGACTTTCATACGTATGCAAATCTGTGTGTTCTTTTTGGGATACTACGAAAATGTTTCATTACATTGCCGGAGTTGTAGGAGAGCTAATGGGTTGACTGAGTAGTCAGTCAACGTTTGATGAGTCGGCGGTTGACTTTCGTACTGGTTATTAACCCATCCAGCTGTCATTGGTGGGCTGAGGGTCCATTTCTGTCTAAAAATTCGTACTTTTGACTACTTTACATTAATGAACGAAAAACATGTGTGAACTATATTGACTGTGTGGTGTGCGTAAATCGAACTGATAATAATTGGTGTGTAAGATTTGCTGCATGGGATCACAACTGTGAACTTTCACAATAGAAGGTTGCAAGTTCTTGAAAACTCAGTTTGAAGCTGTCTATTGATAGACTTTTGATGGGTATATTGGAACCTGTACCTGATATTAAAAATCAATTTCAGATGTAGAAGGCCTGTACATGATCAACACTTTAAATGTTTCACCTCAAAAAGAAAAGAAAAGAAGGAATTTAAATGTTTTATATAGTAGATATGGCCTATTTCAAAAGAATACCATTCTATTAGTAGTTATTAGTAAACCAGGCTTTCTGCCACTTCTTTGTTGGATGCTCTTTCATCAGTTTTCTCTAATTTTCCAATGTTGCTGTAGAGCTTTGAAATCGCAGAATTTGACAGGAGGGCTTCCATCAGAGTTTGCCAAGTTTCGCCATCTTAAACACTTGTAAGGCTCATTACTAAGTCCATATCTCACTAATCTACGACTGCATTTTGATCTTTTTATGCTCGATCCGAAAACTACAATGCAAGTCATTGTATGTGATTGGGTTGCTTGATTTATTCTGAAATACGATCTTTGTTTCTTGCATTGTGCAGGGATCTTAGTAGGAATTGCTTTAATGGATCCATACCTTCCGAGTGGGCTACATTGAACTTGACTGAGCTGTAACTCTTACATCTTTGTATCTCTTTGCAAATACTTTGACTCATAATGCATCTCATATATGATTTTTATCTGGCTAAAATTTGCAGGTCCTTAATGGGAAATAGATTGTCTGGTCCATTTCCAACGGTTATTACCAAAATGACTACCCTCACCAACCTGTACGGCACACTTCTCTTCCATTTATGTTTTCATCGTCTGCACTTCTCTTTTCTTGTATGCATATGAAGTTCCTGCAAATGCAAATGCTCTTGGTGTTCCAATTACTCTGCACTTGACTAAGCTATCAATCAAAGTCGTGTTTCACAATTATTCTTGAATTGTCATGATTTTTTCGGTTAAACTACAATTTTCCGTTCAAATATGTTTCAAACTGATCTTGAGGATTTCATGTGCAGGAGTCTTGAAGCGAATCGATTTACTGGACCTGTTCCTTCAGATATTGGACGATTGGTCAATTTACAAAAGCTGTAAATGTTTTATCACTTATTTTGGTTTCCACTTTCTGATATACATTTACTTCTACTCCCATATCTGAACTACTTTTTTACTTATATGCCTCTTTTTCAGCGTGTTATCTTCAAATGCATTAACAGGAGATTTACCAGTGGCATTGGCTAAGCTGACCTCCTTAACTGACTTGTGAGTACCTTGAATTATTTTTCAAATTTAATTCCGTACGAATTCAACAATAAGCAATCTTGATGCTCCTGCTTTCCTAAATAAACTAAAGAAAGAAAATTACTGTTTATGATTGGCAATTTATGTCTGCATCAGTCAGTCCACTGCCTTCTCTGAAGATTTAACTTTTGTATTTGATTCTTTCAAGAAAGTCGTATCTAAGAGTTGATATCTTTAATGCTTTTAGGAGAATTAGTGACAATAACTTCACAGGAAAGATCCCCGACATCATCAGCCACTGGAAAGACATTGAAAAACTGTAAGTTTTGTGATCACTTGTTACATGATAGTTCGGTTAAGAGATTTATAAGAAAACTGCCAATAAATAAGCAAGATTGTTGTGGTTGACTTTTGCAGGCACATACAAGGTTGCTCTCTTGAGGGCCCGATTCCTTCTTCGATATCTGCCTTAACAAGCTTAAGTGACTTGTGAGTGATTTAAAATCATTTACTCAATTCTTTATCATGTACGAGTGCGTTGATTTTGCCGTCGTTTTCCAACTTCTCCAGGAGGATTAGTGATTTAAAAGGCAGTGGATCCACTTTCCCCCCACTAAGCAATATGAAATCCATTAAAGTGCTGTGAGTTTAAACATTTTCTCAAATTTTTACAATATCAAAGTGTTTTGATCTACGATTATGCAACTAAACTGATCTGTATAGGGTGCTAAGGAGTTGCTTAATACATGGAGAAATGCCGACTTACATTGCAGACATGGAGAAATTGAAAACTCTGTGAGTTGCTTATACTACAAACTTCTTTTCAAGTCATAATCTTTGTGTTATTGACTGAAGATTCGTACTGCATTTGGCAAATATAGGGACCTTAGTTTCAATAACTTGAGTGGAGAAATTCCAGAATCATTTGACCAGCTCACGAAAGTTGATTTCATGTAAGTGCTTATTCTTTGCATGTTTCATTTATTCTATTCTTTTTACTGTTGTACTCTTTATTTCTAATTTATGATCAAATTCACTTAACAGCCATGATTGTTTTTCTTTAGGTACTTGACGAGTAATAGACTTATAGGAACAATTCCAGATTGGATTTTACAAAGAAACAAGAACGCGTGAGTACCTTACATCAAATGCACATTCATTTTGTTTCGGTTATTCTCTAGTTAGCCAAATTTTGGCTTTATAACTTGCTATCAGATCTTATGTCACTACCATAATCACTCTAAAAAACTTACCACGATGTAAAAATAAAGAAAATTAGTACTTTTGATTACAAATTTAATTCATTTTACTACTTTACATACTTTTCAAAGTAATGCTTTTTCCTTAGCAATATCTTTAACTTTGCTTCTCATATTAATTAATCTATTTCATGTTCAGAGATCTCTCATATAATAATTTCACATCAGGACCAGCCGAATGCCCGAAAGGAAGCGTGTGAGTTTCTTATCAAATTTAAGCTTGATCTTTCTGTTTTTTTTTTGGGGCATTATAAATCCTTATGATTTTTGCTTATTTGCTTCAGAAACCTGGTGGAGAGCCTCTCAACAGCTGCTGACAAATCGTAAGATACATCTGTCTTAACTAAATGCCTTTTTATAAATAAAGTAGCTTTTCAGAACCATTTCAATAATGTTAAGTTTTCCTTTGGTATGTCTGCAGCGTGCATCCATGCATGAAGCAAGAGTTTCCTTGTTCTGATAAAAGAAATCAAGGCAAGTACTTTTAATTTTCTAATGGCTAAAGTTGCAACTTGCAACTTTTGGCAATAATTGATTAGTTGTAAATCTTATGCATCTATCAACCTATAGAAAACTACTCGTTGCGCATTAACTGTGGCGGCGGGGATGTAAACATCGCAAATGACACCACTTACAAAGCTGATAATTCGGAATCTAGAGGTGCTTCGACGTTTTACATGGGGCAGATGCAGAACTGGGCGTTTAGCAGCACAGGAAACTTCATGGATGATGATCTAGATGCTGATACCTACATTTTCACGAACGTTTCCAAGTTGTATAACACCACTGCACCCGTGTCAGAACTCTACACAAGTGCACGTGTATCGCCCCTCTCCCTCACTTACTATGGCCTTTGCCTTATTAACGGAAACTACACGGTAAAGCTCCACTTTGCAGAAATTGCTTTTACAAATGACAGTTCGTTCATGAGCCTCGGGAGGAGAATATTCGACGTTTACTTGCAGGTAATTATGATACTTCTTTTGCAAAGATGAACTTTCTTATCATCATAATCTTAATATATATTGTGCTAACATGAATGCAGGGAAAATTGGTTTTGAAGGATTTTAATATTGCAGAGGCAGCCGGTGGGACTGGGAAACCCATTATAAAGACGTTCACTGCTTCAGTGACAAGCCACACTCTGAAGATCCATCTTTACTGGGCAGGAAAAGGGACTACGGGCATCCCCCAACGAGGATCTTACGGTCCCATGATATCAGCTATATCAGTTGATCCTAGTACGTTAACGACTCTTATGTTAAAATCATTTCTTGACTCCACCTAAATTTTTTTACTGTTATGGGACATTTTGGGAAAACATGATTGCTTCCATAGCTTTAGACTGCATGTATTCTCAATTTTGCTCTCCAATTTTATTGAAGGATTTTTCGTATCATGAGCGGAAAGAATTGGAGAAGATGTAGGATGTTTGGTATACTTGTGACTTGAGTCTCAAATATAACATAACTTGACCATTTGTTTTGTTGCAGATTTTAAACCTCCAGTTCATCATAAAACAGTTAATTCTACTGTACTGGCTGGATCAATTGCTGGAAGTGTTTGTGTTCTTGCTCTGGTTCTTGGCATAATGCATAGGAAAGGCTATTTTGGAGGCAAATCTACCACAGATAAAGGTATCATTTGCTTAATATGTAGTAAAACAGACTGTTTAGTGCAGACTGATACAAGAATCATAGTCCAGATTTTATGTAAAGATTGAAGTTTTCCTTTTTGGATAATGATTCTGGTAATGTTGCTCCATGTACAGAGCTCAGAGGCCTTGACCTACAAACTGGTCTCTTCACATTACGACAAATCAAAGTCGCGACAAAGAACTTTGATCCAGCTAACAAGATTGGTGAGGGCGGTTTCGGTTCCGTTTACAAGGTAACTATTGTTTCCATAACTAGATTCACTGTGATCTTTCATTTGATCGAAGCATAACTGGACTTCTCTTCTCCACGAATAGGGGTTGCTCTCTGATGGAACCATAATTGCAGTGAAGCAGCTCTCCTCGAAGTCGAAACAAGGGACGCGAGAATTTGTAAATGAAATAGGAATGATTTCTGCTTTACAGCATCCGAATCTAGTAAAGCTCTACGGCTGTTGTGTTGAAGGGAATCACTTGATGTTGATCTACGAGTACATGGAGAATAACTGTGTGTCACGCGCACTTTTTGGTGAGCTTTGTCTTCGAATGATGCAAGAGTCTGCAACAAGTAGAACATTTATTCAACCGTTTCTTTTTCTCTTCTTGCAGGAAAGGGTGTGACTCAGAAACTGCAGCTGGATTGGCCCCAGAGGAGGAAAATCTGCCTTGGGATAGCTAGAGGTCTAGCTTACCTTCATGAGGAGTCGAGGGTGAAGATAGTGCATCGAGACATCAAGACAAGCAACGTGTTGCTGGACAAAGATTTGAATGCGAAGATATCTGATTTTGGATTGGCAAAGCTGAATGAGGATGACAAGACTCATATTAGTACAAGGATTGCAGGGACTATGTAAGTTGTGATTGATCTTAATATAGAGTTTCTTCTTACATAACTCCCTTGCTTTTGTACATGTGATCGGATCTTGCAATATCTTGTTTGTCTTTTCCAGAGGTTATATGGCTCCAGAATACGCGATGCGCGGTTACCTCACAAACAAAGCAGACGTATACAGCTTTGGCATCGTTGCACTGGAAATAGTAAGTGGTAAAAGCAACACGAACTACAGGCCCAAGGAAGACTTTGTCTACCTTCTTGATTGGGTATGTATAGTCTCTTCTCTACTAATTCAAGATTCTGCTTCTTCTAATTATGCAAAGTAAACGATCCCGTCTAAACTTTCATAATCAAACAATCAATCTATTGATCAGGCATACGTTCTACAAGAGAGGGGCAGTCTACTAGAGCTAGTCGACCCAGATCTTGGATCGTCCTACTCATCGGAAGAGGCTATGGTGCTGCTCAATGTAGCTCTTCTGTGCACCAACGCCGCCCCAACTCTAAGGCCTATAATGTCCCAAGTGGTGAGCATGCTTGAAGGGCGAACAGCCGTGCAGGATCTGCTGTCGGATCCGGGATTCTCGACGGCAGATTCAAAGTACAAGGCCATAAGAAACCACTTCTGGCAGCACCCTAGTGTAAACCATAGTATGTCAACTGATGGTCTGAATTCAGATTATTCTTCCTTCTCAAATCAAGATAGAGTGGAGAATGGTGTGGATCAGGGAACTGCTTGAGATGCATTTTTGTGCAAAATGTGTGTAGTTCGAGATTTTACCAAGCAATTGTATATATAATAGTTTAGAATGTAATGTACTTCTGGTTTTGTGTGTTTTTTTGGGCTCTTGTTATATTCCACACATACTGAAAATTGTGTTTGGTAACTATTTAAGCATATCTCAATTATGCATCTTATTATTTGCCATTTCTTTAATATTTTTTGACACAGAAATACATTAAACAACTCTCAAGTCTCAACTATTGCTTGTTCATTCAATAAAAGAAATAAATCAAAAGAAATAAGTAAATAAAACAGAGAAAAAGAAATTAAAATGTTATTCCAAAAAAAATGAAATTGAAAGAAAATAAATCACTGAAAATAAAAATGAAAAAACAAAGTACATATTACCAGAATATAGTTAACATTAGTCATTTAGATTTTAGAAAGTGCATAAAGTTACTAGAAATTCGAATGGAAGACAACGAGCAACTGTCGCATGATTCTGCCGCCGCCACCGCCGCCGCCGCCCTCGAGCTGAAGCACGCGGCAATGCTGGAGCGTCTCGCGAATCGCCACCAGTCCCGCGCTACTGCGAAACCCGAGCTCAAGTCCTCTGATCCCACACAGTCGTTCCTGTCTCAGTTCTCGCAATCGAAGCTCTCAATCGAAGCCCAAATCTCCCGGATACTAACGCAGTCGGATCCGGGTCAAAGGACGGGGCTAGAGGTGATTTCCCTCGAAATCTCCGCCCTCGAGAAGCTTGTCGCGGAGCATTCCTACTTGCTCCCGCCCTACGAAGTTCGCAATTCCCTCACCACCATTAGCAGCCTCAGGCAAACCCTAGATGAAGCCTCCGCTGCCGTCGCCCCGAAGAAGAAATTCTCCTTCAAGAACAAATCATCGAAGAAAACTGCAGCTCCAGCTCCACTGCCGGATCAAAAGAGTGAAGTCGTTTCTAAACCGGAGAGTGATAAGGTCAATGACGGATTGGGGAAGCTAGGGTTTATGCATTTGAGCGCTGCTCCCGGGTTCAGGGACAGGGAAAAAGAGGAATTGGTTAAGGAATTCGACAGAGGCGCGTTGGATGTTCGAAATGGGGAGTTCACGTTGTCGAATTTAAGGGACTGTGAGGTTAGATTGAAGGGTTGCTTGAGGGCATTGTTTGTGGATAAGGTAGTGAACTGTAAAGTTTATGTTGGTGCAGTCATGGGTTCTGTTTTGATTGAGGGAGCAGAAGGGTGTGTGTTTGTGTTGGCCTCACATCAAATTAGGATTCACAATGCTAAAAATTCCGACTTTTATCTTCGAGTGAGGAGTAGACCTATAATTGAGGACAGTAATGGCGTTAGGTTCGCGCCTTATTGCTTGAATTACAAAGGAATGGAAAAGGATTTGTCAGAGGCAAATCTTGTTGAGGAGACTGGGAATTGGGCGAATGTGGATGATTTCCGATGGTTGAGGGCACTGCAATCTCCAAATTGGTCAGTTTTGCCAGAAGATGATCGTATAAGAGTGGTGGACATTTCGAATGCCGATTGAAAGCTTTGTCGTAGTCACTCCTAATTGTGGTGTGGAAAGAGGTAACTATGTGGTGTGGTTTGTATTTGGTAGAATGATTTTGCCAATTTGAAATGTCCAGGAATCACTATTCAACCTTTTTTGAGAAAGAGTTAGGTTTTATTCATCAGCCGCTGTGCTTTCATTATAGGAACTCGATCTCCCCATGCTTCTCATTTAACTGCCTATTCAGCTTTGTTACAAGATGATCGTATAAGGATGGTGGATATCTGGAATGCTGAGAATATCGATTGAAGTCTGTAATGGGATGATAGTTCTTTATAATGATGTTGAACGCTGAAAATGTTTCCATTCTTTTTTGTCTAGTCTAGGAGTAAAATATGAAATTGTTTACAGATCATCATGCAATCTTTTGAGAAGAAAATTTATGTTCTATTCATGAGTTGCCCTTATGAACCTTGATCAGTGCTTGTGCGTCATATAATATATACAGCTTCTAATATATACATTTGTCTGCCTTTGACATATAGTTTGCCTAAAAGATGATCGCGTAGAGATGGTGGATATTTCGAATGCTGAAAATGAGAAATTGAAGTCAAGTTTGGTGTTTTAGTCACTCATTTTTTTCAAGAATCAATTCGCAGATCACTATTCGATCCTTTCAGTGAAGAGTTGTTCTTTTTAATCGTATTCATTTATTTATTTATTAATTTGAAGCTTGTTCGATGTTTGTGTTCAATATGCAACTCAATCTCTTCAATTATTTTTCTAGAAGATGATGTTACTGGGATGGTGGAGATTCTGATGGTTGGATTCGTATTAAGTGGAATGAATTTTTGACAATTTTAAATTGTTCATAATGATCATTCAATCTCGTGAGAAAAGAGTTCATTTTTATTCATGAGTGGCCCTTGTTCTTGTCCTTGTGTATGTGCAACTTGTTCTCTTTATATGTAGAGGAAGTTTGTGTGCTTCCCATTTTGTGCAATGCTTGTGTATGTATGCAACTTGTTCTTTACTTCTTTATATGCAGGAAGTTCTGTATTATTGATTGTTGCAATTGCCTTAACTTTTATACACTGCCTCATATAGTTGCTACTTAAATTCAACACTTAAATCTCGGATGAGTTTATCATACATCAAATGTATAAAGGAGTAGCTGAAATTAAATTAATTTAACATTTTTTTCAAGTTATTGATTTAGTTGCTATTTTTTATTCCTAAACAGTGAAAAGAAAATTGGAACCAAGATAGAGCTTAAGTGGAATTCATTTTAATTTTGTGTAATCAAAACAATTTAAAAGGCACCTGAATTTATTTTTTTGGAATTTATTTATTTTAATTTTATGTAATCATAACAACGGAATCGAGATATGAAATATAGTTTAGGTTAGCTCATTGTATTTGAGATGGCGACGTTCAATTTCTTTCGCTTTTCTTCCCTGGTCGCCTAATGATTAGGGATGACAGTGAACCAGATTTTATTTGGTGCAGATTCAAATTCATATTTTTTTCGTTTTGTCCAGATTCAGTTTAGATATTTTAGATTTAAAAAATTAGATTCAAATCAGATTCGCGGGTCCAGATCCAAATTCATATTTTTCTTAAACAAATATTCAAATTGAGAAAAAAAATATTACTTTAGAAATATTCAAACATTAAATTTTTCATCATCCAAATAATATAAGTTTATACACCATAAAAATGACATGGTCATTCAAATAAGTATATTCCAAAAATCAATATATTTAATCATCGAGCTCAAAGTGTTCTATATCACTATCACTTTCAAAATCACCAACATCATACTCAAATTAAGAAAAAAGATTCTTTTACATAAGCATATAAGCATAGATAATTAATAAAATGAAAATGCCAATGAAATCAATTTGTTTTCCATCGTCATCTGAATTTTCAGTAACAATGCAACAAATATGTGAAATATTTATTGTTCACTTATTAATAAAATAGAAAATATACAAATTATCATTAAGTTAAAATAAAAATAATTAAACAAATAATCATGATACACTTTGAGATATAAAAAAACAGCTATTACATTTAATGTCACCAATCATCTAATTTTGCAAGTAAAATTTAAAATAAATATTATATATATAATTACTATATTTAATATATTTAATTTCAGATCTCGGGCCGGATCTAGGCCTGAAAAAAAAAATTCAGATCAAAATTCAATATTTGAGAGATAAGTTCAGATCTAAACAGGTCAAATATTTGTTTGACCCAAATCCGTAAAAATGGATCTGGACTATCGGATTTGGACCAGTTCCTAACCCATTGTCATCCCTACTAATGATCGAGTATAATACGAAGAAAAATGCTTTTTTAATGTAAGAATTCTCCAAAATTTGAATTATAATTAACAAATAAATTCAAATACATCTAAGTAAAGAAAACCGAAAAATAAATATTTTGAAATTAAAGGGTTGGATTGCTTCTTATTTGTTAGATTTAGGTTTCTTTTACATCATCTGCACCATAGACATGCATACATTGTGAATTCATGCCCCTTCAAACTATAATTTTAACCGCTTAAAAAGATTATATTACTAAATTACTTGAATAAATGTGATTAAAAGAATATCTTATGTAAATAAAGTGTTGCTTATAAGATTTTATAAAATAAGTTAAGTTAGATGATTTTTTTTTTCGAGAGTTTATAACTCTGAAGAGTAAACTTTGAATTGAAAATAAATATATACATTTTGCAAAAAAGTTGCAAGATAATTACAACAAATCTTGCAATAAATTATTATTTTCTCTTATTTTGATTGGTTATTGTGCGAAATGGGGCATACAGTGTTATTTTCTCCTTGAGAAATTAAGGTAGAAGAAGGAGAAGGCGAAAATAAAAGGGTCCAGCTGAAGCTCCACAGTTGCTCAAAAATGGCGACATGGTTCAAATTCAAGCCGTTTTTGATTGCGATCCATCTACTGTTCCTATGCACTGCAGTCCCTTCAAGTGCGTCCGCTTCTTCTTCTACGACAATGCACACCAACAATTGGGCTATTCTTGTTTGTACCTCCCGCTTCTGGTATTGTAATCTTCCTCTACTCTACCAAACCAACCTTATTGCCTCGAATTTTATTTATTTCGGCTGAATTCCTAAATAAAACTGGTGAATTTAGAAAAGACGGAACCTTGGTAGGCGGGTTAGTAGAGCGTTTTACTACGCGTCTTACACATTAGGAAATCGAAAGAAATTGTGCTTTTCTTAAGGAATTTATGTTGTTGGTGCGGATCAATAGATAAAGAAGTCGATGAAAATATTGATTATATGGTCGGATTTTCTGGGTTTAATGTTGGGTGAAGCTACTCGGGTGTTAAATTTATTATCTATGCTTCTATAGTGTTGTACATTAATGTTATTGCAGCTTGTTTATGTTACCAGCCTTTTGTTTTAATTTGGTCAAAATCTATCCTTCAGGTTTAACTATCGGCATATGGCCAATACTCTATCCTTATACAGGTAAGCACGGTCTACCTTTCATTGCAACGTTACGTGTGCGTGCTATCTAATTTTTGTATTCAAATAGCTTTGGCTTATATTTTTTAACGCACACTTTGCCTGTAGAACGGTGAAACGATTAGGAATTCCAGATGAGAGGATAATTCTCATGTTGGCTGATGATATGGCTTGCAATGCTCGGAACAAGTATCCTGCGCAGGTCTTCAACAATGAAAACCACCGTCTTAACTTGTATGGAGACAATGTTGAGGTGGGTTCAAACTTTTAGTATGTAAACATTCGACTTTCTTTAAGGCACTAAGAAGCAGTTGTGTTATGACATGAAAGATCATTAAACCCAAGACATCTCAGAGTAACTTAAAAGGAAAAAAAACCATCTTTCCGATTATGCAGAACTTGATTAATTTTGTAGGACAAATTTGGTAAGAAGGGTATATTAGAAAGACATTTTCACTCTAATATGGTGACTGCTGCTTTCCAAATGACCATGTTTGATTGCACTTTCTGAAGAAAAAAATAAAAGGACATGACCAAAAGCCGCTTTACTTTGAACCAGACATGGTGGTTAAGAAGAAAACTAGTCACAGTTTTCTTATTCTTTTTCGCACCAGAGCTTCTAATCTCATAACTTGTTTTTATTGCTCTAACTGGTAATTTGTTATTATATTATTAAAACAATTGTTATCCACCTAATTACCACATTGAAGTAAAAGGGGATAGTTGAAAGGGGAAAAAGGTTCATTTAATAATAGCAGAAATAACCAAAAACAAACTGTTCAAGTCAATCCCCTCATCCTATACTGAACGTCCACGAGAACTCTTTATGTGCCAGACTTTTTAATACACGTGATTCATATATTTCGCTTTTTATGCTCTGAATATCTCTGATTACTGCATCCTCCAATTTAGGTAGACTACCGAGGTTATGAAGTGACTGTCGAAAACTTTTTGCGAATATTGACTGGCCGTCATGAAACAGCAGTTCCAAGATCAAAACGACTACTAAGTGATGAAGGTAGTCATATACTTCTCTACATGACTGGGCATGGAGGGGATGAGTTTCTAAAATTTCAAGACTCGGAGGAGCTCCAGAGCCATGATTTAGCTGATGCAGTGAAACAAATGAAGGAAAAGCGCAGGTACCATGATAGCTAATGACTAAGGAATACTTTAGCACATTTGTATATTCTTTCGCAACACTTATAAGAACTGGAGCAAAACATAATTGCGTAAAACATCTGCAGCTTGTTTGAAAGTCCGAACAACAGTTAATTTCAGTCTTCAGATCTTTATGTAATGAGGGAATGTCATTTCATATAAAACTAATTTATTTTTTCTGTAAATGCAATTGACCCTGCATGTTCAGATTCTCTGACACTTAATTATGATGTGACTGCTTTCTTCTTTCTGTTCTAACTATTAGATTTAAAGAGCTGCTGATAATGGTAGATACTTGCCAGGCAGCAACTCTATTTTCCCAGGTGAGTTATTGTTTCTGTGTTTTTGTGTTGATTTGTTCTGTTAGAGTGTTGTGACTTGCGATTGGTATCCTTTTGAAAGGACTCAAATGATCATTATGAGCAAAGATCTGCTTTCTATATATGACTAATTGTAGCTGTTCACATACTAAGAGTTCTATTTATTTTTCTGCAGCTACAATCACCTGGTGTTTTGACTATTGGAAGCAGCAAAAAAGGAGAGAATTCATATTCACATCATTTGGACTCTGATGTAAGTATTGATATTTTGCCTGCATTAGGTAGGAGGGATGGGATTGCTGTCTCCAGAACATGTTATATTGCTGTTATTTCTTATACCTTAATTTTGCCAGGATTTTCTGGTTTGATACTGTTTGTTTGGTTATTTTCTTGTAGGTTGGAGTATCTGTCGTAGACCGATTTACATTTTATACTCTTGCCTTCTTTGAGAAGTTAAATATGTATGACAATGCCTCATTGAGCAGGTATATGTAATGAGCATTTCTGTTTTGCTGGACCATTTTAGCATCTTTGAAATCATCCGATAAAGTTATCCTGAAGTTTTCATGGTAAATTTGTGAAGGTTATATTTTCAGATAGTTCAGATTATAGGTTGCAATGCAGATGCACAACATAGTAATTCTTCAACAATAAGTCGATATATCTTTGCTGCATAAACCAATATTCATACTTTGCTAAGCAATGAATTCATCAACCAGGGTCCAGGATGGGGGTCTTGAAAGAAGTGAGTAATTGCCATTCAACATGATTGGCTTCCCGTGTCCTGGATATTTATAGAAAAGGGTCTCCTTAGACGATATAGACTGCTGAATTAAATAATAATATACTTCGTTTCACTGCAACATGTTAATTTTTCTTCAGACCTAAAATATTCACTATGCTGATGAACATGCTGTCTTACATTAAATGTTCAGAGACCAGCTAGTGATGCTCTTGCATTGGAACATTTACTTTTCTCGTGAAAGTCCGATTTATTGTGATGTCCTCATTGGTCATTACTGATAGTAACTTTTAAGTTGATGCTCTTTGTTTGCAGTCTTTTCAATTCGTTCAATCCAAGCACATTGATGTCAACTGCATATTATCGAACTGATTTATACCAACGGCAGTTAGAGGAGGTATAAAGAATACAAATCCAGGTTTCTTATATGTTTCTTCTTTTCGTTTTACTCTGCTCCAATGTGATAAGAGAGATCCTGTAGAATCTTCACTTTATTCTCTTCCATCTTCACTAAAATTGCTTCACCATTTCTATAAAAATTTCACGAGTGCTGTATCTTTAATTTACATGTTATAAATAATACAAGTTCCTCATTTGGGGAATCTAATCACAGAATTTTCATACCCCCATCCCCACATATCTTTCTTTAAAAATAGCAGAATTTTGAACAAAAGCTTACATTAGGACAAGATTCTTTGCGAATGAATGACTATTATAGATGTACTAATAACTTTAGCTTGTTCTCCTTCTGATTTAAGGTACCAGTGACCAACTTCTTTGGTTCTGTCATGGAAACTATCCATACCGATTCACCTTATCGAGCCTTCTCAGGCAGATACTCCGGAAAATCTAAACATGAGATGCCTTCAGATCAATCAGGTGGGGGTTACAAAAGAACATTAGAAGGTTCAGATGTTCCAGACGAATCGGCTGGCCCTACACAAAATGTGAGTTCTTTACGATTGTTTACTTTTATGCTTATTATATCACCTCATAACTTTCTGAAAGTGGAAGTGACGAAGGTAGGGATTTCCTGTTACAGGCTAAACAAGTCGGTTGCCCATTTACACACGCTTGGAATACAATTCTTGGCCATATCGATAAAATAAAGCAAATAGATAGTTTAGTTAACTATGGCGTTGTGTTGATGTTCCCTATTGTGGCCCTCTCAT
Organism: Leonotis leonurus; assembly: GCA_026898415.1. Lineage (NCBI taxonomy): Eukaryota > Viridiplantae > Streptophyta > Magnoliopsida > Lamiales > Lamiaceae > Leonotis > Leonotis leonurus. Next base: position 3,067,056 of record JAPKLX010000019.1, on the reverse strand, counting down.
CTTGGCTTTCACACTGAATACAGTCAGCCTTTTTGGCTCCTTGCGTTTCAGGGTCCTTGAACTGCAACAACTGATTTACCTGTCGTATAGTAAAGTTTGATGATGTGTCATGATTACAATCTTCATTTGTTACAATTTTCATTTCTTTTGATGACCATATGAGGTGTGGGACGAAGATTTGTTTGGGCAAAACTAGGTAAGACAACTGATCGCAATTCACAAATTGGCTACTGTAAAATTGCTTTGAGTGAGTTTCAAGAGGAGAGCTGAAGTCAGTACTTGAAATGTGATATTGAGTTTCAAGTTCTTTTGCTAATATATAGAGGAACTTCTTAGAATTCATTGCTATCTATGAAGATTGAAGAGAAATTCTGGATTTTAATTTTAATGTTTGATTATTGAATACTCAATATTTTTCTTAAAGGATGTTGTATACTTAGAAATGAAAGTGGTTGAACTGTCATTCTTTGTACTCCCTCCGTCCCTTTACTCCATTCGTTCCATTAAACTTGACACAATTCTCTTATTTGGATGTCCCACTAAGCTTGATACATTCCTAAAATAGTAAAAGTTATCCCTTTAAAAAAGTGTGGATAATTACTATCCGCAAAACTTATATACCCACTAGATATTCACGAAATACATGGGGATTAATACTCTTAAATACTTGCCTATTCGGTAAAAAAATGGATTAAAATATTCTATTCGTCCCGCTAAAAGCAGATTGTTCTTTTTTTGCACGTAAAATAAGTAGTATAAAAGATGAATATCTAATGAAATCACACATTTTAAAGAGTTGCTTTTAAAATAGGGAGTAACTTTAAGTTAGTTTAGATTTAAAAATTTTCTTTATTGTTTATGAATCTGGATATTAATTGTGGATTTGTATTTTGTGATTATCAATATTTGATTTATTAAAATTGAATTGTATTCAAAATAGTATGGATCGGGAAATTGAATATTTTTTAATATATTTGTTTAATTGAAAATCAAAAATTAATTAAATATAAGCCAACCTGGGAAACTTTAGAGTGAATTAATTAACTTTGTTACTCATCAGTCATCACCCTTATAAATAGGACTATTGACACCCTATAAGTCCTAAAACTATATAGAAAACCCTTAATCCTTTGCCTCATCTCTCTCAAATCCTCTCATTAATTATCTCTCTCCCTAAAATCTTGAGAGATCAAAACTGAATCGCCATTGTTTGATCATAGAGTTTTTATGATGGTGAACGAGTCGCCGGAGTGGATGGGAACATGGTTAAGGCTGCCGTTTTACGAGAAACGGAGAGAAGTGCAGAATGCATGTGAAGAAATACAACACCGTCTACTGCGGCGCCTGCATGCAACGCGCCGTCTGCCAAGTTTGTTGGGATAAAAACCACCCCCATCATCAAATCTTGAAGGTATATGTAGTGTGTTAACTGCAAATCAATTAGCAAGAATCGTTTATGCTTTGTTTCTGCTGCAACAAGAAAGTTCAAAAACAGAATAACTAACTACTGGAGGTTATTTAGTTATTCAGCTGGAAGTTTGCTTCAACTGTCGTGGTTGGTTGATGGAGTCAAATATTGAACGTTGTTGTTATATTCATCAGTATATAATGTGTTCTTTCTATTGTAATTAAAAAGTTGGAAAAATAGCTATAGAGAGTGAGTTACAACAAGAGAAATCTAGAGAGAAAACAGTGAGAAGAGATAGTTCATCTTCTTGAGGGCTGTGGGATTTTCTCTGTAATTTTGATAGTTTGTAACCTCTGAAATCATCAATAAACTGAGCCATTTAACCCCCGTGGATGTAGATTGCCTCACGCAGTCGAACCACGCAAATTCTTTGTGTTCTTCGTTCTTCAACTCGCTTATACTTCTACTGTAATCTACTCTATTCGCGTTTCACTTTCTGGTTGTTACTGGACTACTATTGCTGTAGCATTACTGGGAACGTTTAGTTCTTGTTCGATCACCATTCCACAACAATTGGCGCCGTCTGCGGGAAGGAGGAGAAGGTGCTCGATTCAACCATGAGTAACACCAAGTATGAGGCGGAGAAATTCACTGGCAACAATGACTTCGAGCTGTGGAGAATCAAGATGAAGGCGCTGTTGGTTCAACAAGGTCTTGGCGATGCTTTGAAGCCATTAAAGATTGAAGAAGATGATAAGGAAAGAGTTGCGAAGGAGAGCATGATGGAGAATGCACATATTGCCATCATCTTGTGCCTTGGAGACAAAGTTCTAAGGGAAGTATCCAAGGAAAGGACTGCCGTTGAGGTATGGCAGAAACTTGAAAATCTTTATTGCACTAAATCTTTAGCCAATCGATTATACATGAAACAGAGGCTGTATGCTTATAAAATCTCTGATGATAAACCTATTTCTGATCAGTTAGAAGATTTTAATAAGTCTATTGATGATCTTGAAAGTATAGATGTTAAAATTGATGATGAGGATAAGGCTATTATGTACTCAATGCATTGCCTCACAAGTATGATAATCTTAAAGATGCAATGCTGTTTGGTAGAGAAAATTCGATTACTTTAGAACAGGTACAAAGTGCATTCAAGATGTTGGGAACCCCATAAATTTATTTGTTTTGATGATGTTCCTCGAAACTACATGTTTAATGTTAAAACCAAATAATCATTGTCATCTATTAAGGATTATCTTAAGTATAAAAGAAACAGATCGTTTTGGTAAAGGTAAATAACGATCTGTCTTATTCTTGTATTGGATATCCTGGACACAATGAGTTATTATTGCAAGTGTTTATTCCCTCATGTAAGACAGCTCGTTAAAAAGAGAGCAGATCGTTTTTCAATCAATCAACGATCTGCTTCTCTTAAATGCAGCGAGCTGTCATTCCTTCTTGCTTACCTTGGTTTCATTTCTAGATTATGTTTTAACAGATCACAAGTGTAAAAGAAGCTTGAAGTTTCAAGTTTACTTATGACGATCTGATCCTCTATTTAGAGTTAGATTTTTTCATTGGTTCAAAATATACTTGTTATATTCTACAAGTCATTTGGCAGCTCGTTGTGAAAGAAGGAACAGCCCGCTGCTACATTTCCACAACAAGATCGTTCTCAAGACATTCCTAGAGGATGAAGCAGCGCGTTCAAAAGAAGTACAACCAACTAGTATATCAATCAACAGATCGTTTATTTCCATAAACGATCTTATCATCTCAACATTTTTATGGCAGATCGTTTGATTCTAAAAACGATCTGGTTGCTTCAAGTTAAAGAAGAATGAGATGAAGCTTCAACACAAAAGTCAGCAAGCTGCTATGACATTAAAATCAAGCTGCTCCTCACGGTAACTACGGTGGACTGCCGACATACCTAAATTTGTCACAAGTCAACCACTCCTTGTATTGTCACATCAACAGCATGCTTTAAGGAATGAAGTACAAGAATATCAAAATCTCAGTACGGTGAATCATTCCCAGTATGGCAATACATTGGGAAATCTCATGAAAGGTGGTAACCACTCTCATTTTGACAGCGCGTGTTTCAACAACACTGCCATGCATTTAATGCAGTCATTAATGCAATGAAGAAGGACTTCTTCTTCTCCAACGGATAGTTTCTTCATTGAGGCTATAAATACCACCTTCATCTCCAGAATCGAGTACGAGAATTCAAGCGAAAAACTGCCATTACTCTACTCAACATACTTCAAGCCTTCAACGTTCAAAGCACTCCTTCAAAATCAAGAATTCTCTTGAGTGTTTACAGTTCTTGAAGTTATTATTTTCTGGAAATTTGTTTGTTTCAAAACCCAAAAGTTAGGATCTAGTTGTGATCCAGTTATATTCCTAGATTGTAGATTTCAATCTTTGGAAGAAGAAGTGTAATCACAAGTATTTATCTAGTTTTGATAAAGCTTGTGGCTCGTACTCAACGAGTAAAAAGAAAGGAGACTTTAGTTGATTTCGATCTAGTTTTGATCGAGTCGTGGACGTAGGGAAGTTTATCCCGAACCACGTTAACTCTTGTGTTCTTTACTTTCTGTTTTTCTTCTCCATCATCTTCTTCATACTCATACATATAAATCTGGGTTACTAACTACTTCAAGAAAGAAAACGTTTTCATCTTAAAAAGAGCATTAACCACCAAATTCCGCACACAACTTTAATCAAGTTTAAATCTGTGTTTGTCTCTTGATTATCGTTACTCACATATAAGGTATTATTTGAGTAAGAATTAATCTTCCTAATAAGAAGATTTATCTTACTACTTCAAGCTATCTTAAGTTATTAAGAGTGCTGAAGCCTTATACTTAAGTATTGAACAAGATAACCTAAAAAGTTTTGAATTGGTGTATTCCCCCCCCCCCATACACCAATCTAGCTCTTTCGGGACCAACAAGTGGTATCAGAGCAGTGGTTCATTTTGACCATTGTTTCTAATTCACAAGAGATTATCTCTGTGTGGTCATCTTGAATAGATCTTGGAAACGTTTTCACAGCATATTGCACTTGCATTCATTTAACCGTCTATCTTGAAAGTTATGGAAGGTCAAATGATACATGCTTGTGAGGACTTCTCCATTGCTGGATATGAAGACTGGAGTTTCAGAATTGAGATGTGCTTACGTGCACAGCACATCAAAATGTGGAAGGTCATTACTGATGGACCTATCAAGATTATGAACAAAGGAAGTGCTGAGATAAAAGATGGAACCGGTCCAACTCCTTCACTGGTCATAGTTGAAAAAGAAAAGACTATTGACGAATACACTATTGAAGAAAGAAAAGAAGCTGGACTTGATGACTTCGCCAAAGGACTAATTTCGAGTACAGTGAGAGGCGTGTACTTAGCCAAAATAAGACATCTTCAAACTGCAAAGGAGATGTGGGATGTACTCAAGGAAATCAGCCGTGGATCAGACATCATCCAAGAAAACAAGCTGTCAATTGCTTGTAACAAATTTGAAGAATTCAAAATGAAGTCCGGAGAAACTATAGCTCAAATGAAGAACCGGTTCACAGAAGTATTGATTGAAATAGCCATCATCGACAAAAACAAGTATTCTCAACGAGAGAAAAACTTGAAAGTCATTCGTGCTCTACCTGCTACTTGGGAAATCTACTCAGCCATGCATCCCATGATGCCAGAGTTTAATTCTCTTACCACTGATTCTCTATTTGATTTATTAACGGGCAATGAGTACGAAATTAATCGTATTCATGGCCATTCTAATTCTCCCTCTAGTAAACCCTCTGCTGCAGGAATGAAGGAAAAGGATACTGCCTTCAAAGCAAAGTTAAAAGAAAAGGAGGTGGAAAGAAAAAATGCACCTGTTGTGGTGGTAAAAGAATCATCAAGCTCGGATGATGAAAACTACCCCACCAAGAATTACTTTGAAGAGTACTCGCTAATGGCTCAACGATTCCAGAAGATGGAGATTAGGGCAAACAGATACAAACGCCTCTACAAGGACAACAATAGAAATTTCAAAGGACGAGATCGATCAGGAGATCGACCAGAAAGATGAGAAATATGATGATAGTGAGATGCTGAATGTAACTTCTGATTCCATAGAAAATAAATGGATATTGGATTCAGGATGTTCATTTCACATGAGTCCACACTGAGATTGGTTTCAATCACTGAAAATGGTGCAATCTGGATCTGTGCTACTGGGGAACGATCAAGTATGCAAGATAGAAGGAATTGGCAGCATAAGACTAAGGATGCATGGTGGCTCTGTCAAGATTCTGGGAGATGTAAGGTTCATTCCAAGTTTGAGAAGAAACCTCATATCTCTGGGCATGCTTGAAGCAAAGGACTACAATTTTAAATCTGAGAAGGGAGTCTTGCTTGTCATGAAGTCTGGGAGAGAGATAATGAGAGCAAGAAGGATCAGAAGTCTCTACTACTTGGAAGCCCAAACCATTGTAGGTGGAGCTGATGCAAATGTTGCAGATGAGTCCTTGTTATGGCACAAAAGGTTGGCACACATTAGTGAGAAAGGATTGAGAGAACTCCAGAAGCAAGACATTCTGAAGAATCCATCTGCATTCAAAATCAGTGGGTGTGATGAATGCATGCTTGGAAAGGGAGGTATATATCAATTTATTAACCAGCTCTTCATCCCACGCTAATATATATATTCCCAAGTTTAATTAATCAAGTCTATTATTGTTCTTGTTCCATTTTAATTTGCAGGTCTGCAGAGCTTCGCGAAGGACTGCCATTACATTAACTGATATAAGGAGGTTTCTTGATATGTCAGAAATTCAAGTTTATAGCATCAACAGCAAAAGGATTGTATTCCTCAATCCGAACGTCGAAGAAGCCATCGATGGCAGACTCTCTTGTCAGACTTGCAATAGGAAACTCTTTTCACCTGAATATAGATTATGTTCTATATATAGCGTGCAAGGTTAGGATTTCTCTTTTTCTTCTCTTTTATTTTTTGATTTCTTGAAATTAGGGTTTCTGTCTCCTGCGTTTCTTGATATTTTCCTACCATTCTATTATTATAAACACAAATACTAATCATTAATATAAAAAAATAAAATATTAGCAATAGTTTATGTGACATAATTATCCTTTCCTAAATTTAATCAATTAAAAAAACTGCCAAAAATTACTCCCTTAATTGTCATCCCCAATCCCCACCTTCTCACACTCTCTCTCTTCCTTCACCATCTCACGCTCTCTCTCTTCCTTCTTCCTTCACCATCTCACACTCTCTCTTCCTTCACCATCTCATGTTGCAAAACTTATGTTGTACTCATCCAATTCTTATCATACTTATGTTGTCCAATAACTAACTTGATTTGGTTCATATTGCAGAAAAAATTATTAATATAGATTCATGTTTAGGGTTTATTTGGTAGGAAATAGTATTTGATTATAAACCAAATTTTATTTTTAAATCTGTAATATTTTGAATGAATTAATTAGAGGAAGGGTATTTTAGACACAGAAGGCTAGATTTATGGTTTTTTATACTCGTGACTATTATTTGAATTTACTATAACAAAATGGTTATTATAAAAGTTACCCATTTCTTCTTTCAAATTCAAAAGAAAATAAAAATAAAACTTATTCATGTCTTTTCCACTTTAAACATGCACTCAATAAACAAATATATTTTGTGTAATTTTAGCCAATGAAACTTTTCTAATAAATGGAGTTATCTTTTTGTTGATCGCAGCATGTTCAAAACAAAACGAAGGAGGTGACATGCATATAGACAGCGAACAAAAAAGTGGATGTTCGGTTGGCTCCTCCGACATTGATTTTGTTGAAGACGATGAAAATGTTGGAAGAAAATGCAGAACTTCTTCCACCACTTCAACTACTGATCAGTGCAAAGTCGTCTCAGTACTAAGCAAGAGAACGAGAAGTAGGAAGGGAATTCCTTGCAGGGCTCCATTGAAATGAATTTTATTATCTATAATATTCAGCTTATTTGTAGTTTTTGTTAGTTAGATATCTACAGTAAGATATCTAATGTGATCAGATCTTATAAATATATCTATAATATGTGATCATAAACGAGATTTAACCGTCCGCGTTGTGCTGGGTAATACTATAATAGTATTATTTTATTTTATAAATGTGAAAATTAATAAAATTATTTATATCATATGGAATAATATACATAAAAAGGAATCAAATATAATTAATTTCACTAAAAATAAGTTTGATAGTTTAAATTTATTATTTCATATATTAATATATGAATAATATATTGATATTTAAACTTAAATAATATACTTAACCACATTCATATTTGTAGTACAATGATTTTTCTACAAATTTTCTAAATTTATAATTTTTATATAATTCAAATTCACATAACAAATTATATTATAACCATATCCTATATGTATTATAGTTGAATATTAAGATTTAAGATTTCAAATTAAACACTAAAATTACACACTGTATAATAAAATAAAAATTATCCAAAAAGTACATTAAAAATTTTCTATCACAATTAGTCTCGTTTGATCAAATCTGTGAGTAATTTATTGACTTTATATACGAAGAATAATGACATAACGTTCAAAATTGATGTATGAAATTGACGAGTACATATGTTTAAAAGGTCCAAGACAAAATGCATGTTTTTCTGGGTAATATAACTAAATTTAAAGAGTGAGTGGGTGGATTCTAATCCAGATAGTATTCGTAAACAAACATTTTATGTTGAGGAATGGAAGTGGTTGAGCAGTTACTCCTTTTTTTATTCTTTTTCTTTTCAGACTTGCAAATGCAATATCAATTTTTTTGCCAGTTTATTATTTTATGTGTAGAATAATATGGACGAAAACGACTAGCTGTCATATTACTCATATATATTTAATCGGAAAATACATTTCACGTGTATGTGTAATTCATACATATATATATATATATATTGAAGGACCCTTCCACTATATTCAGATATATAATACTTTCATGTTCATGTATATTAATATTAGCATGTCTAACGATCCCTTCCAGACAAAGTTCGTTAGTGAAAAATAAATTCTTGACTACTGTTGCATCAGAAAAGTATCAAAAGAAGTTTCTTTTAAATAAATAATTGGCATATGCATAAGGAAATGATTTATTAGATGTAATTTTCTTTTGAAATGTTACTCAGTCACTAATTAGTAGAGTAATGAGTCTTGTCAATGAAGACAAAAGCAATGACTGCGTCTCTGTTTACCGTTTACCCTCCAACTCTGAATTCAACGCTTTGTTCAAACAACACAAAAAAAGCTACAAGAATCTTAGACAATTCAACTCCACCTAATGATCACCTTTTTCCTTGTTTGAAGCAAATAATCGTTAACAATTTATTGCGACCCTCTTTATGCCCAATTCAGAACAATCCTTTTTCTGCCCAATCCTCATTCATAGATGCTCGTATCGTCAAAGTCTCATGTTTTGACGATTCACTCTGTTTTCCGTTGCTTATATATGCACCTCTTCCATTTGGGGTTTGCTTTCTATTTATCCAAGAATACTGGGCTTTCTAGATCGGCCATTTGTTCTCAAGATTTTTGCTTCTAATCAATAGAACACCTGAGATAATCACAAGGGTTCTGAAAATATTTTATAATTTTTTGTTGGGATTGGAGCTGGTTGGTTATGTTTGTAATTTTATTGAGCCTTTTGTGCTTTGCTGGTCTTCAATCAAGAAAGATTGCTTTTTTAGGTGAATTTTAAGGCGGTCTTTTTATTTGTATGTGGGTTTTTGATTTTCTTTGTTTTCACGATTGATAATCCTATTCTTGTAGTTGTTGAGGATTGTGAATTAGAAGGTTGTGTATGTCTTGAATGAATGAAGGAATTCTGAAGGGCATGCATCTTAGTTGATCTCTAGGGGAAGGATTCAATCAGGGGTTTGTTTATAGGTTTCGTAGACTCATCATTAGTGATGGATGGATCAAATGGCAGTTCCACGTCGCCGGCGCCTTTTCTGTTGAAGACGTATGAAATGGTGGATGATATAATGACTAATTCTGTAGTTTCTTGGAGTCACACAGGTCACAGTTTTATTGTTTGGAATCCACCTGAGTTTGCTAGAGATTTGTTGCCCAAATACTTCAAGCACAATAACTTCTCCAGCTTTATTAGGCAATTGAACACATATGTAAGTTTCTTTCTTTTTGGTCGTAGGTGGTTTTCACTTAATTTGTTGTTCCATTAGTGGTGTTAGCAGTTAGATCTTCTCTGTTATGCTATCAACTGTGTGTTGGTTGTGTTGTGTGCTGTGTTCTCTCATGCTGTTACATTAAAGTAAATGATGGAATGGGAAAGTCTTGTAATGCTGGTTTTTGATTTGGTGAAGAATGTTCTGAAAGATGAAGGAATAGAGTTTTAATTTTGCAGTACATAATTAAGATGAGGAGTTTCTCCTGGAAGTGAAACTAATCTTTTGAAGAATGCTGCAGATTTGACAATGGATTGTAGTAGTTTGATCCAACTAAATTCATACTATTTGATTCTTTGTATGGTTCTGAGTTACTTTGGCTAATTATTTTATTCAACATTTCAGGGTTTTAGAAAGACTGATCCTGATCAATGGGAGTTTGCAAACGAGGAGTTTATCCGAGGACATAGGCATCTCCTAAAGAATATATACAGGCGAAAGCCGATTCACAGTCATTCAATTCAAGGAAATGCAGTTCCATTAACTGATTCAGAAAGAGAGCATTTTGAGAGAGAGATTCAGCAACTGAAAGGAGAAAAAGATTTGCTTCAGTCAGAATTAGAGAGGCATAAGCACGAGAATCAAGGACACGAACATCAGCTCAGATCCTTAAAGCAGATGTTGCAAAACATTGATTACAGACAGCGGCAGTTGATGGAAAACTTAGCTCAGCTGTTAGAGAAACCTGGATTCACATCAAGTAACATCGAAAACTCAGAATCTCAGAACAAGAGAAGAAGGTCTGCAGCCTTGCATTTCCTGCAATGCGAAGGCTTTCAAGGGGAGAATCACAGCACTTCTTTCCTAGAAAGTTCCAGCACCTCGTCTCTTCCATTGATAAATTTGGATCAAGTGGAGAAACTAGATTCATCCCTAAATTTTTGGGAGAATTTCATACATGGAACTCAGATTCCAACAGAAGACTTTCATGATTTTAGGATCATCAGAGAAATGGCAGCATCATCTGGTGATTCTGATTTGAATGTGCCGCCTTCCTCGCCTGGCTACCACATGTCAGCATCAACTTCATCATCGGCTTATGTTGGCAGTCCAGCAATATCTTCAATCTGCATTGATCTTGACTCCAAGCTTAAACCAGTGAGCATTGATGTGAATATAAGCCCAATCAAGACTCCTGACAATGAAACACCAAAGAATCGAGAGGTGGGTGGGATCATCCCTTCTGCGACAGCAGGGCCAAATGACGTGTTCTGGCAGCAGTTTCTGACTGAGGCTCCTGGTTCTTCTGTGGCACAAGAAGTACAATCAGAGATGATAGAATAGATCATGAGAAGTATCCTAGTGCATTTACCGATGAGTTAAAGCTATGCAATTACCTTAAATTGGGGATATAAGCTCCCACGTGTTGTTTACTATCTTGAGGTATAATGGCTTATGTTAAAAGCTTTCTATGAGTTGCAATGCTTTAGGAGGTTTGATGCTTGTTAGTTTTTAGAGCTTGGTTTTAAATGTTTTTGCTTGTTAGCTTTTACCTTTCATGTTTTTTGTGATGATGATTCTGGGTTCTGTGTGTCTTTAGATGTAACTCTTATCATAATATAATTAGATTGGATTGATGTCTCTCTATCTCCTAGGTTCTGCATGAGAGGAATATGGTTTTGAAGTTTTCTTTATGTAGTTGAAATTCCTTTTTTCATGAAATCTTACTCGTCTGTTGCAGACATGTGTAGTTCTGTTTGAACATTTAATCATCAGTATAACGGATTTGTTACATAACATCAACTCCTACCTACCCAGTCATCAACATTTTACCATTCAGTTCCAACTTCATTATCATCCAATTTCTTTACGAATCCTGTTAATGTTAACCTTGTTTCTGCTTCTACTAATTACACAAATGTTACACGTGTCCTGATTTTGATTGTATCGATGAGGGAATTTCAATCTAAAAATGTTATCACTGAAGAGTCAAAGACCTTGTGCTTCACTTTGCACTTTTTCATTTGTCTGTGCAATCTGTTCATGCATTCTCAATATCACCCTTCCACCATGTTTTGTTTGACTTTTCCATCTCCTTCATCGTATATCCTCTGAAGTTGTTCATAGCTTCTGTATATGTTTTGCACTAAGTGAATTTAAATCTTCATGCAGCTATACTGAGAAGTAAGAAGAGGCTTTAATTTGATTGCTAGTGATACGCACATAGCCAAGGGCAGAGACGTGGAGATGTGTTGAAACAGAGCTGTTGGGAGATTTCCAGTTGAAGAGCTTCATCTTTAGAAATCTCTGAGGTCAAGATTCTTATGAAAATTCTGTACAAGCAGTTACAGATGTTGAATAGTTCATAGATATTTTCCACTACATTTCCCTACATCAAGAATTAATGAAATATTCAAGCTCAAGACATAATTTTCTTTGTATTATGGCATCTTGATCTAGTGCAGGTTAATTGAATCCAAATTCTGTATTTTTCGACTGCTGGAATGGAATTTTGAATTGGTGGTGTCCATTATTAAAGCCTTATTAATAATGACTATTTCCTTGTAAGTGTCCATGTTTTAAATGGAATGGGTAAGGGTTGCAAGAGTCCAACTTCCCTTGCTGTCTAATGTTTGCAGCTTTGCAAGTGATGGCACTAAGCAACCATATGCTAGCTGCACTTCACATCTGAGCCCCTCCCATACGAAAGTAGACTACACCATCTTTAAGGTTGCATTAATACCCAAGTGTCCCCCATATCTCAAGCTATGCATATACTACAATATCTTGCTTCTGAGATATTCTACTTGTCTCAGTCCAGATAAACACCTTGGCATACAGTTGATGTTGCAAGTGTTTTTGTCCTTGAAGTGCTTCCCCGTCATCATCACCAGGAAGATCTTTTGTTAAATACCTTACATCAACAACTACTTACTTACTTTCAGTGTTAGTCTCGTTTGTATTCCATCGGATTTGGATAATCAACCAGTCTTAAAATTCATCAATTAAAATACTGCTGCAGAAAAATTAGGAACTCACCCCTCACTTACAATGTTTCATTAATTACAATTAACTTTTATAGTTAAGAGAAAAAAAATACTAAGAAAAAATAAAAGATAAAATATATCCATTTATTTATGAACACATGAGGAAATTGCTCGTGTGCTCATGTATTTCATTCACTAAATACTTTGAGATACATGAAGAAAATTTTAATGTTAATCATTTAATGTGACTATGCTTTTTATCTTTTATTTTTAAATGAATATTTTTTTATCTTTGCTTTATGAAAATGAGTACTTTTACGCATGAATTGCACTTTTCTAAATTAGAATTGTTCAAGTGAATCATAATCATTTGAATCAAATAGTAATTGATGATTGTAAGAATTATAATCGTACTCGATGGTTCAATTTCAAATCATAACGGTATATAGATGGTTTGGTTACAATTCAAAAAATTCCCGAGAAGTGTACTTTTTCATTTTTTTTAGACATCATTACACAAAACACTCATTATTTTAAATCCTACGTATATTCTATGACATGGTCTCTTTCTCCATTCAAAACACACTTTACATTTTTTTTTTAAATTCTATTACATTTTTTTATGGAGGAGGCCGTACTGTAATAACTAATACTAAATGTGGAAATGGAATTGTGAGAATTTTCTTTTCAATAAAGTAATAAAAAAATCCAGCGATGCATGACCTTTAAGATTTGGGATCAGAATTAGTTAACGGTTTTAACCAACGAAAAAATTCACCTGGTGACCAAGCATTCGTCTCGTCTCGTCAGCAACATATTTTTTCCATACAGAAAAACTGAAAATAAAGAAAGCAGTCATTCGAAATCTTATGCATGATGAAGAAGAATGTGTTCACAGCCACGGACAGGTACATTTTCATCTCTAAATGAAATCATTAGTTTTCCTACAAACCAATTTACCGCTTTCGTTTCGACTTTTTAATCGCCGTTTTTGTATTTTTCGATAACATTTTTATTTTCACGGTACCAATATTTAATTTCTCTTATCTTATCTATCGCTTTCTCAATTTGATTGTCAAATGCGTTTCGTATTTTGTTCAACTGCAACATCATATTTAGGGCTTTATGCAGATTTTGATTTGTTGAAATCTAAATTTCTTTAGGCACTTGATCTGAAATTTTATTTTGTTGATTTTGTCTACTTATATAGCCTTTAATCGAGATGAGCTGAGGTTACTGCGAGCAAGCGATTTGGAGCTGCTTCGCTTTGGGGATTTCCTTTTTTGTCTGCGTTCGTCTTCAAAAGTAGTTGAGGATGTATAAATTTGTGCAAGCCATCGTAGTTTGTAGCATTAGGATTTAAGAAAATGTGATAGAAATAGAATGGACTGAAATGAGAAATTGAGAATTGAAAGGTTTAAGGAAAGGGGAGGTACAATTTGGAATATAAAGGTTGGTCACACACTGAGTTTAATTAGATGAGGATATATCTCAGATTCTCAGTAGGTATTTGATCATGGGTTCAGTAACATGGTTTAGGAAATGGAATCTTAGAAGGTGATAGATTTTGTGAAAGTAATTTCGGTGAAGAATGGAGCATGTTGATGTACATAATAGATCTTCAAGCGGCGGGGATGTGCACAACAGATCACCAGTTGGTGGTGATTTGCACAATAGATCTCCTACATCCATTAAAGAGCAGAATGAAAGTATTGTGCCTTGTGATGTTGAAAATGGTTGCACGATGAATAGAAGGCACACAAGTAGCAGCATCAGCCCAAACCATATGGACTACCTCAGCCTGACTAAGAGAGATATAGAGCATTCAGTTTCTGTTTCTGATGTGGTGAAAACATTGTTTCTAATACTAGCCTGGTACACAATCAGTACATTCTTGACATTGTAAGTCTTTTCCTTTTTTGGGCTAATTCATCTATGGGCTCTGCATATTATTATGTTTTTGATTTCTTATATAATCCTGTTTCCGAACAGGTATAATAAAACGTTATTAGGGGATGATTTGGGGAAATTCCCTGCTCCACTGTTGATGAACACTATTCACTTTGTCATGCAAGCAGTTCTCTCAACAGCCATTACATGGTTTTGGCCTGACAAATTTCAGTCCTCTGTTATGTCTTGGAGGGATTATTTTGCAAGAGGTAGGAAGTTTAATGACATTCTCCAACTCTTATGTTCACATAGTGATAATCTACAAATATGTTCTCAGTATTTCTTAGCGACATGGAGGGTCACATTATTTTACTGTCATTTATATGAGAGAAGTTCGTATACTATATTCATGTTTAATGAGCTCTTTCTATGCTACACCGTCCTCCTTAACTAGTAGTTATTGATTGGGAACGATGAAAAGTAAGGATTTAATCTAGGTTGCCAGTTTGTCTTAATTCACCCTTTCTTTGATGTAACTTTGACTAAATTTCCCACTACTTCCTATTAATTGGCTTTTATTTTTAGCCCAACTAGCTGATAGATTAACTTAAAAGCACTCTTTTTCTTGTCTTTTTCACTCCTATTTTTTATTTTTAAATTTCGCTTTCAATCTCAATCTGAAGATTTCGTTTATTTATTAGAAAATATTGTCATTTCATTCCCTTTCTCTTCGTCTTATAGAAATTTGCTTGTATGATTAACTTCCTTAACAACTAATGCTACAGATGGCCTTTGCATTTCACAGTTGTACCAACGGCCCTCAGCACTGCAATGGATGTTAATCTAAGCAATGCATCCCTGGTTTTTATCTCCGTCACATTTTCCACAATGGTTGGTTATTCTTCTTTAAACATTGCTTAATGACTATGTGTTTTCTATTTTATATTTTTATTTTTAAAATATAATATCTAAGTATTTTGGCTGACGCATTGAGAATTTTCTGGTTAGTCTTAATTAAAAATATTGTAAATCTATGTAAGCAATGACAGCAAATGAAATTGTGAGTTATGATGAAGTTAATTAAGCTGACAATATCTAAGAAGGATTTGGATTTGTTAAGGCCTAAGTCATATCTTATGGAGAATATTAGAAAAGATTAAAAGGACTAACAAGACTAAAGAAGATGTTAAAAAACATATCTAGCTGCCCTTAAGAGAATTGCTTGGACAAGTCTATCGTAATTGAAAAAATTGCATGGAACTTATGTAGTTATGTTACTGCTCTAGATGTTCTTAAAACAAAATTGAACTTACACAGGGGGTTCCACCAGCCTTGCAATATTCTTGACGTTTTTTGTTTATAATTTACTGATATGTGATGTTTTGTTTATATGTCATATTTTTCCACCATAAGTCCATGCTTTCTCTCCTTTTGTACTCTTAACCAATTTTTGCGATTTTGATCTAATGTGACTGCAGGCCTTAACCTCTAACTTAATATAATGAATGACTTTTCTGTTCCTTCACACTGTATTCTTTTCTTTTTCATGAGAAACCATGGATGACAATACCCACTCTCTTTTTATTTGCAGTGTAAATCAGCATCACCGATATTTCTCCTTGCTTTTGCCTTTGCTTTCAGGTATCTTTAAATGTATACTTGCATCCCTACTCCAAGCAGCCTGTTTAATAGTATTCTTGAAACTAAAATAAGTCTAATCTGCCCTGCACTTCATAAATATCTGGTACCTGTTCATTTTGGGAGTTAAATTAGAAAATTATACCAACTGTAGTTAATCGGGCATGTCATATCTGGTACCTGTTCATTTTGGCTAGTCATACTGTCTGAGGTTACATGTATAAGAAATTAAGAATCATATTCTAATCTACAGGGCATGTGAGTTTTGGTGAGATAGTGTGGTAAGATATGTCATATCTTTTGCTTATGGGTAAATGCACCTTGCTCTGACTTTGTGAACTCATACTTATAAAACACACACTCACTTTGGATTCTCTATCATAATAATCTATAAGTTTCTTTAAAGATTATTTTATGTAGACTTATACCAGAGTGTTAGGACTTAGGAGTGGTATCCTTGGGTTTCATGAATGTAAATAAAGGTAACAATCTGAAAATATCAACACCTTAATTGGTTTGCAGACGAAAACGAACTTTGTTTAGACAAGGAGTGAGGAAAAGGGGCAATTGAAAAATATAACAAATTTAGTGAGGCATGAAGAAGGAGAGAAGTGCCAAATGTCATAATTTCTTTTGGAGCAAATGATTTTGAGAAAAACAGGATGTATTAATGGCATCTTTACTGAGATCCATGAGTGAAGCAGAGTAAATGTTTTATCTACCATGAACAAATATCCGAGATGAGGTTGCATGAGTGACTGAACAAGACATGCACATCTATATCTCCTTCTGCCTTAGTTCTGAAAAGATATGCATGTCTGTGCGTCAAACCACGCAAATTGTTTAGGTATATCTGTGTATATCATATTCTTTGACCTTGCTGCTGACTCAAACAATGTTCTGTGAAGATTGGAGTCTCCAAGCGTTAAGCTGTTTGGGATAATGTTTGTCATTTCAGTCGGGATACTATTAACAGGCAAGTAGTTTCTTTCCTCTAGTTCCTGTAGGTGAAAATTTTCATCTTGGTTGGGATATTTGCTGAATAATTTGGAATAGTTTAAAAAATATGCGGTACACATGAATTTTTCTATGTTAACATAAGCTATTATTTAGGAAGGTGCAGTCATAAGGTTGTTTGCTCAAGCATATTTTATGTGATCTTCATTAAGGCTCGGACCTTAAATAAGTCACATTTTTACTAATTTCACTATGTCTCTGTGTTAATGCACTTTCGGTTGTCATATATGACTTTAATTTGTTCCTCTTTCTATATTTTAAAGCAGAGGCTATGTATTTTCAAATGTTGGATGTTCTCTTCCAGTACAATGTTTTGTCATGGATAATTATAGCATTATTTGAGAAGACTTTCTTCAGCACCATAGTTCTTAGTTGTTCGCATGGTTTATCATTTTCATGCATAAAATGTTTCTGGCTCCATTATAATAACGATGAAGGATCTCACTCATATTCTATATGAATATATCATATCATGTTATGCAGTCCTCACTCCTCAGTATCATGTCTACAGGCAGAAAAAAGTTTTGTTTATAAAGAAGTATGTAATTACAGTGAAACCACTATTAATTTCTATCACTGGGACCATAAAAAATTACTCCTAAGTCGTGTTATACTGTTATTTGTTAAGTAGAGGTCTAACATGATTATTTGTTTATTTAGAGGGTGTTTGGCTAAGCTTATTTTCAAGAGCTTATAAGTTGTCAAGGTGTTTGGAGAAATAAATTGCAGCTTATAAGTTTATAGAGAAATAAGTGGGAGTGAAACTACTTATTTTTTGAACAACTTATAAGCTCCAAGAGCTTATTTTTACAACTTATAAGCTCTCAAAGAGCTTAATTTGCCAAAACACTTTCAAGGAGCTTATAAGCTCCTTAAAACAGCTTAAGGAGCTTATAAGCTCAGCCAAACACCCCTTTAGACTGGTATGAAAATACATGTTATAATAATTATCAAAGGACAAAATTCATGCACTTTTGAGAATTTTAACAAACATATACATTTATACATATACAATTTGGGGAAAAATGTATAGTCAGCCATAAGTGGATGCATGGTTGTTCCTCTTCTTTTCATATAAATATCATGTACAAAATATATAATTTATCAGCAGCATCAAGTTAAATTTTTCTCATTCAAACATATAATGACACCAAAAGGTGAAAAGAGATCTCATATAAATGACAAGTCTGAACCCTAAACCCTAGAGAAGTATTTTAAATCACCTTGAATTTATTTATATATTTTTTATATTTAATATTATTATACTTATTTCTAAATTGGTGTGTATTTACTTAAGGCAGGTTCTCAAAAAGTTTGCATTATGACAAATGTAGAGTTTATTCTTAATCATAAATAGTCCTAAGTTTGGAGCATGATGCTTCATTCCTAAATTGAGTTTATTTCAAAATGGAGGGTGACTTAATAGATGTTTTACTATATATAGTGAGAAATATACTCCCTCTTTTGCACTAAAAGTGGCCAAGTTATCTTATGGGGGTAGTCCCGTTAAGAGTGGTCACTCTTAGAAAGTAGAATGAAATTTCCTTTACAAGATAGTGGGCCACACTTTCTGCAGAACTGAACACAACCTCTTTAATATACTTGTACATAGAATGTGGCAACTTGCAACGAGACGGAGAGAGTATTAGATACTAATGGCAAGTATAATGTTGACAAAATTTGTCTTGAACTCACTTTTGAGGTAGGCAGGTTTTGAAATTCCTGGAGGTATGCCTTTTAACTGTAAAGTCAATCACAAGCTTTGATACAAAAGCAAGCAATTGCTATAACTCTATAAGGGGCAAAAAAAGTGAAAATTATCCACCGAAATTGTGGAAAATCTTAATTTGATAGAATTAAATTGCAAATACCAGCCCACTAAGATGAAAAGATGAGTACTTTTAATAGATGAAGCTCATCCGAGATAAGTTTCTTAATTAATATTTGATTTAGTTTGGTTCACATTGCAGTTGCCAAGGAGACAGAATTTGATTTTTGGGGTTTTATATTTGTTATGCTTGCTGCTGTCATGTCAGGGTTCCGCTGGACAATGACACAGATTCTTCTCCAGGTACAAATATAACTTCTCCTATTGTTATTTTCTGATCCTTTTTAACTTATTTTGTTCTTATACATTTATCATAAATACTTGCTTATCTTTTTTCTTGGCTCATCTCAATTTGCTGGTATGTGCTGATATCAAAACCATCATGAAGAAAGAATCCTATGGTGAGTATCATTGAAAGTCAGATTTGTTTACCTGAAAAGTCTAGCTGTTAGTGGCTACGGACTTCCATAATTTTTTTTATTTATGATTCACTGAATTAAGTCTTCACAAATTAAGACTAAGCTCCAGTTTTGATGCTCAATTAGCTTTTCCTTATATGTATATTGAATAATAATTTCTGTCGAGCATATTATCATAAACACTGAGGCTTTAATTAGTCCAATTCATACCAACATATTAAATCACTGATTCCTTCTCTTTCTTGTTTCTCCAGGTCTAAAAAATCCTGTTACTTTGATGAGCTACGTGACACCAATTATGGCAATTGCAACTGCTCTGCTTTCTCTATTACTAGATCCTTGGCAAGAGTTTAAAAAGAGTGATTACTTTGACAGTTCGTGGAATATTGTCAGAAGTTGTTTACTGATGTTGTTTGGCGGAACTCTGGCTTTTTTCATGGTAAGATTCATAGTTTAATATCTTTAACTTGTGCTTGTCTCCCCAAATCTGATTATTTTTGTCAAATATGAACAACTTAAATAACCTGTTTCACATTTTTTTGTGGGGAGGGTTAACTGAATGCATCAGTTTTTTTCCATGCCGATTAGAGTTAAAAAAGAAAGAGAATTATTTGAAACTCAACTTTTTTTTTGTTATTCTCATAGCTTATTGTTATTGCAGGTATTAACTGAATATATTCTCGTCTCAGTGACTAGTGCAGTAACAGTGACAGTAGCTGGGGTTGTGAAGGAAGCTGTGACTATTTTGGTAAGAGTAAAATATTTGATGCTTAACTTTAAGAGCATGCATCCCTTGGATGCTGCGGATTCTCATTTGATGGAATCACTTCTACTCTTTCCTACCTTTTGTTGATTAAGATAGCATTTCTCAAAATCATTAGGAAAGTTTCAGTGTGAAATCTTCTCTCTGATCCACCTTGAGAGATGAAAACTGAAATATGTACTTCAGAAAAACAAAAATTAAAGTACATCGAATGGGGTTAAGAGCGAAGCAGTTTAATTTCCATATTAGATTCTAAATTACTTTTTGGTCTATTGACTTGGCCAGTTGATCTGAAAATTGTAGTTCGGATTCTAATGATCAAAATCATCCTATTTGGAAACAACAGTATCTCAGGGGCTCTGCATATCTTGTTCTCCAACACTTATTCAAATGCCATTAAGCATGTGCTTATGATTACTGTTATATTCTTTTATATTGTTAGAAATTCATTGAGTATTAATAACCTTTGATATTTCTTTTAGGTGGCTGTGTTCTACTTCCATGATGAGTTCACTTGGCTGAAAGGGTATGGCCTCGTAACAATCATGTTTGGAGTCAGTTTATTCAACTGGTACAAGTAAGTTTACAAGCCGAATTATATTTAACAAAGTAAACACCATGCGTATATTAATTTTACATTGCTTGTAGATTTTCAAAAATAAATGTTGTCCAATATTCCTATCAATTGCAAGTTCCAATGATCATGTTAATTCTAGTTTTGTCCCCTTATGTACCTGCGTTGGTATGATATTATTGTCAGTGCCATTTAGATCTAGTTCTGTTATGTTACGAGCCATGAAGTAGCTTCCTTCATATGTATAGAATACTACAACTGCAATCGGTAGTATCTTTGCAGTGCGAAATATATGAGCCTAACACTTTGCACTCTTCAAATTTCTCAGATATCAGAAGTTGAACAAGAGCAAGAAGCATGTCATGTCGCCAACAGATGGTTCGTCATCTAAGTATACTATCCTCGACGGAATGGATGAAGACGAAAGCAGCCCTCTTACTCTTAGTACCCCAAGTCCACATTCTGAGCAATGAAATAACAACTAACCTTTTTCTAGTAAGATCTCATCCATCTAATTTCATATCATACATTACAAGATGAACTCTTCTCTTTTCGGACCAAACTTTGTCTTCATTCAGAGTAACATACATTTCCATGATCAAGTGCTAACTTCCCCTTTCGTCCGTGTAACTTCAGGATTTGCATACGGTGACTTTATTCATTTTAATACACAAGATCATATAATTGAATGCTCTGAGGATGTCGCGTTCTTCTACTGTGGAAGCTGCAAAGAACTTTCCAAAAAGTGGATAGTTACTGGTGAAGTTCTAGAACTAGATGAAACAATATGTGCACAAGGTTGTACAGGAAACGTTTTAGTCTGAGGTCATCAGTTTCTTTCTTAGCGACAATTTTGATATTAAATGTTATATGTATGGTGAATACTCGGCAATAAATAAATTTTGCATGTTTTATGAACAAGTCAAGAGTGTGAACTTGATATATTGAAGAAAACTAGGTAAGGTGCTTTATAGTTTCCTGTTAAGATTTAAATTAGAGTATCAGGAAGTCAAGATTGGCTATTCACATGACGCGTGAAGAGAAGATTCTTAGATATTGAGCACATATTGATATTGGAAAAACGAGGTTTCTCTTTAACAGTATATACTGTTATTTTCCTATTTCACCACCATTAGGCGCAATGGGTCGTTTGTATCGATATCAACGTTGACAATTACGCTCACACATGCCTTAGAATAGTGTTAAGAGCTAAATGCTCAATGTTAAAGATTTCAGATTCATATTCTCCATCCAAGAGTTTTTATATTTCTTATATTTACTGATCGAGATGTGATAGTAGCACGGTAAGATAGGGATGTTATGATAAATTTTATTAAAGTTGTCATGCCTTATATAATAAAGTGAAAACTGCATTTTATAAACACATTTTGTTTTCTTGTTAAAATATGGCGAGTTTGATATTTGTTATTGACGCTGAGTGGAGAAATGAAATGATTAAATTAAATAGTGGTGTTAGAAATTTGAAGAAGGGGACGACCGGATGATGATGTTGAGTCGTTGACTTTGACTTGGCTACAGTCAATGACTACCTAAAGTTTGTCAGTTGAAGTTGTATTAAATTCAGCCAAAACTTGTTCAAATCTTCTTCCTCTCCATTCCGTATACCAAATTAAGTATCATCTTTAACTTCTTTCCCGAATTCATCATGTCTCATCACTATTGCATCAAATTCTTCGCCATTGTTATAACTTTCTCCTTTACCTTAGCTGCTTTCACTGTCACCTCCCAACCTTTCGACTACCCAACCGCAAATCTTTCTACCTCATGGATCAACTCCGTCTCCGCAAATCACTCCGTTACTTTTACCGACAACTCCACTGTTCGATCCATCCTTCTCAGAGGAACCTATGGCCCCAAGTTTGCCTGCGGTTTCTACTGTAATGGCGCTTGCGATTCTTATCTCTTCGCAATATTCATCGTCCAAACCAACAGTGCTAGCTACATCGTTGCCCCAGGCATAGGATTTCCGCAGGTTGTTTGGTCAGCTAATCGGAACAATCCTGTAGGAGTCAATGCCACTTTGCAGCTCACAACTCAAGGCGATTTGGTTCTCAGAGATGCAGACGGAAAATTGGCGTGGTCTACTAACACCGCTGGGAAAGGGGTTGCGGGCTTGAATTTGACTGAATTGGGGAACCTCGTTCTCTTTGATTCCAACAATGTCATAGTGTGGCAATCGTTCGATAACCCTACTGATTGTTTGGTTCCTGGGCAAATCCTTGCATTTGGTAAAAATCTCACAGCGAGTGCTTCGTCAACGAATTGGACCGAAGGAGGCTTGTTTGTTGTTTCCATTACTGGAGAGGGATTGATAGCTTCTGTACAGTCTGATCCTCTGCAGGTATACTATACAGAACTATTTTCTAGCACTAATCACAGTAAAGATTCCAGCTATGCTAGATTTGAAAATGGTAGTCTAGCATTGTATGTTGATTCTGTTGATAGTGTGGGTACTAGAATAGATACCCCTTTGGCTGCATCAGCTCAGTATATGAAACTGGGAGCTGATGGGCATCTTCGTGTATTTGAGTGGGGGCAATCTTGGAAGGAAGTAGCTGATATTTTCACTGGTTATCTTGGTGATTGCAATTATCCTATGGCTTGTGGTGCATATGGAGTTTGCTCGAAGGGGCAATGTAGTTGCCCGATGAGGTGGAACTCTGATGGGGAGAACTTTAAACAGATTAACGATCGGCGTCCTGACCTTGGTTGTTATGAAGTTGTTCCACTTGATTGTAAGGATTCAGACAAGCATAGTTTCTTGGATCTGAATGATGTGACCTACTTTACCTTTGCTG
The DNA here is from genome assembly GCA_026898415.1 of Leonotis leonurus. NCBI lineage: Eukaryota > Viridiplantae > Streptophyta > Magnoliopsida > Lamiales > Lamiaceae > Leonotis > Leonotis leonurus. The sequence continues at coordinate 3,043,512 of JAPKLX010000019.1, read as the reverse complement.
CTGATATTACGGATATAGATGTGGATAGTTGTAAAGAGGCGTGCTTGAAGAATTGTTCGTGTGAAGCTGCTATGTTTCGCTATGGCTCAAATCCCTCTAGTGGCGACTGCTACTTGCCAACAAGAATCTTTTCATTGATGAATAATGAAAAGGAATTAACACACTATAATTCTTCTGTATCTGTAAAAATACAGATTGATGCAACTCCGCCCACTGGGTCTGAAGTGTTCCCAACTGCTACAAAGGGAAAGAATAGTTTGTTAGATCCTATATTAGGATCAACTATTGGAGTCTTTTGTGCAATTGCTTTGATTGTAATTGCATTTATCTTATACAGAAGGAGGAAACAAAAACTTGAAGATGTGGAGGAGCATTATTTGGATCACGTACCAGGCATGCCAACCAGATTTTCCTTTGAAGAATTAGTGGCTGCAACAGATAATTTCAGCAGGAAACTGGGTGAAGGAGGATTTGGTTCAGTTTATGAGGGCTCATTGAATGATGGCACGAGAATTGCAGTGAAGTGCCTCGATGGTGTCGGTCACATTAGAAAGTCATTTCTAGCAGAAGTTGAGACTATTGGCAGTATCCATCATATAAATTTGGTGAGACTTGTTGGCTTTTGTGCAGATAAATCACATAGACTTTTGGTTTATGAGTACATGTGCAATGGCTCTCTAGAGAAATGGATATACTCCAGAAGCAATGAGACGTTTCTTGATTGGAACAACAGGAGAAAGATCATTCTTGACGTTGCAAAGGGGCTGGTCTATCTTCATGAAGATTGCAGGCAAAAGATCCTCCACTTAGACATCAAACCTCAGAACATACTCTTGGATGAGCACTTCAACGCGAAACTTGCTGATTTTGGGTTGTCTAAACTCATAGACAGGAACCAGAGTCAAGTAGTGACAACCATGAGAGGGACTCCTGGTTACCTCGCCCCCGAATGGCTTAATGCAATAATTACTGAGAAAGTAGATGTCTACAGCTTTGGAGTAGTGGTTCTTGAAATTATAACTGGAAGGAAGATTTTTGAGCAGTTTAGACCAGAGGAGGAGAGATATTTGCTGACACTTCTCAAGAATAAAGTCGAAGAGGGACAGTGGCTAGATATTGTCGATAAATGCTGTCGGGCTGAAGATTGTTATCTAGCAGAAGTCGAGAAAATGATGCAAATATCAGCTTGGTGCCTGCAGAGCGATCATGAAAACAGGCCTTCTATGTCCACGGTGGTCAAGGTTTTGGAGGGTGCTAAGGACATGCAGAAGGATGTTGATTACAACTTCGTGATTCCAAGGTATTTGATTAGCAGAGCCCCTGAAACTAGCTCCAAAGATGCAACTCCTCTGCTTCCTTCACTTCTTTCAGGGCCGAGATGAATTTATAGATGTATACATTGTCTAATAAGCAGATGTTACTAGGCAGGTAGGTAGTTCGGGAAGAAAGAGTGCCAACCTTTATAAATGTAAAGCTGTCATTTGATTAAATACATTTAGCAAATTTATATTTGTTCCATTTAGTGAAGAAAAACCACTCCCATTTATTTATTATCAAGACAAGCTCCAGTTGTCAAAGATCAGAGCTTCCCGATATCATGTTCATGGATAAAAGTAGGGTCACACAAAAGTCATGGTGGTGATGACTGATGAGCTTCTTTCTCTGTGTTTTATTTTCTTGAAACCGTTTCTCTTCTCTTTGGAGATTCTACATTTTTTTTGTAATCCTTTGAACCTTGTTGTTTGAAGGATCGTATTCTCTAAAAGAATTTATTAGGTAACTAATGCAATAAAATTTGAACTAGTTATATGACCAGCAAACAAGAATATAAACAATCAGTACATGTTGAAAGTGAGAATTTAAAGTTAATTCTCATTAATATGCTTAACTTTTACTAAAAAAATTCCTAAATTATTGAAAATTTGAATCTGTATTCACATTAAAAATTTCTTGTCTGAATCTTCATGCATGAGCGGTGCATGTTTGTTCTTCGTTTAGCTTCTAGAGACTAAACTAGAGAGGTATGAGATATGCTTGACCAACAGGAGTAGTTCAGTAGTTGGCCATCCATCGTTTGTAATATTAATTATTAATGACTAATGTTAAATGTAATATTAAAACTTCTTTCTTGTCAATCTTGAAACGCAGGGTGGCAAAAATATCATGGTGGAGATGATCAGTTTTCTCTTCATTGCAGATCTTTATTAGTAATATTTTCTCCTTTCTCTTCCTTTTTCATGGTGAGCTTGAAAAAGAGGTTGCACATAATATTTAATCATGAAACGAGACAAAGATAACAGAGTGCTTAATTTTATATTAAAGAAAACGAGCAAGAAACACATGGTGTTAAAATAGGCTCCTTTAACCACGCTTTCCCACCTAAACTTTGCTGCCTTCACGTGTTGAAAGAATTGATTATATGTTTTCTGCATATATAATACTATGTAAAGAATCAATCACATGTAATGGTGCTTATAAGCCTGACTGACAGTTCATACCTTGGTTCCCATCTTGATTTAGTAATTTATTGTTTTTCCAATGAAAGATGTAAACACTTTGACATGAGTTTAGATAGCCATAGCTCTACATAAATTGCAGTCACCCAAAATATATCAGCTTCAAACACTTTGATAGCTTCCCAATAGTTGATGATGTCTCCTTCATGGAAGATAATATCATATGCCATTGCTTTCTTTTCTTGTGTAGCTTCTTCTGACACTTCGCAGCGCCCATACAACTACGACTATCCAACTGCAAATCTCTCCACTCTTTGGATCAATGCTGCCAATAGTAACATCATCGAAAATCGCCCCTTTCGTTTGATTGATGGTTCGACTATTAGGCCAATCCTTCTTAGACTCATGCCTATCGAAAACAACCTTTCGCCTTTCTCCAGTCTCACGTATGCCTGTGGCTTCTACTGCAGCGGCGCTTGTGATTCTTATTTGTTTTCTATATACATTGTCCATATTTATGAAGAACAAGGTGCTTTCTTCGAAGGTTCCCCACAGGTTGTCTGGTCTGCGAACCGGAATCATCCGGTTCGAGAGAATGCAACAGTGGAGCTCATACATGGTGGGGACTTAGTCCTCAGAGATGCAGACGGCACGTTTGTATGGTCTACCGGCACTGATGGAAATGTGGTTTCTGGCTTGAATTTGACAGAAATGGGAAATTTGGTTCTGTTTGATGCAAAAAACTCTGTGGTTTGGCAATCTTTTGATCACCCTACTGATTGCTTGGTTGTAGGGCAGAAGCTGGGATATGGAATGAATCTGAGAGCAGCTGCGTCTCTTACAAATTTGAGTGCAGGTTTGTATTCTGTCTCAATGGATAATAGAGGATTGGTAGCTTCTATAATATCTCATCCTCCTCAAATATACTCCAAACTCTCTTATTCCATGGTTGGATTGATTGGAGAACATGGCTATGCTGAGCTTCAAAAAGGAAGTTTAGAATTATATGCAAATGTTTCTGATTCTGCTGATCCCGATATGACAATATCTACGCATTCGACTGCGGCACAATACCTAAAGTTGGAGCATGATGGGCATCTCCAAGTGTTCGAGTGGGATCAATCTTGGAAGAAAGTTGCTGATGTTTTGACAGGTGATCTTGGTGAATGTATTTATCCTATGGCTTGCGGTAGATACGGGATTTGCACGAAGGGGCAATGTAGTTGCCCCGTGTCGAAGTTTAGGCAGATCAACGATAGGCGTGCTGATCTTGGCTGTTCTGAGGTTGTTCCACTTTCTTGTAAGGACTCGGACAAGCATAGTTTCTTGGACCTCAGTGGTGTTACTTACTTCACCTTCAATGTTGATCTTCAGTATTCCTCCACTGATGACTCTGACTTTGTTGCTGACATTAGCAATACAGATTTGGATAGCTGTAAAGAGGCGTGCTTGAAGAATTGTGCCTGCAAAGCTGCTATGTTTCGTTATGCCTCGAATGCTTCTGATGGCGACTGCTACTTGCCAACAGAGATCTTTTCATTGATGAGTAATGAAAATGATATAACTTACTATAATTCTTCTGTATCAGTAAAAATACAGCTTGGTGCAGACACATCCCCTACAGCTGGAGCATCCATAGTTTCAACAAAGAGGACTAGTTTGTTATGGCCTATATTAGGATCAGCACTTGGGATTCTCTTTGTATTTATTTTGATAGGAACTGCAGTTTTCGTATACCAAACGAGGAAACGAAAGAGCCGGGATGCAGAGGTTCCGGAGGAGGATTATTTGGATCATGTACCAGGCATGCCTACAAGATTTTCATTTCAAGATTTAGCAGCAGCAACGGAAGATTTCAGCAAGAAGCTCGGTCAAGGAGGATTCGGGTCAGTCTACGAGGGCTCGTTGAACGATGGCACGAGGATTGCAGTGAAGCGCCTTGAACAAGTTGGCCACATCAAGAAGTCATTTCTGGCAGAGGTTGAAAGCATTGGCAGCACCCACCATATAAACTTGGTGAGACTAATTGGCTTCTGTGCAGAGAAATCTCATAGGCTTTTAGTCTATGAGTACATGTGCAATGGCTCTTTAGAGAAATGGATATACAATCAAAGTCAAAAGGAGATCTCCCTTGATTGGAAGAATAGAAGAAAGATCATACTTGATGTTGCAAAGGGGTTGGCCTATTTACATGAAGATTGCAATCAAAAGATCATCCACTTGGACATCAAGCCTCAGAACATACTTTTGGACGAGCACTACAACGCGAAGCTAGCTGATTTTGGGCTGTCAAAACTCATTGACAGGAACCAGAGTCAAGTTGTGACGACCATGAGAGGCACTCCAGGTTACCTCGCCCCGGAGTGGCTCAGTGCAGTCATCAACGAAAAAGTGGACGTCTACAGCTTTGGAGTTGTGGTTCTTGAAATTTTAACCGGGAGGAAGATTTTCGAGCAGACGAGGCCAGAGGAGGAGAGGCATTTGCTGAAGCTTTTCAAGAGGAAAGCCGAGGAAGGGAAGTGGCTAGAACTTTTGGATAAATGCTGCGAAGACGAAGAGTGTGATGTGGATGAAATAGAGAAAATGATGCAAATTTCAGCATGGTGCCTGCAAAGTGATCATGAGAAGAGGCCTTCTATGTCTATGGTGATGAAGGTGATGGACGGTTCTAAAGATGTGCCTAAAGATATTGATTACAACTTGTTGATTCCAAGGTATTTGAGTAGCAAAATCTCTGAAACTAGTACCAGTTCCAAAGAAGTGACTCCTCTACTTCCCTCGCTTCTTTCTGGGCCAAGGTGATTTTGGAGTGAGATGTTTTCTTGTATGCAGTTTTAGTATTTTATTCAAGTAATCATCATTTGAACCTTGTACATTGCAATATTATCTCATCTTGTATTGTTACATTGGAGAGTGATGCAATGCAATCCAAGAAACTACCTCCCTTCAACTTCACTCATGGTTACACAATTTCCAGATGCATACATCTGTGAAGGATCACTAGAGTTGCTGCTATTCAAGAAATAACCAGGTTTCTTAGGCTCAGGCAACACTATATCCTCACTACTCAACATCATAACCACAGAAGCCATCATCGGCCTCTCATCTGCGTCTTTTTGAACGCACAATAGTCCGACTTGAATGCACCTCCTCACTTGCCATTCTACGAACGAACTCTCGTAGCACGGGTCCATCACCTCCAACTCTTTGTATTCCTTCCACAGCAACCATGCCTACAGCAAAATTCATTTCAGAGAATAAGAGAGTTAGTTAATCAACTCTATGGAGAATACAGAGAAGCTGCATTTCACCTGTTCTAGAAGGTTCTGATAGCAACAAGGATGCTTGAATCCTCTGTTCTTCTTCCCACTCACAATCTCCAATATCACTACTCCCATGCTAAATACATCCAACTTGACAGACAGCTTCCCTTCAAATGCGTACTCTGGAGACATGTAACCGCTGCAACGAGCTTATTATTTCGTTATCAGGCTACATAGTATATATACCAGAAAAAAAGAAACTTACTATGTCCCAACAACTCTCCTCGTGCTAGCTATGGCTCCTTCATCGCCTTCAAACATCCTAGCTAAACCGAAATCTGAAATCTTCGCATTCAAGGCCTCGTCTAGCAAGATATTGCTGGTCTTGAGGTCTCTGTGGATGATCTTGAGCCTTGAATCATGATGGAGGTACAGAAGGCCTCTTGCGATCCCCATAATGATATCAAACCTCTTCGGCCAATCCAATAGTGCGCTTCTATTCTCATCTGAAATAATTCTGTACTAAGAATACGCTGTCGAATTTACTAAAGATGCATCATAGCCAAAATGAGTGGAGAAGGAATATGATCATACCAAAAATGAAATAGTCCAAGCTTTTGTTGTGCATGTACTCATATACCAGAATCTTTTCATCTCTCTCAATGCAACATCCCAAAATTCTCACTAGATTTCTGTGCTGGAGCTTTGCAATCAAAGTGACTTCATTTTTGAACTCTTTAGCCCCTTGTCCAGATTTTCTAGACATTCTTTTTACTGCTATTACTTGCTCAGTTGATAGGTTTCCCTGCAGAGGCCACCACAGCACAATTTGCAGGTCACTATTTGGTTTTTCCATGGAACTGAAACAGAACCGAACCCTAATAAACCAAGAAATCTCCTAACAAAGTGTTGCAAGAGAGGTAGTTTATTACTACCTTGTAAACAGGACCAAAACCACCTTCTCCAATCATGTTTTGGCGTGAGAAATTGTTTGTAGCTGCTGCAATCGATGCCAAACCAAATAAAGGTAGCTTCAATTCCTCCATTTTCTTCTTACAACCTTTTCTCTTGCGTCTCACCCTCCTAATCACAACTCCCAAGCACAGAAACATTCCAAAGCTGGCAATAACTGCTGCGGCCACTAATTTTGAAGGTCCTTTCCTATGATTCTCTGTCATGATAATCAAATAAGACTATTGAGTTGGGACTAAAAGAGTAACAAAATTAAGAAAGAATGAGTTACCTAATTCTGAGATGGGGACACGGATGTAGATATTGGGTCCATATTTGAGTCCTTTAGTTAACTCCTGCACATCAATTAAGTCCCCAAACCACATGAGACACCCACTGGTTTGGGTGCTCAAGTAAGGATCAGCATAGGCTGTGCAGTTACAGTTTTCTAAGCATTGATCCCGACATGATCTTCTGCTCATGCCTGGAATCAACCGAAAGTTGAGCGTATCAGGAAACTTGATACGCTCAAATTTCTTAAACCCGTCCTCCTTCTTACAGTTCAAGGGCGGGACTCTAGTACAACCCCCTTTATAAGCTGTGAAGTCCCATTCCTTCTGGGATTTAGGCACGAAGCCACTCAAGCACTCGCACACCGGCTGCTTGTAAGCCCGACAGATCCCGTTCGGACCACAGTACCCATAATTGGTGCACAAGTCACGAGGCTCCGAGAATGCGGTCATCCATCCATTCCCCGTCTCGTTCATTCTGTAGTGCTGGACATCCCCTGAAGGCAACAATGTCACCCTCATTACCGGCAGCGACAACGATGATGATGATGATGATGATGAGGCGTTGTATACTTTAGTGATGGAAATCAGCTTGCCATCGCTGCTGAATTCGGCTTTGTTCATATCATCTTTATATGATACAAGTGGGATACAGGTGAAATGAGTGCCCTCCCAAGGGCCACTCCTGTACTTCTTCACCAGCCCCATTACAACGGTCAGCTGAGACAATCCCTCGTTTTCGATCTTGAAAGCCATCTCTCCTTCAGATGGATCGTCTAACCTCTTCCACGACGTTAGATGTTTCTCCGATCCGGTGTTCGGATCGTTCACCATCCTCATCCCCGGCAACAAGGTGTTGCCAGGGTAATCGAAGCTTTGCCAAAGCAAGCTATTCTCAACAACCACGAGGTTTCCATCATCGTGGAGGCTGAGAATTGGACTTGATGACGCCGTGGAGGAATTGGAAGACCAGATGGTTGTACCTTGTGCTGAGGAGAGGATTAGGTCTCCGTTTTCGTATAAAGTTAGAACCCCGTTGCGGCCTCGTACGGGGCTCTGCCGGTTTGCAACCCAAACCACGACGTCCGGTGTAGCTTTGAACCATATTCCCAAGAATCTTGATGTGGAGGACAAGTTCGGGGAGAAGAACCCGAGCTCGAATATTTGTGATGGAGAAGTTAATAACTCTCCATCAACCAGTGTCTGGTTTGCAAAAAGTGTATCAGCTGCACAAGAGAAATTCAAAATGGTAAGAAACAAGAGAGAAGTAAAGAGGAACTGTGGAGGGCTCATGAGGAATTTTAATATAACTGAATTTAACTGCGAAGACGTAAAGAGGCTACTTATAACGACTCAAGCACAAAACAAGAATAATGTATGACAGATTCTTTTTGTTAGAAGACAGTTATATTCCTTATGTTGTCTCCATCGTGTAGAATTGAAAACAATAACTGGAGAGGAAAATATAGTTACTCTGACAAATAGAAGAATACTAGAATATACAGTCAAACCAAATATGAAAAATTACGTCAACGGTGGAGCAGAGGAAGCAAAGGTCAAGTCAAGGACGACATGAAAAAACAATAATTACAGTTTTACTGTTGATTGATGCTTGTACGTGGAAGTGCATGCACATTAATGTGATCAAATTCTATTCTGCAGAAAATAAATAAATAGTAAAAAAAAAAAATAGCGACTTAATTCAATCATAGAAAAGAAAATTCTCCTGTACATATGATAAATGTTAAATTCTAATGCCATCCCATATTATAAACCTATATATTCATCTTGGGAATACATATAGGAACCACCACCTTAATTCAAGGTTTACATGGCATCACCAGAAGTCTCCCAGCAAATAATTAATATATTATATATGATAATTTAATTAATATATTTTAATTATATTTTATATAGTAATCAATCATGATGGTAATCTTATTAGTCAACATTGCAATAAATATAATTCAATAATTTAGAAAGAATATATAATTTTATTTTTATTTAATAATTATTTCATTAATATTTTTATCAAAAATTCAGTGAAATAAAATATAACTTACCGAATAAAATCTAGAATTTAGAATATTCACCAATACATATATTTTAATAGATAAACATATAATATTTTTATTAAACAAATATTTCATTAATATTAAATATATAATATTTCTAAATACTTTGTACTTTTGTAAAATTTCATTAGTTAATTTTTTTCTATCAATTTTAATCAATTTGATCTTATTTTAATCAATCTCATATTTCGTAGCTTAAGTTTCACATATTTTTGCATGATATTACGTTAACAGGAGAATCTAAATATAAATAAAATAACATTAAAAATTTAGTGAACTACATCATACATTGAAAATTTGGTGAACTTCATCAATAGAAGAACAATATAAAAATAAAAATTATGAGTTTAATTTTCAAACCCGCCATCCACGGATACAAAATAACATTAATTATTTGATTATTAAATAAAAAGTATTTATTTGAGTTGGTTAACTAATTGATTTTTATCAAACAAATAAATAGTCAATTTTTAAAATTATTTTTTAATTACGATATAAAGTGATATATTATATACTAATAAATTTTACACGGTATAAGTCTTCATGTAACAATTATATTTTGCAACTTATATAATTTTTAAGTAGCATGAATTTGCAATTATGTTAATATAATATAATGTAATGTAATTTTTTACCAATACATTATATATACGATAAATTACTTATCAATTTATACTAATTTTAAACAGATTATTACATTTTTAATAATAATTTTTTGTGATTCATCAATATATATTATTTAAAATTTATATTTATAAATCATAATGTAAAATAATTTCCCGTCAATTTTTGACTGGTTATATACTAGTTTATATAATAAGCACAACTGCTTAAAAAATCGACGAATTTAATAGCGTGAGCTTGTGACCTGAGTAGGTAAGGGCACTGAGATGGTTGAATGTTGGGCCGAATTGGTTGGTTGGGCTGGCTCTGTATACAATTTCTGGCTTGCCGCATGTGGTCTGCACAAAGGTGTGGGTTTCTTGACCCGAAAGCGGAGGGCTGGAAAGCACCGCGTCAGGCTGGTCTCACAGAGCACGCCAATATTAATCCAAATTGAGTGAAATTTCGACGGTAAATATTATTAATCCAAATTGTTATGCCTAACTTTGTCCAATACAGTAGCTATAAAATTTCTGTAATGCTACATTAATTTGTTACTTTATAATAGGTTTTTATAAGGATTAAATATTAAAACATTTTTGTAAAGAAAATATTAAAAAACCATTAAAATATAAATAATAGATATTTTAAAGATTTTATATTAATTTATCATTTCTATCATAATTTTTTAGTTTAATTTTCGTGCAACACAAATTCCGCGGATTTGAATTTCCGTGATTCGTGTATAAAATATGGTAACACACAAATGTCGTAAATTTTCAAAATTCGTATGTTATGAGTTGCAATTAGTGATGTTTAATCGGGTCAACCCATTCAGATTGTCGGTTTATTTAGTTCGGGCTAAATCATTTCAAATTTTATAAGCCTAAACTTTCGGTTTTTGGACTAGCCCACAAGGCCAATCGTGCTAGAATATTTATGAAAATATTTAACATATATGATAATTTTTTAGAATTCTATATTTATATATATTGAAAATCTAACAAGTAAAATAAAATTTTAAACATAATTAAATATTAAATTTAAATATAAATAAAATTTTATAGAAAAGGTAATGATATTGTACTAAATATTTCATATTTTTGTAAGTATTTGATTAAGAGTATAATAAATACACTATTGCATAAAAAATCAAATATATTATGCAAATATTAATTATTTTAAATTTTTATTTGGTTAGTCGGGTCAACTGTATTCGAAAAAAAAAATCCTAATTATCGAGCTTAAGACTATTTAGTTATAAATTCATCTCTCGAAGATTCTTATTTTATATATATGTATACATATATATATATATTATTGCTTAATGTACGTTTAAAAATTCACATATCATGACAATAAATGTTTAATTGCATTGCACTAGCATCCATAAATTTTGAAAACTTGCTTGATTTGATCCTATTAAGAATAACTGTGTTCTTAATTTTATTTATGTGGAATTATCATACCATTTTATTTCAACTATAATGTTTAAGGAATTTATTTTAAATTGTCATTTTATGAATCAATACTATATGTGAACATATATATATATAGTTGACTTGCATGCATAAGTGTTATATGTATGTGTGTGTATATAGGTAGAGGTGGCAAAAGTAGCGGGTCGGGCCCACTCGGCCCGGCCCATTGGGCTTTCAATAGTTATGAGGCACGCCCAAACATTTTCGGGCTTCAAAATGTAAGGTCCAACCCAACCCCGGGCGGGCTCAAAGTCAATTTATTTAAAATAAAAATATTTTTTTTTTAAAAATTGATATTTACAACGTAAAATTAAACTATACAATTAATATCTTTAAATATTAACAAAATTATGAATAAATAATTAAAAAAATATAAAATATAAAAATCACAAGATCATAATGTAAGTTATATAACAATCCTAAAATAAACAATTAAAACTTTAAAAGTCTTTTATTCATTTTCTATCAAAGTTATAAAAAATATAAATATTACAATGATATTGAAATTAAATAAAAATTGCAAAAAATAGTATTTTATCCTATATTATATGGCGGACTTTTTAGCCTGAAAACCCCGGACTTTTTAGCCCAAAGTCCATCGGGCTTAAGGCTATTTTGGGTCGGGCTTTTTAGGCCCTTTTTTTTCGGGCCTCCTTTTTCCAAGCCCAAACCCGCCCAAACAACAGTTTTTTGGGCGGGCCTATGGGTTCGGGCCGGTTTTGCCAGCTCTATATATAGGTATATATATGTGTGTGAGTGAATGTGGTGAGTATGCATGAGTGTATATATATAGAGTATGCATGCATGTATTTATATACGTACATACTAGAGTATATACAAATAAAGATATATGTGGGTTGTATGATAGTTTTAAGGGAGATTGAAATGACAATACACACATACAAAATATATATGAAAGATACTATAAATCCCAACATCTAGGCTTAATTATTAGAATTGAAGAAAGATTTGTTGGTAAAAGAAAAGTATCCTTCTTCCCCCACAACAAACGTCACCCTCCTCCTCCCCATACACCATCATTTGATTCTTTTGCACTTTCACTTCTTTCTCTTCCCCACTCTTGCTGTAACTTCCATCAATTAAATCACCATTGAAGCTCAAAGCTAAAGTTTCAATCAAACCATCACCTTCTACCCAACCATCACTTTCACCAAGCACCAAGCTATACCTCCATCCTCCACCCTCACCTAAAAGTTTCACCTCCCCATCCAAGCTACTGAGATAGGAAGAGGAAGAGCCTTACATCATCCATTAATCCAAGCTAAAGAAGGAGAGAGGTAGAACTTGAGGTATATCTTGTTTACCAACTTGTATTCTTGAGTTTGAGCTATAAAACCCTTATACCTCTTCCCCCTTGACTTAAGATAAATTATGTATGTTTTCTAGACATTTTTATATAGTAAAGTTCAAATCTTTAAGGTTTCATGAGGAGAAACACGAAAGAGAAGAAGTAGAAATTGAGAATCTGCCGATTATTTTTTGATATAAGTCTCTGGTCCATATTGTTATACTTCTCCATTTGTTTTGAACATTTTTACATGAAAACCTTGCTATGTTAACTCCATGTATACAAAATTTCAGCTTAATCTAAGTTCATTTGGTATATTAAAAAAATATGTAAAGTAGCCCCCTTAAACTGTGAAAACCTGAAATTATAGCATGTGCCCTTGTTTTTAGATAACTTATGCAGCTTGTTTCGACATGATTTAATAATTAGTTTATGATGAAAACTTTTATGTGGAAACCTTGATATTTGAATATTAATACTGTTAATTTTCATCCATCTTTATAATGTTTGTGATTTTTAAAAATTATTTGAAGATGACTGTTTGAAGTAAAAAAAAAAACTTTTGTAAATGGTGACAATTTGTATCCTCAATTCATGTGGTTTTAGAAGGTATAAATTATATTTAAAATTTTATGAAAATATTAGAGTATATAGAGAATAATCTTACCAATTTTTAGGGAAATATAAGTTGGTTTAATATTTTTAATAAATCTCCTAAAAATGTTGCATGAATCTGAAATGTTTTTCTCACATAACTAAACTAATTGTCTTTGTTCATGGCATTTTATTAATTGGATTTGGTTGAAATTTTTACAGAACCTCCTATACTACATATTTACCATATCTGTAAGTTTTCAACATTTTTAAACAAGTATAAATAATTTTAAAGGATTTTACAAAATGACTTCCCGTAAGATGACTGTTTTGGACAGACCTTAGTATACCTTGAATAACTTATGTCTCACTTAATATTTTTTACTCTAGTTTTTTTTAAATGAAAGAAGACTTCAGTAACTTTCTAGATTGATACATTAGAGTTTCGAGTTACATGTGAGTCGATAGTTATGACCTTTCAAAATCTACTGATTTACATGAACAATTTGCCCTAAACTTGTTCGTAAGAGTATTATACTTTCTCTACCTTAAATTATGTTATGTGTTTCTTTTGAAACATATTGTGAGATGTTATGTGTATATGATATATGTGACATAAATTCTTTTTTTAATTATTAGATATAATTTATCTTTAGATATAATTAGGATGTGGTAGGAGAAAAAAAAAAAAATCTTACTCTATACTTAGGCATGTAACTTCATACGAAATTTATCTTCCTAACTTCGATTTTATGATTCATATACACCCTCGAGGTCTCAAGGTCTTAGATACTGATGTACCTATTTGATTTCCATCTACATTTTATCTCGATCTGGAGAGCTCTATTAAATGTTTACATTTTAGGTAACTACAAAAATTTTCACCTCGTACTTTAAACTCTATATAAACAAAGTTTCTCTTACAATTAATGGCCAAACTTATCTCTTTTGAATTTCTTTCCATCTCTTAACTACTTCCTTGATAACTTATTCTTCTAAGATAAAATTATTTCTCTTTAGATCTTTAAATCCTCCTTAAAGATTTTCTTTCCATATAAGGTTATATGGCTACACCTACACGCTCATACATTTTCAAAGTTGGGAGATAAGGAACATTATATAACTCTCTTCACTAGTTCATAAAATTATGCTTAACAAACAAGTTAATTCTTTCTCATAGTATCAAATGTATACTCGGGTTGCCTAACTCCTTATCACTCAAGCGAGTAAATTCGTATACTTTTACACAAACATTTTTTCTTATCTAAGACCGTACCTTTGATTTACCTTTCATATTCTCCTTATGGAATCTACTACCACATTGACTTTATTTGAGTAATAGTTAATAGTATGCTTCTTATTCTTTAACTAGTTCAAGCTATATTTCTATAATATCATCTTAGTTGTCTTAGTATACATGGTTTTCTATATTTTCGAGTGTAGTTGATCATCTTTTATATTCACATACATCTTCACATGTACCATTATTCATTTAATCGACATTCCTTGTAATTTTCACCCTTATCCAGTAGGAAATTCCTTCTTAATTAAATTTATTTCTCACCATAATCCAAAATGACTCGTTCAGAAAGTTCTTCGAGAATCTAAGTATTTAACCTTCAATCTATAATCTCATTACCTTATACACTTAACATTCTTGGGCACAATTATCACATTTCTAATTAATTACACACATGATACTCTTTCATTAATACCTCATCGTTTTATATCACCACATGTCATAGGTTCAATCACCTTAAAAGGAACATATATCTTATCAGAATAACTCTATGGAGATTATGTAACTAAAAATTAATCTATTTGGGTACTCTATCTCATATCCCTTTATCCTACTCATATCTCAGTTAAATAAGCTTGTCATAAGGATTTATCATCTCAATCACAATAGCTTATATGTTCTTATAAAACTTGAGTTAACTCTTAAACATTGCTTCTATACTTTATAATATTTTGATTCTTCATTTAATCTTGTAGTCCATAGATCTATTTTTTTTTTTTGAAATCAAATTGATCTAACTCTGATATCATTTAGTAGTATAATTACAATAAACTATTAATAGTCAAAGCATAAAAACAAACAATGCTCTAATGCCACTATGTGGTATCACTACAATAAACTCTTAATCATCATAGCAATTAATGAAAAATAACCATGCTCTAATACCACTCCGTGGTATCACTATAATAAACTAATCATCATCAAGAGAATGAAAAATCATGCTCCGATACCACTCTGTCACAGCCCGATCCCGAAGGACAACGTAAGCCAGGATGTGACTGGGGGTTGGAATTAAAAAGTGGGAAAGAAAGGAAAATATAGAATAAAGACAGAAGACGCAAAATGAAAAATCTGGTCAACGATAAAAGAATCCTACTAATATTAACACAAGATCTGGAAAGATATATATAGAAACATTCAAGTAGGTTACAACCTCATATTGTACTTCAAGAAGACTAATAGAAGTATCTCTATACAAACAAAGAATAACAAAACTCAAAGTGTTGCAGCGGAAAACAATAGTTGAGACAAATATATGAAGATATCTATCTGTGGGCCATAACAACGAACATCACAGTTAACAACAACTCTCGCTCAACACTTCGCCATCACGTCAGCACACAACCTGCATATTTAGAAATACATGCAGGGCTGAGTACCAAAAAGCACTCAGTGGTTTAAGCATATAAAAACATTAAAAATATAGTCATGCATTCTCATCATAGTGAATCATAGGAGACTTGTAAATACTCTTATATTCACAAAAAAATTTCTTTAGTATTACTCGCGGAACACACCGCTCTTTCATTCATGTCATCCATATCTGTTTCACGCCGGGGTAGGTGATCAACTTCCGCAAACGCTTAACTTCTTTATCGGGACTGATCACATAAAGGCTCACAGTTCACAAAGGTATTCGAATTAGCATTTGTACAAATAAGAATGTCTTTGTTACTAATTTATTCTTGCCCCATTAACTTTTTGTGATCAGAAGTAAATTATATTGTTTACTAAATTTATTCAATATCAGAACATGTCTGCACATAATGTTTCTATATATCGGTGGTATAGGACAGAACACCATGTGCACATTTTTTATGATGCAAAATTAATAAAATATGTATTGCATTGTAATTATGCAGGTATAAAGTTTTCACTTAGATAATTTTAGATTTTGACAGTTTTAGTAGTGTAAGCTCTCAAGGGTTGGTTGGTACTTTTGCTTTACGTGAAACTGTCTAAATGAAAAATAGAACCAATACCAAATCCAATGATCTCATTTTCTTATACATTTTGAATATATTTTGAAAATAGAAAAACTTTATCCTTAAAAATAAAGGGAAGGGTTTAAACCTAACCACATAAATATGATGAAAAACATTGCTCTCTTTGTTATGTAAATATGATTTCCTAAATAGGAATCCACCTATCTCCTTGAATGAAATTCGCAACAGAATATGACACAACATGCTCATCCGGAACTTGGCTACTCCACTTCACCCGGTCCGACGTGTCTGATCCCGCCCCAACGTTCTTATACTCTCCGTAGTACAAAGTGCTCAACGCGAAATCCTTGTCCCACGGCAGCCATCCATCTTTAGTAACAATACCTTCCAAATTACACGAGACGAAGACAGTCCTAGAGTACTCCTTCCAAGGCCTACCTAAGAAGTTAGTGTGCACCTTAGGGTTTTTGTTGAAAATGGCCATGTAGGCCTCTGTCCCATTGACCACACAATTTTGGAAGACGAACCCTGTTGATTGGGCAGGGTCCGTCCTCCCGTGGGCCGTTACAGCGTTTTTCTCACCTTTCTCAGGGTTTTGCTGCCGAGGGGCGATGAGAATTTGGCAATCTTGAAAGAAAGCGGCCGCATTGCCAAATATGAAGTCTACATTGCCCTGGATGCGGCAGGACTTGTAGTACTGCCGCATGCTGTGTGGGTACAAAGTATCTTGATTTCCGAGGAATTCACAATGTTCGATGATGGAACGGTCGCTGTCGGATCGGAAAGCAACCGCTTGATGAGTTTCGGGTCCGGCAGTATTTTGAAAGGTGATATTAGTCGCCATGAATCCATCTCCAATAATTCCTATAGAGAGAAAGAGTTAGTACTCCATACCATATTTTATGCACATTTATGATAGGCTAAGGCAAGTATGGAATTTATGATGGGCTAAGGCAAGAAGTGAATGCAAACACGTTAATTATGACAAATATTTGAAAGTGAAGATAATATTGCATTAAATAATTAGAGATCACTCTTAATTTCACTATACTAGAAAAATGAGTAAATATCACTCAAATGTAAAACAAAAATTTTGAAGAAGATCCAAGCATATTTAATTTTGACACGGTGTCATCAATGCAAGCGCGTGATGAAATCATAGACAAAATAATTCCATTTGCAATGAATTTGAATAGCGTGGTTCTTAAATCTCTTTGCACCAGTTAGGACAATATACATCATAAATAAAAATTGACATGCTACTTATAATTAATGCGAACAAACAATAAAGTATAATGTCATGTTTCCCTTACAACATGTGACATATAACAACAATTTAATTTCATGACTAAAAACTTACCAACTGTGGCGGATCTATAAGTGGACATCCCGGGCTGGCCCGCATTCTTCGACCCTGTAATTACCGTTTTGCCCATCCCATCCCCAATGAACACCACATTCCTCTTCTCCAACTCCACCAAAACCGTCTCCTCGTAAACCCCGGTTTTTATCCAAATCACGAACCGGTTCTCCGAACCGGCTGGCGCCGCGTCGACCGCCTTCTGAACCGTATCGTAGTCGCATCCAGTTTTGCACACCGTCACATTTGCCTTCAACCCGGTCGGCATTCCCCCTCTCCAACCCGAACCGGAGTTTTTGGAAACCGGTTCCCAGAACCCGTCCCGCTCGGTACGGACCGGTCCCCAGGAACTGGTTTGGTCGCCGTAGAGATCGTAATTAACCAGCATCGACAGAGCGCTGCTGCCGCCGCCTATGAGAGTGGAGTTGAAAAACGACATGGTTTTGACGACCTCCATCGTGTCGTTGACGTACTTGAGTGCTGACCAGCAGTCGTACTTGTACCCCAACGAGCCGCTCATCCATGCACGCGCCTCCTTGTTCTGGCGTCGGTGGAGGGCGCCGTCGACGAGGTGGACGCGGTAGAGGGAGTAACGAACCGAGTCGAGGCAGCTTAGAGCGGCGACGGTGCGGTTTTGGTTGCCGGCGGAGGAGTTAAGGATGGCCTCCACCATGACCTTGCCATTGACGAGATCGTCGGAGATCACCTGCAGCGCTGATTGAATGAGCTGAAGCGCGGTGGCGTTCGGCCGCGGCACGTGGGCGGAGCGTGAGAGCCAGGCCTCGCACGCTTGAGGGTCACGTGAGGCCTTGCACGTGGCGTGGATGACGCTGGGGACTTGTTGGGATGAGGATAGAGATGAGAAGATGAAGAGAGAAAGAAAAAGAGAGAGAAACGCCACCATCTTCTTCTTCTTCTTCAAATGTGTAGTGTTAGCCTTGTGAGTATGCATATATATATATATAGGCCTGCTTTGATGCACCATTTTCAATCAATTTCATATATCTAATCTTTAAGTAAAAAAAATCCTTGTAATTAATCTCTGTATAATCTTATATACTCTTGAAATTTATAAGTAGCACAAAGTGGGAAATGATAATTAAAGCAATATTGGTTAATCTTTTAATTAATAGTGCCGTGTGTGGTGGTTTTAAATATGGTTAATTTACATGCAATTAAGTACTCTATTATTTGGTTCGTGACGTAAATTATTTTGTCATTTATGCAATAACATTGATTCATTTGTCGCTGTACTATTTGTTATATTTATAGTAGTTTATGATTATTTTTACTAAGTTGTAGGCCTCGTTTCATTCTGTGATTTTTCTTATAATAATAATGTTGATTATTCTTCTCTTGTCCTGTTTATAATCTGTACATACCATTAACTTTATGCATATAGCACTAATTGGTTCTTATTCGATTTTAGTTTCGTTTATAATCCTGATTAATTAAATATTCATCTTACGATTGTTTCATTGTGCAATACAATATTAATATAGATTATACTAGGGCCTAGGCGCCAAAGTGAATGAAATAATCTAATACGTGATTTTATATATTTCCAAAAATTGTAAAAAGCATATACTATATAATAGTGTTATTATATGGGATAAGATATTGGATGTAATCAAATAGTAAATATTAAATCTTATTCCAATGTATCGTATGGGGGAGCAAAAATAATCGAATTCAAAATATCAAATTGACCAAATTGAAATATTAAATTTGTCTGTTATTTTGATTTAGTTTGATTTTATTTTTTTAACTAAAATTTAATTTAGTTTTGTTCGGATTTAAACAAAATCAAACTAAAAAATCTAAAATACCGAATTATTTTATTATTATTATAATATATTTTTATATTAATTACATAAGATTATATATATTTATTTTTTAGTTATATTTCAAAATTTTAACTATTTGTTATCCTTTGAAATTTAAAAATTATTAAAGATGCTGATGATTTTTATTATAATTTTAAATTTTAAACTTTTTAAAATTGAAACTTTTTTATTGTTTTAGTAGATAAATAATATTATATATATTATTAAATTTTAATAATTAATTATTCTTGAAATTGAACAAAATTAGTTACAAAACAAAATATTCAGAGAAACGAAACCAACTCCAACTATATTTGGTTATTTTGATTCGGTTAATTTATTTTTTTAGTTTAATTTGATTATTTTTACAATTCGAATTTTAATTTGATTTAATTCAGTCTTTAGCAAAACCGAACCAAATACCTTAATTAATGTTCACCTCTATTTGGACCTTACAAATAAGATGTCACATTAACGAACAAATTGGACCTTGTAAATAAAACTATCCGGCCACAATCACAACCTAATAAATGTTGAGTACATAATAGTTACAATCCTATAATAATTTTTAGACAAACCAATTGTTAGTCAAACATATTGTTTAATTTGGGAAAAATGCATATTTGAATGGTCTACTCTACTCCTATTTTAATTTACAGTTTGGTGTATAAAGTATGTTACTATCAGTATATATATATATATGTGTGTGTGTGTGTGTGTGTGACATACGCCAAGGAATGAACATGATCTCCAAGGGTAAGAGTGAAGATTCCTCAAGCAAAGCAAAAGTAGTAATACTAATGGTGTATAATAGTTGGTGCATATTTCAACACTTGCCTGCCTTCAACTTCACTTATATATGGTAACACAAATATCCCATGCATCATTCCCTCTTGAAAAGCTGCAACTGCTTGAGGAATCAAGATGAACTTATCAAAGCCCAAAGCAAGCCTGATGATGAACTAATTGTCATGTCAGATGAGAGAATCACTCAATATAAATAAAATCTACCCCTTGTTAGATTTTCTAGCATCTGTTCTTAAATAAAATATACTACTATATCTCAAATGTCTACCTCCTCTTAGTAATTGTGTGGATCCTTCTTCAATGAAAACTTGAGCTTTACTCGACACTCAGAAATATATGCAAATAAAGACATAAAGGACTTATTCAACGTCAAGTATCAACACCTAAGCCAACTAAAATATACTCCATATACATATTAGTATCAACACGCAACACCTAAGTAAAACTGGTTCATATCTTTAAACAACTAACTGCCCTCTACTTGAGAAATAGTTAAGGAGGCATTTCTTGATTTCTCACTTGATGATGTATTCCTCTCTGAAAAACTAGAGCCGTGTTTAAGAAGAACCCCGGTTTCAAAACTATCCTTACTGCTCAACATCACAAACACAGACCGCATTATTGGCTTCTCATCTCCTTCACTCTGAACGCATGATTTATCTTCTTGATATGGCAGCCATCTTATCTCTAAACATGGATGCTAACTTTTCTAGTTGTGCTTTGATAGGTCTGACTTGATCTTCCTGATCCTCGTTAGCACATTCTTCATAGCAGGCCTCTCTTGAGGCGTATCTTCCATGCACTTTAAAGCTAGTCCAATAATAGATTTCAAGCAACTTTCACACTTGGCTCTTTTACCTCGAAGATCCATGCTTGGTAGTAGTTTGTTATGAACAACATGTGCTACAGAGTTGGGGAATGATTCTTGTATCCACTTCCTTATGGTTAACTCTCCAGAAAACACTTCATCTGTGGGCTTTCTCCTTGAACATATTTCCATAAGCAAAATCCCGTAGCTATAAACATCTACCATGGTTGATACCAATCCTTCTGACCCATACTCTACAAAGTTGTTAATATATTACAGTAAATATCACATGAGGTAGTCAGATATTGATCTGATATATGAATTATATGCAAATGCTATGTTTACTTTTGTAGAAATACTTAGGGAGAAGATTTTTGTACCTGGTGCCATGTATCCTATGGTACCTAAAGTTCTGGTCTGATGCATTCTTTGTTCTTGAGTTAGAAGCTTGGAAATGCCAAAGTCGCCAACATGTGCAACCATGCCTTCATCTAGAAGGATGTTTTGGGGCTTCAAATCACAGTGCACGATGGTGAAGGAACAACTCTCATGTAAATACTCTAGAGCAGTTGCCACATCAATCATTATGTCAAGTGTCCAGAAAATGTTTAATGAGCAATCAATAGAGTGGATCCATTTTTCAAGGTTCCCGTTAGGCATGAATGCCATTAGCAATGCCTTAAAATCATGGTTTGAGCAAGAATATATGACTTTAACAAGATTCCTATGGCGTACGCTGCATATTATTTGGCACTCCCTCTCAAAGCTTGTAAGTGCACCTTGTACGTCGAAATCAAAGACATTTATAGCAGCAACCATTTTGTTGGAAAAACATCCCTTGTACACTGAACTACAGCTCCCTCTACCAATCAAGTTCTCTTCACTAAAGTTACTTGTAGCATACATGATTTCTTGATATGACACCCTCTCGTGCACAGGTATAAGAGGAATATCTGATGGAGATAGCAATGAAGGTGATGCATGTACACCACGATTTCTCATAATCAAGAACAAAATAAATGCAGCAACAATAGCTGAGCTTATGGCTGGTAGTATATATTTCAAAAGGTGGGTCTTTCTTGAAGATCTGGGCACGCTCCTTTTACATTCATGCACTTTGAACCGAGGTGTTCCACATAAACCTTGATTACCCAAGAAGGAATCAAATGTAAAGTTTGCGAAAGCCCCTCCTTCTGGGATTTCACCACTAAGCTTATTGAAGGAGACATTGAAGTAATTCAGATACGTAAATTTTTCAAAAAAACTTGGGAATTGGACCGGAGAGGTTGTTGGAGGACAAGTCTAAGTATCCCAACCCCTTCAGCTCAGATAAAGAATCACTTAATGGGCCCTCTAGTTTGTTATTTGACAATGATAGAGTGACTAGATTCATTAGCTTTGAAACTGTGTCTGGAATGTCTCCAAAGAGCTTATTCCCAGATAGATCCAACTCTATCAGGCTCTTCATATTCCCAACTTCTTGCGGCAAAGAACCATCAATAAAGTTGTGAGACAGATTCATCCTCTCAACCCTCATGCTCGACCATAAAGAGGATGGAATGTAGCTGAATGCATTGCTGGCCAAATTAAAAACTCTCAGAAGAGGAAGATCCCCTAGACACCCAGGTATTCTTCCAGAGAAATTGTTTTCTGATAAATCTACCGAATACAATTTTCTCAGGTTGCACACAAGCGATATAGAACCCTTGAGCTTATTACCTTTGATATTCAACGACTGAATATTGTTCAAATGTCCTAGAGAAGTTGGGAAGAGTCCTGTCAAGTCATTGTCTCCAAGGCTTAGCCAGAGCAGGTTGCCTAGGTTCCTCAGCTCATCAGGGAGTGGGCTTATTATCCTGCAAGATTGAACGAGAAATGTTTGTAGTGATGCAGAGAGATTATAGGAGCCTAAGGATTTGGGGAGGACTCCTGTAATGGGATTAGATGAGACTTCTATATGAATCAGGTATTTGCAGCTTATCAAGGAAGAAAAGAAGTCCTGCTCAGGCTTGGATATATTATTCGTCAGCTGATTTTCTTCCATGTATAGCCATTTTAGTTGACGAAGATTCCCAAGTGTTATTGGTATATCTCCAGTGAAGGAGTTATGACCAATCTGAAACAAAATGAGCCTAGAGAGATTTGATGTGTAACTAGGAATCTTTCCGTGGAAACTATTTTCTGCAAGATCGAAATACTCGATGTTGGGAAGGCTCATGTCTATAGAAGATGGAATTTTGCCTGAGAGGTTGTTGAATCCAAGCCAAAGAAAGTCCTTGTAACCTGGAGAGATTATAAATAGATTGTGGTACTTCCTTATTTGTTGCAAGACCCAACCATGTTAAACGGGAAAGTTTCCCTGTTTCTTGAGGAACTGTCCCCTCAAAACTGTTGTAACCAATCTTGAATGTCTCCAAAGTTGATAGATTGCCAATTAAGGGAGGAATCCTTCCCCCAAGTTTGTTATTGACCAAACCAACATGTCGGAGTTAGGTTAAGTTCCATATTTGAGCTGGGATGATTCCTTCAAGTTTGTTGAACCCCAGAGATAGTCTTTCAAGAGAATGACAAGGCATTATAGCAGAAAGTATCTCTCCTTCAAATTGATTCGAGTAAAGTGATAAGTCCTTGAGCTTTGTAGCAGGTGTGTTACACATGTGATTTGGAAGACTTTTAGATAATCTGTTCTCTCCCACATCAAGATGAACCAGAGAAGATATGTTGAATATTGCTGATGGTAATTCTCCTGAAACAAATTTAGTATTACAATCGACACTAACTGATCATGGTCTAACAAGGGAAGTGAAAAAGAGAGACTCATGAAAATACCTGCCAACTGATTATGTGTCAAAATAAGTTGCTGAAGCTGCGAGAGGTTTCCAAGCCCTCGTGAAATGCTTCCAGTGAGATTGTTATAAGACAGGTCGAGTATGGAGAGCTGGACACAAGTGGATAAACTTGTTGGAATATCTCCACTCAAGTAATTGTTTCCAAGGTTTAACCACTCCAATCTCCTTAACAATCCAAGACTATGGGGAATGCGATCATTCAAGTGATTTTGCGCCATGTCTAATACACGTAGGCGTCCCAACTTCCCAATTTCAGCAGGGATTAAACCGCTCAAGTTGTTACTGCTGACATCCAAAGTTGTCAAGAATGTGAGGTTGCCGATTTCTTTGGCAAGAATCCCTCTTAAATCCATATGGGAAAGATCTAAGCTGATAACTCTAGGATACCTCCGGCTACAAACAATACCAATCCAAGTACAAAAAGAGGTTTCTTGTGACCAGTTCTTAGCCAAGATATTGGAATTTATTTGTCTTTTAACAGCTAGAAGTGAGGACTCATCTATAGACGAGATGTTGAGAGTAAAAGAGAAATAGATTATCAGATACAACACTCCCAAGAATAACAACATTGCAGCTTCTTTCCCCATTTTTTCTGTAGTTTCTCAAAGAGACAGAGAGATAACAGATTTTCTATATGAACTGGAAAGTGGAAACACATGACAGATTGTATGCCTTACTTCTCATGTGAAAAAACTAGGAGGGTCTTGAATGTCTAAGAAAGTGGGCCTATGCTGAGCAGCAGATTCATAGTCCAAAATCAAATGATACAAACTCACACATATAGACAAAAAGACCAAGACTTGATGAGTAGACAAGACCGCTTCTATTGGATTTTGTGGCGTGTTTCAGAAAAAACGTGGAAAAGGACATGGAAATTATATATATTTTCCATTAATAGTTATATATTTTGTAAAATGATTAATTAAAATTATAAAATGATTAAACAAGTCTATTACCATCAAAATATAAGATTAGAGGGACATATCAGGAAAAACCAATTTTGTAATAATTTGCTCTTTTTCGATTAATAATATATTTTCTAAAATTTTATTAATTATCTCTTAACATGCATCACCATCCATCTATACAATTTCAAATCCACCAAAGCTAAACATATTTTGAAGCAGAAACTATTTTTCTCTATATGACCATCAACCAAGGGTGGGAATTGATCATTGATAGGATGTAGCCCATCAAATAAGGCCCAACAGAAGCCCATTAGCGGATCAGCCCAAGAGTAGCTCGGCCCAGTAGCAGCTCGGCCCATGAGAGCAGCTCGGCCCAATAGCTCGGCCCATAAGCCCAGCTACCTCGGCCCACCTGTTGTAAACCGCCTCTAGATTATCTATAAATAGTCTCTCAAACTAGATTAGAGGGACGGATATAATCTGTAATTGTTACTCTCAAATCATAATACATAAGCTCTCCTCTCCGTGGACGTAGACTTCATTAAAAGTCGAACCACGTAAATCCCTTATCGTTACTTTCTAACCAGCTTTTAATTTCACCTCGAAAATTAAGCTCGATCACTGGCGCCGTCTGTGGGAACGAAATAAATTTTGTGAGTTCGATCCAGATTTCCGAAGTGAAAACACAATGGTTAGATCTACCCGCTCTACTGCTATTGCCGCTGCTGCTAAGGGAAAGCAAACCCAGACCGAGCTACCTCGTAATCCACCTCGTATATCTATTAATGAAGGGGATGAACACTACGCCCGATCTGGCAGGCAAGCCGCGAACCGCCAAACTCCCGAGGGTCATGTGGAAGACGTCCATTCTAACCGAGCTAGCGACTCCATTAGCAGTGAAGGGCTAAATCAAGGTCGTCAACAGGGTAACGCCGCGCTCCAACCTCAGCTCGGGGATGCGCTAAAAGCGTAGCTAGACCTTCACGAACAAGACTTCCTCAAATTCGCCGAATAGCATCAGCAACGAAGTCAGGACGAGGAGGATAGAGCGGGACCATCACGACAGCAACCTCGTCCCTCGAACCAGATTGTCGAAGGTAGAAATGACGAAGTCCACCGAAGACAGCACGATCGCCGAAGAAACATCGCCTCACCTCGGTGAGGTTCAACTTCACCTCGTCAAAACGTCGGCCCTTTCCGACGTGATGAGGAGGACCGCGGAGAGAGGATGTCACCTCGTCGAAACATCGAACCTTCCCGACGTGACGAGGACGACCACAGAGAAGGAAGATTCACTGTTTACAGTAGAATCGCTACCCCCTTTACTAATAAGATCCTCTACACTCCACTCCCATCAACATATAGGGTCCCACCTATTAAACCCTATAATGGTTCCTGTGACCCGAGCAACTTTTTGTCGCAGTACCAGTATAACATGTTGAACCAAGGGTTAGCCGAGGACGTCTATATGTGCAAGGTCTTTCCCGAACTGCTGGTAGATAATGCACGGAAGTGGTTCGACAACCTCCCGCGCTGCAGCATAGGGTCGTATACCGACCTTCTAGATGCCTTTGAGCGGCGCTTCTTCCAGAAAGCCGAAGCAAAGATCAGTTCAGCTCAACTCCTTACTTTGAGACAAGGACGAGGAGAATCAGTCAGTGACTTTCTGGCTAGATTCTATAATGAAAGCCTCAAGGTCGACCGTCTGTCTGACGACGTCCTTATCTCGGCATTCCAAAATGCCATTCACTCCGGCACTCTCTTCAAGGAGCTCGTAAAAAAGTGCCCCCAAACCTCAAAATAACTATGGAGGATTGCCGATACATTTGCCGAAGCTGACGAGGCTGATAGGAGAAAAAGGGCAGTAGACCGACCTGAAAGTCACGACAAGAGAAAAAGGGAGGAGCGTACTAATCAGGGGCAAAGTCGACGAAGTGCCCATGAAAGAATACAGCGGGGACCATTGGAATCCCGCCTCGGACCTCGGTCCAATCAAGAACGAAGTCAGTTCACTTCGCTAACAAAGCCCCGAACTGAAATATACGAGCTTCATGCTAACTTGTTCCAGAAACCACCGCCTTTATCCCGAAGTGGGTCAAAGTGACGCTCTAAAAAATATTGCAACTTCCATGATGATCACGGTCATGACACCGAAGACTGCCGCAGACTCGCCTCGAATATAGAACATTTAGTACGCGAGGGTACTCTTGGTGAATACCGAGGTCGTAGCCAACAAGATGCCCGACCTCAAGGGAACAAGAGAAAGAAAGGGGAAAACCGTTATCCCCAAGATAAGATGCCGAGGCACGATGACGAGGACGAAGACGAAGACCAGCCTCAGTATGACGGAGTCATCTCTGCCGTCATCGGGCTACCCCAAGGCACACTTCCATAGATTAACCAAGATTTTCCCTTTTCATGTTATGCCTTTACATATTTTAGCTCGTCTACATATGTCTTTGTCAAGATTTAAAGTAGCAAAACTCCGATCTCGGATTCAACGCCTAAACTTCGTCCTTAGACGAAGTGGCTAACTTCAAAGCCTAAACTTCGTCCTTAGACGAAGTGGCGGACTCAAGGCCTAAACTTCGTCCCTAGACGAAGTGGCTACTTTGAAAGCCAAAACTTCACCCTTAGACGAAGTGGCTAAATGCGCGTAAGGAGACCACTCCTATCGATAAATTCGACAAACAAGGAACCCAAAAGCCTAAACTTCGTTCTTAAACGAAGTGGCACCTCGGAAGCCTAAACTTCGTTCTTAAACGAAGTGGCTACTCGAAAGCCTAAACTTCGTCCCTAGACGAAGTGGCTCATTCAAAGCCCAAACTTCGTCCTTAGACGAAGTGGCTGATCCAACGCCTAAACTTCGTCCCTAGACGAAGTGGCTACTCGAAGTACATCGAAAGAAGTTCGTCAAACTTCGACCTCGTCTACAGAAAGAAGTTCGGCATAAGACGAAGTAACTCCGAAGTGCATACTAGTCATCACAAACATCTTGAAGCAAACTTGATTGTACAAATTAAGTAAAGCTTTAGAGAAGTAATGACGATAAAAAAATTGTATTTTATTTCATAAGAATACATATTACAATCAGGATGGAGGGTCCGAGCCTGGAGGCCTACTACTAAAACTGAGGTACTTTTCTACAAAGCCCGGACCCGAGCTCGAGCTCGCACCATGACCGAGCACCGAATCTAAAAAGGCCATTCCCTCACCACGGCCAAAACCTCCTCGGCCCCGGCCTGGAGGCGCAGATCGACCTCGGCCTGGAGGCGCAGCTCGACCTCAGCCTCTCACCACACGTCGGCCACCGCCTCGAGCCATGATCGCTTGAGTCTGCTCTCGAGTCAAGGCCGCGCTGGGAGGCTGCACCCCCTCTAAGTTACCCTCCAAGAATGCTTCCGAAGCAGGGTCGAGTCTTGCATTTTTGGACTCAATCCACCTCTTCAACTTCGGGTTCCTCTTCAAAATGATCTTGTACATGGATCCGAGCTTGAGAAGCGCCTCTTCCTGTTCACGAACTTGCCAGGAGTCATCGCCGTACTTCTCTATGTACTTCTTCGTACGAGCTCGGACCTCTCTGATCTGTGTGTAGACCTCATATATGGTCAAACCACCACTTGTATGAATACGATCTTCATATTCCTCATGCTCCTCGGCTACAGCCTTAAAAGTCTGAAGGTCTTCCTTGACCTGCTTAAACTTATCCTCGAGCTCCAAGAACCTCGCGTGCTCCTCATCCAGCTTCTCCTGTGCCAACCGAAGCTTCGCCTCAAGCTCGGTCTCGATGTTGGAAGCTCGGCTTTTCCAACACGCGGCCTCGACTTCGGCAGCTTCGGCAGCCCGACGAAGCTCGTTTATTTCTTGTTCAGACAGCGAGGTAGGGGAGAAGTCAAAAGCAGACTACAAAAGCAAAAGAAGTAAACAGTTCAGCAAGAGGCACAGTTCAAGCAAAAGTATTTTATATACGTGTAAAAAGCGCCTCCCTAATAGAGACGTGATACAAGCTAAAAAAAAAAAAAAAAAAAAAAACTACTGCTACGCCTCGTCAGCACCGACCTCAGGCCCCGCAGCGTCCTCGGCTCCACCCTCCGCGGCATCGGCAGCCGACCTCCTAGCCAGATCGACGATGACGGCTTCAAGATTGTCATCCCGATCCACAGGGCAGCGGCGAACTGCCTGCTCGGACAGCAGAGTCCTCTGCTGTGCGAGCCTCTCCACCACCGGGATGGCCGCGGTGCACTCCACGAGCACCTCCGCGTACTCCCGCAGCATCTCTTCCTTGGTCACCTTTTCATACCCGTACTTGACTTTATCAAGCTCGGGGTAATCCTTGGCGACCAATTCAAGCGCTGCCGAAGTAATCGGCGTGCTCATGGCGCTCACCAACTGCGCCGCCACGGTGCCGAAGTGCTTCGAGCGGAAAATCCGCTCAGCAAGCGCTCGCAGCACGCCGCCCTGCTCGGCCGCCGCCCCTGCCATCCTCTCCCTCTCCGAGGCCAGCTCGCCTCTCAGCTCGGCCACCTCGGCCTCCAGGTTGGCCGCCCTCCTCTTGGCCTCCGTTAAGTCCGAGAGGGCCTTCGCCTCCTGGCTCACCGCCCTCGCCGCCTCAGCCTTCGCCTCCTCGAGCTTGGCATTTAGGGCCCTGAACTGCTCGACTCCGCCGACGACGAAGTTCGAGATGGCTTGCAGCCCGTCCAGGGCCATATCCGCCTCCTGCACAGAATATATCAGTACAAGGAATTAAAGATAAAAATAAAGCTACTGTTTCCACTCACCTCGGTAAACGCAGCCCGTTTAGCCGACCCCGACCCGGATGCCCGAGCATCCGAGTCTCTCGCCACCTCGGCCTCCACCCTCTCCCGCTGCGGCGTCTCCTCGGCCGCCGACGAGGTCCTCGCCCTCTTCTTCTTCCTCCTTAGCGCCGCTTGCAAAACTTCGGGATCCACTGCAGAAGTAAAGCAAAACATTAAAATCTAGTTCGGAGAAACGAGGTCAGACAACACAATACGAAGCCTCACCCGGATCCACGTCGGCCAGGGTGTCACATGGGCTCAGCCCGTGCCTCGACAGCTCGGCCTCGGCGTAACTCCTCTTAATGGCGCCGAGGTCCACTAAGCTCGCCTCGACCTCGCCGACGGGATCCACCCTCATTTGTGGGCCTAACTTGGCCGCCGACCAGCCATAGAGGGGCACTCCCTCAGCCCGGCAGAAGAAGAACTTCTTCTGCCAGTTCGACACTTTGGACGGGGTGATTAATTTGAACTTATTTACAGGCGAGGGATATACCCACCCAGTTGGCCCCCGCTTAACTCTAAAAAAACGGAGTAACGACTCCAACGACATCGGTCCACCTCGGCAGCCGACTTCCACACAAAAACCTATTACTTGCTTAATGGAGGCCGGCGCAAATTGACTCAAAGGAAGCTCGAACTTATCCAAAAGTTCGACAAAAATACGATGTAAAGGAAGACGAAGACCGAAATTAAGGTAGTCTTCGTATATGGTAAAAAAACCTATGGGAGGAGAGCTGCCTCTATCCTCGACCCGAGGTAAAATTAGCTCGGCAGACTCTAGAAAACAAAATTTCCTAGCTAAATTGGACATGTGGGACTCGCTCATACTCGAGGCATACTCTAGAGCAGCCTCCGACCCAGCCAGGGGGGGATACTCTATAACCCTAAAGATGGGAGGCAGAGCCGCTCGGGTAAAAACCCTCGCGTCAGCCCTCGCCGGAAAACTCCTAAGGGGCGACGGAGATTCCACAACTTCCATACCCCCCGGAGTACGAGAAGAAGAAGAAGAAGCAGAAAACGAGGAAGACATGATTGCAATACACTTACTTGCTGAAAAGATTCAAAGGATTTGAAGGATTTTCTCGAACTTGAAATCGACAATGGCAGAAAGGACAAGAGCTTTTTCTCAGTCTGGAAAGCGAAAATAGGGATTGCAAAAGGTGAAAAGTATTTTTTAGCTTCCGAAAGAAGTTTTTATAAACATCAAATCACCTTTTCCCAACCGCCCCTTTTTCAAAATCCCGCCTCTTCGCCTTCTCCAATAAACAAGTGACGCGTGTCACACGCGACTTTCCACCAAGTCTTCCACCACCTCGATTACTACCTCGGCTTCATCGACAACCAAACCTTCACCTCGACTCCAGCAAATGCTAGATCTTCACCTCGTCCAGATCATCACTTCGTCAACCTCGTCAAGATCTCCACTTCGGTGCCGATCTTCTTTTGAGGGGGGGATGTGATATGATGTAGCCCATCAAATAAGGCCCAACAGAAGCCCATTAGCGGATCAGCCCAAGAGCAGCTCGGCCCAGTAGTACCTCGGCCCATGAGAGCAGCTCGGCCCAATAGCTCGGCCCATAAGCCCAGGTACCTCGGCCCACCTGTTGTAAACCGCCTCTAGATTATCTATAAATAGTCTCTCAAACTAGATTAGAGGGACGGATATAATCTGTAATTGTTACTCTCAAATCATAATACATAAGCTCTCATCTCCGTGGACGTAGACTTCATTAAAAGTCGAACCACGTAAATCCCTTGTCGTTACTTTCTAACCAGCTTTTAATTTCACCTCGAAAATTAAGCTCGATCAATCATGTTAGTATTTATTTTTATAAATTAAATCAATTAATCCATAACCTTTCATTTTGCACTGGCGTTGCTTTATAGTTGCAGAAAAATATCAATGATTGAGTAGCTAAAGAAAAGCTGTGTTTGGTTCATCCAGTCAAATATGGATAGTACTGAATTGAAGGCATTTTCAATGGACAAGTTAACAATGATGTAACTGAGCAACAGCTATTCTTAGGAGACTCGTGAACGCAGTGGAAGGTCACATTTCAAGAAAGTGTCAGGGAGCGAAGTGGGCAACCGGGCCAATTTCCGATGTTTAGTCGAATCCCCGGCAAACATTGTTTCAGACATTCCTTAATCTCCTTTTGCTTTCCAAACCTAGAATATAATTGTGCGTTCTTGATAGTATTCATATATCATATCTTAGTAGTTACAGTAGCAGTAAATTCCAAATTTTCTGCAGTTGATAAGTGGAGCTCTATCTTGCAATACAACAAACCCTAGCTCAATCTTAAAAGGAAAAAAAAATGTCTAGCTCATAAACTTTCAAGTGAATGTTGATCTTTTCAAAAGGGCTCTAAGAATTTAACATTAAAAAACCGATGATATGCTAGGTTAAAGAAACACGCACCAATCAAATCAAACACCAAGAGAAAGATACTCTCTAAACAGACAAAACACAATCTAGAATGCATTGTCTTATTCAATAAGAAATCAGTAAAACGATATTACATTCGCTGCGAAAATCTCTCTCCCCATCGAAAACCAATGACGAGTTTGGTGAATGATGAAAACCCATCTTAACCAGCCCTTCCAAAACAAATTACATCTCAGAATAGCCATGAGATCGCACCTTTCACAGATATGTTGAAATGTGAGAAAAATTGTCAGTAGTTGGGGAACTTCAGTTTCTTCTATAATGAT
Organism: Leonotis leonurus; assembly: GCA_026898415.1. Taxonomy (NCBI): domain Eukaryota; kingdom Viridiplantae; phylum Streptophyta; class Magnoliopsida; order Lamiales; family Lamiaceae; genus Leonotis; species Leonotis leonurus. The sequence continues at coordinate 3,011,175 of JAPKLX010000019.1, read as the reverse complement.
CGGAAATCGACATTCTACTTTTGAAAACAAAATTACTCCAATAAATCAAAATTAGAGGTATTTGTCGAGATGAGTTCATGACACCCAACAATTAACAAAATTCAAAAAATATTTAAATATATCTTAATTAGAAACTAAACAAAATCAAAATAAAATAATACTCCCTCCGTCCCACCAATAACGACCCATTTGTAAAGTAGATGAGTGTATTATTTTAATCAAATGGGTCGTTATTGGTGGGACGGAGGTAGTACTAATATAAACTAATCGAAAAATAATGATTGAATTTGAACTCGTAAGCCCAAATATCACAACAAAGTTGTGGGTTTTGTTTCTCCCCATTTCGTTTCTAAGAAAAAACTTTAAAAGCAATTCTAAGCTTGAAGTGAAAAATTATGTATATTTTAATTACAACCGACGATTCTTCGTCGTTTGTTCACATCTGTTCATATAACTATAAATTAAGTCTTTATTTAGAGCATCTCCGGCGGTGGGGTTGGGGAGCCTTCGGGCAGGGCAGGGACTTCGGAGGCCAAGGAGAGAGTCCCCCACTGTGGACTGTGGAGGACGGCCTCCGTAAGTGAGGCTTTGGATGGAGAGACACCTCTTTTAAACTAAAATATCGAGATAAATTTTAAACTATATCTTAGATTTTATTTTATTTCTTTACAAGGATAATTAATCGATAAATTTATTTTGTTATGATACAAGATGCATCATAAATATACATTTAGTGCTAAAAAATCAAGAAGAAAAAAGCAAAAGTGTAGATATATTCATATACAAAGTTTGGGAAAAGAAGGCGAGTCGCTACGGTGATTTCACCCACTTAATCAAGGAGAAAAAAGATGATCCCAATTAAATGTCTCTTTATATGTCTGATGAATAGTGGATAGGTTGACACAAGTATAATTTCGAAGATGTAGTTGTGAAGTCTCAGATTGCTAAGAAGTGTAGGCTATCTTAGTCTAATGGCTCAGAAATCAGAATGGTGAAGCATAAAGGGAGGATCGAAGTCTCAGTTTCAATGTGCTGAGGAGATGGTCAGCTTCTTCAAACTCATTATTTTTTTATACCTATTATGTTTCATTAATTCATATTAACTTGTATGTGTTTGTTTGTACGCATAGAGTGTAGAGTCAGGAGCTCCCTATTTTCTCTGGCGTTTTTATGTTGTAAGTCATATTAGAGCTAATGGTACGTACAAAGTCCGAAATAATTGGGGCAAGTGTAATATATGCAAAGTCCTTATATTAATTCATTATGTTTAATTATCTAAGTAAAAGTTTAATTACTCAGAAAGAATTACTGACATTGAGATTATAGACTAGGATAATTTAGCAGTTTTCTAAAGTCAGGGTAGGTGGCTGCCTAGGCACTAATTAGAACTTGGGTAATCCGATTATAAGCTAATTGGTTCTATCTATGCACCTGAATGCTAATCAGTCATCTAGGTGGCATGGTCGGTGTAGACAGCCACCTAGGTGGAATAGTCATTGCTAGTCGGCAAAAATTGAACAAGGTGAATCGGGCCGGCTGGACGGGTCAGGGGGTTAAATATGATTTTATTAACAATTTAATTGATTTTGAAGAGTATGAGAATGAAAAAAATTAAGATTAGATAGTGTAAATTTGAATTTATTATTGATATTATATTATAATATATGAATTGCATTTTAACTTTATGAATATTCTCACATCATGTATTTTTTTTTTATTATTATTTTATTTTTCACAAGTAATTCTCTTTGTCAATTGTACTGCATACACACTTTTAGACAGTAGCTTTAATGTTAACATTCATAATCATAATTCTGATTATTTGTCAACTATATATGTATTTCCCCCTTTTTATTAGTGATATTGTATTTTATTTAATTTAATTAACTTCATAAGTAAATATAGATTAAGATAAAAGTGTGTTCTCCTTGAGTAAATGAGGATATCGGAGTCGAAGTTGACGATAATACAATTAATAATATTTACATAGATGTCATTGGAGGCAAACCAGATTGTAATAAGAGGAGCTTTGGTACTGGTAAATATCTTGTTCGTGTGGCTTTCTGTTCAGTTGTCACATCCACTACATCGAGTTAATGTGATCCTGTCTATTTGACGTTGGAGGAGAGACTAAAACAGGAGCGCGTGGAGTGCATGTCATTGGCCGAAAAGTGGAGACCCAACAAATCCTCATACAAAAGATTCTAACACAGCACATCACACACCTTTTTAATTTTTCATGATACAATGATATTTATTATAACTTCTTCATACTTTTATTAATATACTTTATGATTTATATTATGGTTGTATGTTGAATTTGAACGATTTTTATATATATTTTATTATTAATTTTGGTTGTTGAGTATATAATGAATATATGTTTTATGACAGTATAAATTATTTTAACTAGCCATGGATGAAATAATAAAAAATATTGCAATTCTAAAATTTTAGCAACAAAATAATTATAGAATATTATATTTTAAAAGCAAATAAAAATATTGCAATTTTAAAAAGTCAGCAATGAAATAGTAACAAAATATTTTATTACTAGATAGGGACATAATATTCTATTACTATTTTGTTGTTAAAATGGTCGTCCCATCACACCTTAGACTATCTTTATCAACAACATTCACAACTCAATCATACAAATAAAATATTATTTTTTTTTCTCTTCTACCTATACAACCCACAATATAACTCTTTTTCACAATCTTACTACTTTATCTATGACACTAACTCTTAATAAAATATTTATCTTTTATTTACATTAATTGTATATTATACATATACACTATATTTAAAATAAATAATTATATTATAATTATTATTTGAAATTTAAATTTATAATTATAATAATTAATTATTTTATAAACTTAAAATAAACAACGAATTTATTAATTCAATATCAAATACATATGAAATAGATATATAATTGAAATGAAATAAACCAAAATACAAATAAATGCATTAGATAATAAATTACAAAACCAATAAATAAACGACATTACATATTAATTATTAGTGCCAATTTTTTGCCAAATATGCTCAATCAAGTCGTCTTTCAGGAGATCATGAGCTTCTTGATTGCGAAGTTGTTCTTTGTTCACCATATATTCACCTAAATCCGCAATATGTTCAGTAGAGTATTGAAAAGGTTTATCATCACCTTCTTGTAGGTCTATCCATAAGAAATTCAGTAGAATCATAATAGTTACAATATGTATCTCGTTCATCCTCCACTATCATGTTGTGCATGATAATACAAGCAATCATAATTTTTGGGAAATTGGATAACCTTGAGAATTTGGAAGATTATTTGGATTCATGATTTGGATAATGAAATAAAATAGAAATATTGAGAAATATGTGAGAAAATAGATGAAAATTGATTGTGCTTCAAAATATATGAATATGTTACTCTATTTATAGAGAATTTAAAATCATGAATTTTCATATATATTTTATATTTTTTGATTAATATTATTTAAAATAATTAGTATATACATATTAAAATTAATATATTTGAGTATCCAATAATATGTGCCAAATGACATCATATTATTGGATAACACAATTGGAAAGAGAGTTTGGATGGCCAACACATGTGTAAGAGTGTCATCCCTTTTATTTTATTTTTGATTTAATATTGGGTTTGTCATTTTACTATACACCCAATTGGGTGTCACCAATAAAGGTGGTCTTAGACTATTTTTGTCAACAACCTTCACAACTCAATCGTCCAAATAAAATATTAATTTTTCTCTCTTTCATCTATACAACCCACATTATAACTCATTTCCACAACCTTCATACTTTATCCATGACACCAAACTCTTAATAAAATATTTATCTTTTATTTTCATTAATTGTATATTATACATATACACTATATTTAAAATAAATAATTATATTATAATTATTATTTAAATTTCTTAATTTTTAATTATAATAATTAATTATTTTATAAACTTAAAGTAAACAATGAATTTATTAATTTAATACCAAATACATATGAAATAGATACATAATTGAAATGAAATAAACCAAAATACAAATAGATGCATTAGATAATAAATTACAAAACCAATAAATAAACGACATTACATATTAATTATTAGTGTCAAATTTTTGCCAAATATGCTCAATCAAGTCGTCTTTCAGGAGATCATGAGCTTCTTGATTACAAAGTTGTTCTCTGTTCACCATATATTCACCTAAATCCGCAATACGTTCAGTAGAGTACTGAAAAAGGTTCATCATCACCTTCTTATCTTCTTGTAGGTCTATCCATATGAAATTCAGTAGGATCATAATAGTTACGATATGTATCTCGTTCATCCTCCACTATCATGTTGTGCATGATAATACAAGCAATCATAATTTTTTCCATTATACACTTGTCCCAAGAAAGACACGGGTGGTAAAGATATGCGAAACGAGCTTGTAGAACACCAAATGTTCGCTCAAATCTTTTCTAACCGACTCTTGGTGTTCAGCGAACAATATGTGCTTTCGGATTAATGGAGATGGAATTGACTTGACAAATGCAACCCATTTCGGATATATTCCATCAGTTAGATAATACGCCTTATCATACTCTTGACCATTCACAATGTAACTAATCTTTGGTGTACGACCTTCCAAGACATCGCTAAAAACAAGAGATCGGTGAAGAACATTAATATCATTGCAAGTATCTGGTGTTCCAAAGAAAGCATGCCATATCCATAAGTCATGTCATACAACAACTTCCAAAATGATTGTTGGTTTTCCACTTTTTCCTGCAAATTGTCCAGCCCATGCTGATGGTCAATTTTTTCACTCCCAATGCATGCAGTCAATACTTCCTATCATGCCCGAAAATCCACGTTGTTCCCCGACATAAAGTAGTCTTGCCAAATTTTGTTCATTAGGCCGTCTTAGGTAGGTGCCCCCAAAACAAGAAATGACACCATCAACGTATTTTTCCAAAGCTTGTCTTGTGTCAACGCCACTGATTAGCAAGTATTCATCAACGACATCAGCCAATGTCCCATACGCCAATACTCTCATAGTTGTTGTACATTTCTGCAATGGCGAAAGACCTTGTCTACCGGTAGCATCATACAGTTGTTGAAAATATACGTCGTTGTTGGTAACTACCTCCACTATACGAAGAACGTCACTTTTTTGCATGCTGAATCTACGCCGGAAGAGCTGCGAATTATATGTCGGATTTTCGACAAAATAATCATTCATCAAACGTTTTTCACCAACTTCGCGTTCTCTATTGCAGTGCCTTCTTCTTGCTCTGTGAGTAGGATCTCCTGCGAGGAGATTAAGATTGCTTATTATTGCATCTTCGATTATGCGATCAACGTAACAATTTTGTTGAGTAACTCGTTCTTCCCACTCCCAGAGATCATTCATGTTGGCAGAATCAGAGCTTGAACTTGTATTTGGACTTGGATATGGAGATAAAGATGAGCTTTCATTGTAAGACATTTCTATACTTGGATCTGGTGATGATCCATCATTGTAAGACATTTATGTCTTTAGATATGGCAATGAACCATCATTTCTCTACCCAAAGGACGAACATCAGTTGGATCTTCTCCAGTTAGATTTTCTGGATTGGATGATACTAAATAAGCTCCATCTTCATTAGTTCTTGACCTTTTTGAGCTCCCACCACTTTCTTCATTATTATCTTCAGTTTGAGTGGTCCTTTTTGGATATCGATTTGATGTTAAGGACCACTTGGGGTGTTTACACATCACTTCATTGAACACAACCAAGTCCTGAAACTTGTTTCCACTTTCTTCATAAATTGTGTGAGCTTCCTTCTCAACATCTTTCTCGATCATTCCACTTCGTTTTCGACTACTTGCCTCCAGGTATGAAGCAAGTCACTTACTTCCGTTTTCAGAAATTCTTTTCCATCGACCTTTCATGTAATATATATACAGGACCAACTTTCTTTGACAATCAGGTAAAAATGTTATTTTTACTTAAACAATCTCTTAATTTGTTTTTAAAATATTCAAATGATTGGTTTTTGTCTATTAATTCATTCGCCTTACTAATTATAGCTTAGTTTGACTACAATATTAGTTAAATCAAACTATAAATAATAGGACGAATAAAATATTAAAATTATGTGTAGAAAGAAATTATAAAGCTTAATTAAAGGTGTGATTAATGCTTAAAAAAGTATTACCATAAGCCAAAGTGAAAAATAAAAATCATAAGTCGCGGACATGTGCAACCATGTCTTCATCTAGAAGGATGTTTTGAGGCTTCAAATCACAGTGATGTCAAGTGTCCACAAAATGTTTAGTGGGCAATCAATAGAGTAGAGCCATTTTTCAATGTTCCCGTTTTGCATGAATGATTAAACGAAGACAACACAATATATATTTTTCACGCTATGTGCCCAATAAAAAATATCTATATATATATATATAATAGGAAACATTCAATTTGAATGACGATTTTGTAATTAAATCCAATTTTAATGGCAAAGATAATATTATAAATTAAATTAAAAAACTAACATGATAAGAATTCAATCTCAATACCTTTATGATAAATTGAATCTATTTAGTACTAAAACTTGTCCTATTTGATCAGGGTATATAATTGTTTTTAATATTTAATACTAATAATTATAATCACTTTGTATAATTGATAAATTCAAAACTAACATATATTGACTACGTCCCACTTATTTAGACACATTTTTTTTGAGTTATCTCACTTATTTAGACACATTTATTTATTTAGTATATTTTAAAGCACAAACCATGTTCTTCAAAAGCTATTACAACTAAATATTGATATCGGTGTCAAAAGTAAATGAATTTAAATAAGTGGGACAGAAGGAATATAGTTTTTCAAAAAATATTAATTTTAATGTATTATTATAAATATTAATTAAATGTTAAATTTAATAGTGAAACGTAGATTGAAATACAAATAGTCATTCTATTTAGGAGCTCTATTAATTTATACGGTACAAGTTATATATAAATAGTGAACATATTGTATTAAATAATTTCAATTTTATTAATTTATTAACTTTATTTGTGGATAATTTTAACATTATTGGTAAAAAAATATATAAATATTAAATATATTAAATTATATAATTTTTAAAATTTAAAAAATAACTACTTTTATTTTCTCTCTCCTCTAACCTTTGCTTCCTAAAATTATTTTATTCACTTCACAAAAATATTTATAATATACATCTAATTTTAAAGATCTTGAAAAGAGAATTAATTTGATATAAAATAAAATAAATTTAATATATAAAAGTTATAATAAGTTAATAAATTGAAAATAATTATATATATGTGTGTGTGTGTGATGTAGATCATATAGAAAGTGGTTTTAAAGTAGGAAATAAGAAATAATCACAGTCATTCAATAATTAGATCTAACGGTTATGATTGAAGAAGCAATTACAGATTTTTAATTCATAAAAAACGTGTATTAATCCAACAATAAGGTTAAATGAGTAAATTTAATTACGAAAGAGAATAACCGATTAAAGTAGTGATTGCATTATATGAGATATTTCAGGAAATCAACTTACTCATACCATAACTACCACATATCATTATTTATTTGAGATTTCAGTTACCATAATTAGGGGATTCGTGAATTTATATTTTGTACAGACTGCAATGCATCAATAAATATAATATAATGCATTTTTGTACAGACTGCAATGCATCGATAAATATAACGTAATGCATTAGACGTTTGATTGTGAATCAACATGGCGTTTCCCAATAAAAAATTTTATAATTCAAAATTTGGGGAATTTTCAAATTTTTTTAGAAGATTATGTTATCCCATAAATTTCTCTAACTACCAAAATTAAATGGTAGTACAATATATATGTGTCTAATGCAAATTACGTAACTTTACGGTGCAACACTACATATATATCTAATGCAAATTAGATGAATATACAATGCAACAATAAACAAACGGCGGTTGGGGAAGTTTTTCTCTTTCTTATTATAGTTCCGTAATTAATGACATCATATCAATTTTCGAATCCCATGATCTTAGGAACCGCCGATTTTTTTTTTCTTCTAAATACCCTTCTTGCATTGTAATTTCACGATGCAACACATTTTCAAACCTAATTTTCAAAAATTAAGGGATCAATCGCAACCATTGAATCTATTGTAATGGAGGGACAAGATCATTTCCTATTTTATATCTTATGATCACTTTATACCTGAAACCATCCCTATATATATACATATTCTCATACATATAATTTGGTTTATAAAATGTTTCTATATGGATCACTTATTTATACTTATATTTTTTGTTTTTATTTTATTTTCTCCTTTAGATATTTAATATTGTGTTATTATGTAATTTTTTATATAAATATTAATTATGAAAAAATTAATTTATTTTACTAATTCGTATATCATATAAAATTAAAATACATGTATTATTAAAATTAACTAATATATAATTATTAATATAGTTGTGATATAAGAAAAATATATTGATGTTGTATATGTTGTGATAACTAATTTGATAAAAAATATATTTAAGATTAATATAATTTAATATATTAAAATAAATTTTTAAACAATAACTATTACACGAATTTGTACTAAAATTGAAAATCAATTTTGAATGATAATTTGACACCCTAACTCTAATAATAAATAAATAAACTAGATCTTTTGTTAAAACCTTTAAATGCGGAAAAACTATATAATAATTTTCTTTATATGTAACATGTACAATCTAAAAGGAAAATATTTGAACCAACCCAACATAGCAAAACTTTCAATATACACATATATATCATGATAACAGTCTTTCATGATGCATATGTCGTAATATATAATCCGACCAAAAACTATAAGATAACTTTCCATAATATTTCCAAAATAAGTACTGAGTATGCGTGCATAAAACATAAGATACAAAAACTGGTACGTCATTCGACCCGCTACGCATCTCCGAACTCAAGTACTTGAAAATGTTTAAAGTGGAGCATGAGCATACAAAAAGTATACTCAGTGTGAGATTTTATGCTAATATTGTCCAAGTTAATAAAACGGTAAGCACATATGGTACCATGACATAACATAACTGATTCGCACTGTGTATAATCAAGGACTGTGACGTCCTGAACCCTATTTACGGGCTCCTGGCGACATAACATAAATATTGCGCAATAACTGAAGTGAGAGTAAAATGAG
>JAPKLX010000019.1:2743409-2991939 GCA_026898415.1 Leonotis leonurus | reverse complement strand
TCACATAACATATGTAAATAATTTATTGGATTCGGGTTGTTACAACCCTACCCACTTAAAAGAATTTCGTCCTCAAAATTACTTACTTGGATCTAGATGAGGGTAACGAGCTAAAATTTCTTCTTCACGTTCCCAAGTAGCTTCCTCTGGTCCATGCATAGTCCATTGGATTTTAACTAGTGGTATTTCTCGACCTCTCAAAACATGCACCTTTCTATCTAAGATAATGTTTGGCTCCTCTTCATACGTCAAATCATTATTGATTTGAAGATTCTCGTGATGAATGACGTGACTAGGTCGGGTCAGATTTGTTATTACAGTTATAGATGTATAAATATGAATTATATGTATATACATATTTGTGTGTATGGTTTGTTAAATATTTAAAATGGTGCTATTTTTTTTATATTAAATCAATTTTGTATATGTCATTTATCTTATTGTGATATTTAATTTAAGATGTACTCCTATGGTATATATTTTTATGAATGAAATAACATAATTTTGAGGAATGATATACCACAAACAAATTATTCCCTCTGTCCAAATAAGTTATTTGTCAAAATATACCACAAACAAATTATTCCCTCTGTCCAAATAAGTATGACACAAAACTTTTGGGCACGGTTAGTAAGGAGAATGTATAAAGTAGTGTAAGAGTGATAAAAGTAATAGAATTCACATCCTTACAAAGGCATAAATTTTTCTATTTTAGGAATGCGTGAAGTTTAGTGTGACGGAGGCAGTGGCGGATGGAGGTGTAGGCAAGGGGGGTCAATTGTCCCCCTTCATTTCTTAGTAAAAATATTTAGTATTAAGATTTATTTTACTTAAATAAAATATATAGAGAAAATGGAAAAAGATAAATAATTAAATATCTAATAAAGAAAAAGAAAACACAAATTCAATTCAATTAATTCAGATCGTTCTTCTGTGTTTCACATTGCAAACAATCCAAATTCCCGAATTGACCGTCGCGATCACCGCCGCCGCCGATCGATATCCAGCCACCGATTCCCCACACTCCATCGGTGCCAACGCTCGCCAAGTCCTTGTACAGTTAGCGGTAAGCTTTCTTCTTATGTGACATTTTCCAAATCGAGCTCTCGATTATTGTTCACTGTGTGTTGTTTGCGTGTATGTATTACTTTACTGGTTCAAGGAAATATCTTTTGATAGAAATGTTCACACGGCTCTCTGTTTTTTTTTTTTTGTTGATGTGCTGGTAATTGTGTGTGTTAAAAATAAATTAAGGTCGCGTAGAAAGACGTAAATGAGGTGCTATGTTGAGAGAGTGTTGGTGCTATACTGTGTCTGTGTGTGAGAGTGAAGTTTGAGGAATGAGGAATGAGGAGAGAGTGCCCCACCATTTTATATCCATATGTAGTGCAGGCTGCCTGCCTGCTTCCCATTTTCTCTTTTCTTGACGTTTGCTACCACACCATTCCACAATTAACTTTTCTTCTTCCTATTCTCATCTCTTTTTTATTAAGGAGTATCATTTTCTAGTGTTTATAATTTTTTATTCTCATGTCATAAGAGTTCTTCCTAGCTTGTAACTTCATTTTGTGTATTTCAAATATCAAAATCGCTTGCCTTGTGATTCAAGAATCTCCCCCTTGATTTTAGTAGGGTAGATGATTACATGATATAATTGATTATTTGAATGATTACATGATAGTGAACTTAAAATTGGTTTAATTAATAAAAGTATCTACTCATATGCCTTCAAGAATCCAAATCCCAAATTAAAGAATATGGTATTCTTTCAATGATGATTTGACTTATTTTTTTCTTTATGTAGACTATGTTGAAGTATTTCCCGAAAAAGGATAAAAGTCCGTCTTTGGCTAATACGAGTCCCAATGAAAGTGTTAAAGCCTCGTCCAAAATGCTTATGAACTCAACTTCATCTCATAATTTGAAAGAGAAACCACAAATCATTGATGCAAATTCTGACTTGCCGGAACTCCCTTCTGATCCGGGAAAGCGACAAAAAATCATCAAGCATCATCCTAATATTCTTGAAAGAGTTCGTAGGAAGTACTATATGGATGGTGCTTGTCAACCAAATCTTGAGAACTTCCCTCAACGAGATATTGATGGGATAATGTGTAGGTTTAACCGATCCTGGTACGATGAATTTAAGTGGTTGGAGTATAGCATAGACAAGGATGCAACATTTTGCCTTTATTGTTATATCTTCAAGAATGAATTGGGACAGGGAGGTGGTGATGCATTTACTCTTATAGGTTTTAGGGATTGGAAAAATAAGTCTAAATTTCGAAAGCATGAAGGGGGTCTTAACAATGCTCATAGACAGGCTTTTAGTAAATGTGAAGATCTACTGAATCAAAAGCAACACATTGAGCCAATAATACTTAAAACAACGGATGAGAGAAAAAGAGACTATAAAGAACGACTAATTGCTTTGATTGATTGTGTCAGGTGGCTTTTGAAGCAAGGACTTGCATTCTGTGGTCATGATGAATTTGAGGAATCGATTAATCAAGGCAACTTTTTAGAACTTCTAAAGTTCCTTTCCAACCATAATGAGGATGTAAGAAGAGTTTCTTTAAACAATGCCCCTGGAAATCTCAAGTTAATAGCTCCTCGCATTCAGAAAGATATTGTTAGAGCTTGTGCATCTGAAACAACTAAGTCTATACTTGCAGAACTTGGTGATGGAGTTTTTTGTGTTATTCTTGATGATTCTCGTGATGTATCAATAAAAGAACAAATGGCGGTTGCATTGAGGTTTGTTGATAAAAAAGGTCAGGTTCTTGAGAGAATATTGAGATTTAAACATGTCGAGTGCACAAATGCTATTTCACTCAAAGTAGCACTTGAAGATATGTTGAATGCACATGAATTATCCATATCCAGGTTATGTGGACAGGGATATGATGGAGCTAGCAATATGCAAGGAGAATTCAATGGTTTAAAGTCTCTTATCTTGAAAGAAAATCCCACAGCATATTTTGTCCATTGTTTTGCTCACCAACTTCAACTTGTTTTGGTAGCGGTTGCGAAAAACCACATTCGGATTTGTGAACTTTTCCTTTTGATGACTAACGTGGTTAATGTGGTTGGAGGTTTGTGCAAACGAAAAGATAAACTTACGAGAACAACAAGCTACAGAAATACTTGAAGCATTGGAAAGTGAAGAACTTAACAGTGGACGGGGATTGAATCAAGAAAACACTCTCACTCGTCCTTGTGACACACGTTGGAGCTCTCATTATACTACTATCATTGACATGATAAATTTATTTGGTTCTATAATTGGGTTGCTTCATACTATTGTGAATAAAGGAGCTCTATCTAGTCAAAGGGGTGAAGCATCACGTTTGGTAAGAGACATGATATCTTTTGACTTCGTATTTGATTTGCACTTGATGAAATCTGTATTAGGAATAACAAATGAATTATGCAAAGCATTGCAAAGAAGAGATCAAGATATTGTGATTGCCATGGATTTAGTAGATACTTGTAAGGAAAGATTTCAAGCAATGAGAGATGGTGGATTAAGCTCTTTGATGAAGGACGTATCAGCTTTTTGTGTAAAATACAAAATTGAAGCACCTGATATGGATGCTCTTTATGTGAGTGGAAAAAGATTGAAGCGGAAACGAGAAGATGAAGAGATTATAAACTCACATCGCTACCGCGTGGAGGTGTTTAATACTGTCATAGACATGCAATTACTTGAGTTAAATGGTCGATTCAATGAGGTAAATACTGAATTGTTGCTTTCTGTTGCTTGTTTGAATCCATCCAACTCTTTCAAAGCTTTTGACAGACAAAAGTTAGTTCGACTAGCTAAATACTATCCAAATGATTTTAAAGGCATAGAACTTTTGGCGTTGTTGGATCAACTTGAAAATTTTGTGTTGGATGTGCGTTTAAGAATTAATACTTCTGATGTAAAAGGGCTCGGTGATCTTGCCAAAAAATTGGTTGAAACCGGAAGAAATTTGGTGTATCCATTGGTTTATAGGCTTATCACTTTAGCACTAGTTCTGCCGGTTGCAACAGCTTCTGTCGAAAGGGCATTCTCAGCTATGAAAATTGTTAAGAACCGACTTCGCAACCGAATGTGTGATGAATGGATGAATGATAATTTGGTGGTTTATATTGAAAAGGATGTATTCAGTCGTGTTCATAATGATGCCATTATGCATAAGTTTCAGAAGATGGCGGATCGTCGGGACGAATTATAGGTTAGATCTTTACTAATTATTTGTACAATATATATTTTGTTATATCCTTTTGAATTTTATAAATTTTGCCCTCCCTTTATTCGAATCCTGCGTCCACCACTGAACGGAGGGAGTAGTTAACTTATCATCCAGGTAATCTATCCATCAACTAACGCTATTTATTTCTCAATAATGTGTTGTCGTCGAAAGTCAAAAAAGGCATCTACTAATAATACATCTAGAAATAGTCAAATTCTTTCGACTTAAACAATATTATCCAGACTTTAAGAAAAATATATTATTATCCAAAACTTATTGGATCCATCCATGCTATGCTACAACAAAAGCAGTAGTTCAGATTTGAGAATCTCCCAAAATTTATGGAAGTATCCAAGTTGGAGATTTTTATCTTCTATCAAATTATTATCGAGTAATCAGCTAAAAAAATCATTCTTCCAAAAAATGAAATAAAAAAGTTTCATCATTGAGCAATAAAAAAGTCAATCTTCCATGACTGATCCTATTTCAAAGCTAATCCTACAAAATCAATACTTAACAAAACCAGTTCATACCTTTCAAGTTTCAACAACTAACTACCTACCTTCTATTTCAGTAATAGTTAATGAACTACTTCTTGTTTCCTCACTTCCTGATGTATTCCTCTCTGAAAAACTAGTGCTCGTGTTCAAGAAATACCCTGGCTTCTTCGGCTGTGACAAAACAATATCCTCACTGCTCAACATCTGAACCACAGATGGCATCATTGGCCTCTCGTCGGCTGCATTCTGAACGCATAATAGCCCGATCTGAATGCACCTCTTTACTTGCCATTCCTCGTGAGAACTTTCATAGCAAGGATCCATCAACTCCAATTCTCTGTTATCCTTCCAGAGTAGCCATGCCTGTGATGCAATGATTTTCAAAATTGAGCGCTTGATCGATCTCTTTTCGTACGTAAATAAGAAAAAACAACAGTGTGTGATTCACCTGTTCCAGAAGGTTCTGATAGCAAGAAGGATGCTTGAAGCCTCTGTTCCTTTTGCCACTCACTATCTCCAATATTACTACTCCCATGCTAAATACATCCGACTTCACCGAGAACTTTCCATCAAATGCATACTCTGGAGCCATGTAACCACTGCAACGAGCTTTCTTTAGAATTGAAATGCATACTATAGTCTGTATAAGATCATATAGAAAATAGAACTTACTATGTCCCAACAACTCTTTTTGTTCTTGCTATAGTCTGATCACCTTCAAACATTCTGGCTAAACCAAAGTCTGAAATCTTTGCGTTTAAGTTCTCATCTAGCAAGATGTTGCTCGTTTTTAAGTCCCTGTGGATAATGTTGAGCCTGGAATCATGATGAAGGTAAAGAAGACCTCGTGCAATCCCCATGATAATATCGAACCGCGATTGCCAAGTCAGCAGTGCCCGGCTATCCTCATCTGCAAAAGATGAAGACTTTTTAGTATAGTGCAAGTACACATTCTTATTTAATTGGAACAAAGCTTGTGTATTGTGAAAAAGTTTTGAACAAACCAAAAATGAAATAGTCCAAGCTTTTGTTGTGCATGTACTCATATATTAACATCTTTTCCTCTCCTTCAATGCAACATCCCAAAATCCTCACAAGGTTTCTGTGTTGGAGTTTAGCAATAAAAATAACTTCATTTTTGAACTCTTCTGGACCTTGTCCAGAACTTCTCGACATACGTTTTACTGCAATTTCAAGTTCAGCTGACAATTTTCCCTACAACAGCCACAATCAATCCAAAAAAATGAATAAATGAACAAACGATTTCACTCATGGAAACAAATTATGTACCTATCCTACTTAAGAAAGTGCTTTACCTTATAAACAGGACCAAAACCGCCTTCACCAATCAAATTTTCGTCTGAAAAGTTATTGGTAGCTGCTGCAATGGTTGAAGAACCAAATAAAGGTAATTCCAAATTCTCATTTGCCTTCATACAAGCTGCTGCAAGAGTTGCAAGAGTTATTAATGTTTCAGCTTCTTTAATAATTCTCCTCTTGCAACAATTGACTGAAATGATTCGTAGCATTACCTTGTCTCCTCCTCCTCTTCCTCAGAATTATTCCTCCAAGGCAGAAGATCAAGACAAGTATCCCCAAACTAGCAGCCATCGCAATATACACGAGCTTGGCACGACTATTCCTCTTACTCCAATCTGTCGTTTGAACTACAGCAAAGAGCAAAGCATTTTTGAAACACTAAATTGTTTTTTTCCTAAGATCTTAGCCCATTATCGATGTAACAGTCTCAAAATCTACACAAAACCCTTCACAAAATTAAGAACAATAGATTACCTACCTAGCTCTGATTTAGGCACACGGATATAGATACTTGGCCCCGTAGTGACTTCTCCATTGAATTCCTTGATGTCAACCAAATCCCCAAACCACATCAAACATCCATCTATGCCATTGCTCAAGTAGGGATCAGCATAAGCCGAGCAATTACAGTTCCTCAAGCATTCCTCACGACAATCATCAACACTCATGCCATCCTCTACACGAAAACTCAATGTATCAGGAAACTTAAGATGATCAAACTTCATGAATCCATCATCTGTCCTACAATCCAACGGCAGAACTCTACTACACCCACTCGTCCACGCAAACACTGTCCATTCTTTCTCAGATCTAGGCACGAATCCGTTCAAACACTGACACGCAGGAGTATTATAAGTCTGACACACAGCATTAGCACCACACCAGCCATAATTATCACAAGTATCGGTAGGCATGGTATAAGCAATAATCCACCCATCTCTCTTTTCATTCATGATGTAGCGTTCGAGCAATCCCGAATAGTTCATTGTTAGTCTCATGTAAAACGAACTGTTGTAAGGATCAGAGAGAGAAACCAGCCTGCCATTGCTGTAATTCTTCTCAGCCTCGAAAGCTGGATCGGTCACAAATGGAAGTCCGGTGAAATTCCGCCCGTTCCACGGACCGGTTCTGTATTTCTTCGAATTCCCCATATAAATACTCATTTGAGGCAATCCGTGGTTTTCGATCCTGTAAACGAAACTTCCGGTTGATGGATCGTCGGAGCTTTTCCATGATGTGAGATACTTGTCCAATCCAGCTTCAAAATTGTCCACCATCTTCATCCCTGGCAACCTCGTGTCGCAGGGGTAATCGAAGCTCATCCAAATAGTGGTGGAGTTTTCGAAGACGACGAGGTTTCCGGTGTCGAGGAGGCGGAGAACTGGCGCGGATGCGGCAATGGATGAAGTGGAGGACCAAACAATCGTTCTCTGTGATGAGGTAAGAATTAGAGTACCGTTTTTGGCTAGTGCCACAACTCCTCCTCCTCCTCCTGTGATAGGGTTTTGTCTGTTGGCAACCCAAACAACGATGTCTGGTGTGGCTCTGTACCATATTCCGAGGAATTTGGAGGTTGAATTAGCGGGAGAGAAGAAACCTAGCTGGAAAACTTGGGCGGGAGAGGCTAGAACTTGGCCATCGGAGAGAGTTTGAGTGGAGGAAAGCGTAGTAATAGCAGTAGCAGTAGTAGTAGCAGCGAGGGAGAAATCGATAATGGTGAGTAGAGAGAGAGCGGCGCAGAGGAATTGGATTTGCATGAGGTGCTGCAGCTCCATTTCTATTTTCTAGAGAGAGAAGCTAAGGCAAAAATATGATCAAAGGATTTTTGTTTCTTTCTATAATTGACATAATAGAGACACACAGTTGAGTCATTTTCTTCTAGTATTTTCCTTTTACAAGTTAAATATTGATTCAACTTCATGTGCGTTATTTATCGTTGTATTCTTACAAGTTTATTTAATAAACTCATGTCAGTCAGTCTCTATCTTTTTATTATATAATAGTGTATTACAATGATATAAAATCATAAACATAATTAATAATTTAAAATATAAAATAAATATTTTCTTTATATCCGTTGATGAGCAATAAAAGAGTGTGTAAATACAACTTCTCTAAATGATCTCGAATAGACTTCTATATTAGCAGGGAGGACGTGATTAATTAATGTTTCATGTTAAATGTTACAGCTTCAAATATACGTTTCGTTATTTAAAATCATAATTAAATTTATTTATTTACAATCAATCTACTTTTGTATGAAAATACAAGTGTATTATTCGAATGAATATATACGAGAGATGTGTATTTTATATAGGGTAAATCTATATCTATATATTACAATATTATACGTTGTTAAACTTGCCAAATTATTTCATCATTTTCTAGAATAATTCATTTTTGAGAATAGTGAACATTTGTGCAAGCAATGCATCCATGCAGATCCTAACCTATTATGGTGAAAAATTAATTTTTAAAGCACATCTGACTACCAATATTCAAGGTGAATTTATATTCAAAATTTGAATTTAGAGATACGATTCAACATTTAATTTTTGGTTTTGAATGGGTCCGTTTCTTTTATATGATACGATCGATCATACAACTACGATTATTTACAAATCATTTAGAAAACTTATAAAATTTTCAAGCTTTCTATATTATTTCGATAAGGTAGATACTTTTCTTAGAAATCAAACCAATTATTTATAGTTTTAATTATATAAAATAGTCAAATAAGATTAAATTATAAAAAATAAATATAACCATCAACATAAAAGAACATAAAAATATTTAAATTTTAGTTATTTTGAATATAAATGGTTATAATTGTCTTTCTACTTAATTTATTTTTTTGGGTTAATATATTTAAATAGACATTTCTCAAATAAAAAAGTAAATTTTAACCACTTATAAAAAATAGTAAAATATAGCCACTTTTTATGCGAAAATACTTTAATGCCCTTACTTTTAATTAACTTTTAAAAATTATGAAATTTTCTCGACATACACTCCATATTCTTTGCTGCCATCATAATATATCTTCGCCGCCGCCGTCACAGCCACCGCTGTCACCATTGTTGTTCGTAATTGCACGAATTACACAAGCACGACGAGTTTTGGTTATGTTCGTGTAATTGCACGACCAATATGATAATATACTAAAGAAATTACACGAGCACAACGAGTTTTGGTTATGTTCGTGTAATAACACGACCAAGATAAAAACATATTATAGAAATTAAACGAGCATGACAAGTTTTTTGTTGTGTCAGTATAATTACACAACCAAGATGATAGTATACTAAAAAATTTGACTAACAAATATGTATTAATTCTATATTCAATCTCGTTACATTTTTATTATTTACACAATTCTTTATATTACGAGTAAAAATAAAATAATCATTTTTAGTGTGACTTATTAACTAGTACCAGAGCCACCGCCCCCTCAAAATTTCAAAATTTTGTATATATATATATATATATATATATATTTATTATTTTATATTTAAAAATAATTTTTTTTATTAAGTTATAATTAAGACTATGTAACTTATGTATTATCATATATAAATATGTTAACTTTGTTAAGTTAACATTATATATTCCAGCCCCTATCAGCATATGACTTGTAATTTAGAGTTTTTTTTTTGCAAGCTACAATTCTGCAATATTTTCCCAAATATTTTTTCGTTTTTCTATATGTTATTTAGTAAATATATGGTTAATCTCTTCTATTCCAACATCAGCTAAGGATTTTCGAGCGCGATTATTGTGTGAGATCTAATTCTCTCTTTATATTTTAATTCATATGCAAATATTTGTTGTTCTCTATTTTCTCTATAATTTAATTATTTCAATCTACTATATAGTACTTAGTACGTAATATTTAGCGGTTTGGAATTAATTAATAGCCAATTAAATCAGCCATACACGATCTCAACTCTTTCTCTCATGATTGTAGCGTATGACTTTTTTTTCATACTTCATATTTATTTTTTTTAAAAGAGAGTTTTTTTATCTTTTATATATAAGTTCATAAATCATGAAGTATAAAACACTTAATTCGTTTTTCAATGATAATAAGTAATACTCATGGAGTTTTCTTGGTTTTCTTGTTTGTGGATAAGAATTGTAGAAAGTTTATACCAGCTTGGTATAAGAAATTCATGATTGATTGGAACATTTGTCTACAAAAAATATTGCATATTGTCTTCATTGTTTCCTTTCGATACAATTTTAATTTTGAAAAAATGGCCCCTTAAACTGTTTTATAGGCTTCCCATCCTTTGTTCATTTAGAGATGGAAGAGTTTTATAAGGAAATCACATAATATGTCCTTATAATTAACCACATGCTCTGCTAATTGCTAAATGTGTTGGATGGATGAGCTGCTCTATTAAACCCTTAGGCTAGTAGTACAATAATTTCATCAACTACTCATTCATATACGACTAAATTAAATAATACACTCCAACATCCATTTACACATATATTATTATTATTCTAAATTATATGTGTAATATTAATAATTATGGAGTAGCCAACTGACTTCAACTCTTTAAGACTATGTCCCACACTCTTCATTAGATCTTCAATAGTTCATCTCATATCAAATATCCAATTAGTCAATCCAAAAAACTATAAAAAACTTTTAGCCATTTTAATTTCCCTCTCTACTCAATTTTTCTTCTCTAAGATATGGTTCGATAATTACAATGACTTTATAGCTAGGCAACTTTTATTTCATCAGTAAATTATTAATGTGAAATATAGTGTGATACTTGAGTTTCATTTTGCTGCTATAACTGGGAAATCAATTGTAAAATTATATTGGTAATCATAATGAACTATTTTCTTATTGATTGTTCCTTTGACAAGTTCAAAAACGTACGTACGGTTGCAGCACGTACGTCGCCTTTATAAAAAAGTCAACCATCATTTGTTCAAATTATAAAAATAGAAGAAAATAAAAATGAAGAATAGTCAAATTTTTACGACTCGAATGATATTTTTGAATCTATCAATCTTAAAAGCTAGTAGCTATAAGAAAATAAAATAAGAGAAGAATAGTACTCTTTTTCACCTAATAAGCAATATTTCCAGCATGATCCATTGAAGACCTTAATTTAGTGTTTTTTTGAGGTTAACGGTCTCTCATGTTTGAATGTCAGCAGTCTTTCTTGAATTTAGACTCAAGAACATGCATATTACACATGAAAAGATAAATTACGTGTGTAAAAATTGAAATTATAGGTAGTATGAAAATCAAGTAGATTCAATTAGTCCAAAATAAACAAAGTGAAACAGGTATATATTGATTTAGAGAGCTGGTGAGCAGAATCTCCTAATCAAACAAAAATGGTTTGCATTAATCTACACTAAATGAATCTTAGATACTTACTTACCTGCCTTGTCTTAGTAAATCAGTACTTAAGGTTATTTCACCAAAGCTAGACTTGGTGTTGGTCTGTGAAAAACAGGAGCTAGTTTGGGTGAAAAACGCAGGTTGGTTGGGGCGAGGCAAGACCGCGTCCTCGGTGCTTAACATGAGGAACACCGAAGACATGTCCGGTCTGTCGTCCGCTGCATTCTGCACGCATAATAACCCGACACCGATGCATCTCTTCACTTGGGACTCCACATATGAAGCTTCATAGCTTGGATCCATCACTTCTAGCTCTCTCTTGTCCTTATAAAGAAGCCATGCCTGCAATAGTTTATGCCATATTGTATTGAATGAGGGTCCACTATTAGTACTACTATGTCTTAATTCCCCCCTAACAATCAAGTTAGTTAATTACCTACCTGTTCAAGGAGGTTTTGATAAGAAGAAAGATGTTTGAACCCTGTGTTCCTTTTCCCACTCACAATTTCCAGTATGACGACTCCCAAGCTAAATACGTCCGACTTCACGGAGAATTTCCCCTTGAACGCATACTCGGGAGCCATATAGCCACTGCCATCACCTCTTACATTACACATTAGGCCTTATAAAAACATATAAAGGTGTATGTGTGTTTACAGATCTTACTATGTTCCAATGACTCTTTCAGTTCTTGCAGTAGTTTGATCGCCTCGGAACATTCTTGCTAAACCGAAATCTGAAATCTTGGCATTCAGGTTCTCATCTAGTAAAATGTTGCTGGCTTTCAGGTCCCTGTGGATAATTTTGAGTCTGGAGTCATGGTGAAGGTAAAGAAGACCTTTTGCCACCCCCATAATGATAGAGAATCGTTTAGGCCAGGTTAGTGTTGCACTTCTACTCTCATCTGCAAAGGGTGATCAAGATTTTTTGTTACTCTAAGCTTGGACTTGCTATATAAGTATATGTAAAAGTAAGACCATTGAAGGATTAATCAAACCGAAAATGAAATAGTCCAAGCTTTTATTCTGCAGGTATTCATAGATTAACATATTTTCCTCTCCTTGGCTGCAACATCCCAAGATTCTTACAAGGTTCCTGTGCTGGAGTTTCGCGATCAAAACTACCTCGTTTTTGAACTCTTGCTGCCCTTGTCTAGATGTTTGTAACATTCTTTTTACTGCAATCACTCTTCCTGCTGATAGGGTTCCCTGCACCAAAGTAAAACTCTCATGTAATAAGATCTAGTTTTTTTAGTTGTTTTGCATGTGTACTAAAGTGATGTTTGTTGTTTACCTTGTAAACAGGACCAAAGCCACCTTCTCCAATGAGGTTTTGTACTGCGAAGTTATTTGTGGCTGCTGCAATCGTTTTCAAATCGAATAAAGGTAAGTCTACTTCATCCGTCTTGGATTCGTTCGCGTGCAACGTATTAGCAGCATAACGTCGTCTCTTGCATCTCATCCTTAGAAGTAGGCCTCCAAAAGCTAAGGCCAACATAAGCACTCCAAAGCCAGATGCAACACCTATGAATATCAACCTTGTCTTTGCAGGCCTTTTCACATGATCTATGTTGCAACGGAATATGATTAATTAAGAAAACAAGAAACAGATATTCAAGACATAGCAACAATCTGAAATAGCATATCAACTATTAGTAGTCAGATTGTCCCAAAACACAAGACGTTAATCTAATCCTACCGAGTTCTGAAGCAGGCACACGAATATAGAGTGTCGGCCCGGCTCCAACCTCTCCACTTAACTCCCTTATGTCGATCAAGTCCCCAAACCACAGCAAGCAGTTGGTCTCATTGTCCGAGTACGGATCTGCGTAAGCAGTGCAGTTACAGTTGCTTAAGCATTTATCATGGCACTCACTGATGCTAATATTAGTACTCAACTGAAAGTTGAGTGAATCAGGGAACTTGACATCTTCCATCTTGAGAAATCCGTCTCCCGTTTCGCAATCGAATGGCAGGTTTCTATAGCATCCACTTCGCCACTCGAACATCCTCCATTCCCTGTCTGATTTTGGACTGAAACCTCTCAAACACTCACACACTGGTATCTTGTAAACCTTGCAGATGCCATAAGCACCACACCTCCCATAACTGTCACACGAGTCACCAGGCGATGCGATCATGAGCTTCCAGCCATCTCTCTGCTCATTCATGATGTACCCTTCAAGCGAGCCAGAGTGGTTCAGTGTCACTCTTATGATCATGGAACCATTATAAGGGTTGATCACTGACACCAACCTGCCCCGGTTCGATGTGAACTCTGTTCTCCAATCTTGGTCAGGTGCGTATGGAAAGCCTGCGAAATGGCCACCCCAGAAGATGGTTCTGTATCTTCTTTCCAACCCCTTGGTGATGACAACTTGAGACAATCCATGGTTTTCGATCCCATAACTGAACTCTCCAATGGCAGGGTCATCACCACTAGTCCAGGATGTCAAGTAACTCAACTCAGCCATCATCATTCCTGGTAGCCTGGTGTCACACGGGTGGTCGAAACTCTGCCACACGTAGCGTTCTTTCGATGAAGACCCGGGTACCGGCTTATCGACGATGACAAGGTTCCCGGAGTCGAGAAGCTGGAGAACTGGACTTGATGCAGCCTTTGAGGAACTGGAAGTCCATATGGTTGTGTTTGCACTCTCTGCTGAGCTGAGAACGAGACTTCCATTGTTGGTTAGAGACAAGTGTCCCTTTAGGCCAACCATGGGGGTTTCTCTGTTGGCAACCCAAACAACGACATGTGGTGTTGCTTTGTACCATATCCCCAAGAATTTAGTACTTGTGTTGTTGGCTGGAGAGAAGAATCCTAGCTCAAATATTTTGGCGGGAGAAGTCAATACTTGTCCATCATCAGCAAGAGTTTGGTTTGGAGAAAGTGTATCAATGGCGATGGATGATTGGGAAATGGTAACAACACAGAGAGCTGCGCATAGGATTTGTGTCAACTGTGGATGCTCCATTTTCTGAGGAAATGGAAGATTGGGAAAGTTGAGGTTTGAACTTAGTTTTGAATTCAAGAAACAAACCTTCTTAAGAATTAATGAACATATAAAAAAAGCTTAATTCAAATCATTGAGCCACCATTAGTCCGATTATGGGATTATTATAGTACAAATTTTTGGCATGGGTGTCAATTGTAGGACCTATCACTTGAATTTTAATTATTATCATATGAAAGAAAAAGGGAAACTTTTCCTCAGGAGAATTAGTCATCCAGAATAAAATATGTTTACATTGTAATTTTAGTTACCTAGTTTTATAGAATGCAAAATCAAATTGTCTAGGCTGTTCCCATGATTAGTCAAATCAGGATAATAAACAGTGACGAACTAGTTAAAACATTTTATATATTACAATTGCTCCCAAAATCAATTTAATTAGGGCTTTCTTAGAGACCATTCACTCTACATAAATGGATTGAACGCATAAAATCTTCGGCAGGTTTCTAAAGCTCATTTTCTTTCTTATGATCTTTCTTAAAAGTCTTTACGAGTATATTGGTATTATCTTGTGGGCGAAGTCTTTGATTTCTCATCCAAAACAGGCATGTCGCATCATTCGCAGGTGCATTAATCTTGTCTATCACACGAGAATGATCTTTTTGTCTAACATATAATAAGTACTATCCCCGTCCCATTATTCATGACGCATTTATTATATTGAGATGTTTCAATAATAATGGTTCATTTCAAAAAAATATTTTACTTCAAAAAATTAGTTAACTTTAGTAAAATACACAACTTTCCATGCAAAAATTAATTTGTTAATATTCGTGTCCAAAATAATAAGCAATAAATAATGTGACGAATGAAATACTTATATAAAATTATATAATCAACGGTATTTTCAACCGCCTGGTCAAACTCAATAGGCTAACATTAAAAACAATATTGAAATTAATAAAAAAAATGATATAATTTAGAAATATGACAAAAAAAATTCACTAAAAATTTGCACATTTTATTTCGATACGAATTTTAACGAATGATTTGAATATGTTGTAATTAAATAAACATCTTGTACTATTTATCAATTAAAAATTGTGTACGTGAATGAGAAAGAATTTATAATTAATTAATAAATAAATTAAATAAATTATAAATGACGTAATTTATAATTAAATATATTATGTGAATGATTAGAAAGTTAATCATAAATCTAACATATAATTATTAAAAATAAAAATATATAAAAAAATAGATGGAATAATATATAAAAATGAGTTTTTCGTAGGAAATATATATTGCACAAAATCAATCAAATATAATTAAATTTCCCCAATCCAATTGGGTGTCGTTTGTTTAATATATTCATATATTGAACAGAAGTCGGTGTTGGCGGTTGAGAGTGAGCGTACATCAAATATACCTTACAATTGATATTGAAATAGAACCCAGTTTGCTGAAGATTGATGAGTATGCTATGGAAACTGGAAAGAGCAATTTGTGCATATCTGTGAATAATGTTTTTGAGTGATGTGATGATTCGATTTTTGTTGCTCATGATTAATGTTTATTTAATGTTTTTGTTGCTCATGATTACTGAAAAGGGTTTTATGCCTAATAGTCGGTCATGAATTTTTGAGATAAATGTAGTTGTTCTAATTTCTCTGATACAATTTTCTTGGTATATTGTGATTTTTTTTCTTCTAATATTAGGATGGAGTTTATTGATCTGATTTGTTGTTTAGGTTACATACGATAGAATTTACTAAAAGGCTTTTAGGCGTAGTCATAGATTAGGTAGGAGAAGCTGGATAGTGCTGCTTCCTTGGCATTCTTTTATTGTGATGGAGCTGCTTCTATGAGTAGGTGTACGGATGAGGACATTCATATTGACTTGAAGGAGCTTCATGAATCATAATAACAATAAGTAGTAATCAAACAGTAATCGACATAATGGCATTCCTAAGGCCTAGAACGTGCCTGTTGTGATCTGCAACATAGTTGAACTAAACTTGGTCATGTTTAGAATTAATTTGTACCTCTTTCAGAAGCTATCTGGCTTCGATGTCGCTCATTGTTATTATAGCACTGCTCGACTTCTCACCTGGTGATGCATTCGTTCTCAAGTAACTTGATCTACTTTGCAAGAAGAATCCTGGTTTCTTGGGCTGGGCCAACACTGCATCCTCAGCGCTCAACATCACAACCACAGACGGCATCATTGGCCTCTCGTCTGCTTCATTCTGAACGCATAATAACCCGATTTGAATGCACCGCTTCACTTGGTGTTCCACACATGAACTGTTGTAGCAGGGATCTATCATCTCCAACTCTCTATTGTCCTCCCAAAGTAGCCATGCCTGCACCAACCGTTTACACAGTTTATTACAGAAGTGTTGCACTATTTAGTAGGATTAGTGAGAAACAAAATAGGATAGTTCACCTGTTCTAGAAGGTTCTGGTAGGCAGAAGGATGCTTGAAGCCTCTGTTCTTCTTCCCACTCACTATCTCCAGTATGACTACTCCCAAGCTGAATACATCAGACTTGGCAGAGAACTTCCCATCAAACACATACTCGGGAGCCATGTAACCACTGTAATGAGCTTTTATGCATTATTCTCTATGAAAAGAAATATTATATGTACATGCATTTTATTGTGTTTATGTCTTTCTGTGTTTGTGTGTGAGAAATACTTACTACGTCCCAACAACTCTTTTTGTTCTGGCAGTAGTCTGATCACCTTCAAACATTCTAGCAAGCCCGAAATCAGAAATCTTTGCATTTAGATTCTCATCTAATAAGATATTGCTTGCTTTTAGATCCCTGTGGATGATTTTCACTCTGGAATCGTTATGCAGGTAAACCATACCCCTTGCAATCCCCATGATAATATCGAAGCGCTTTGACCATGTCAGTAGTGACCTTCTTTCCTGATCTGCAAGTGTTGAACAGTATTACCAAGGTAGAGTTGAACTTTAGAAGGATTTCTTTTGAAATCATTAGCTAAATTTCTGACAAGAAAATGGAAGGATCGTCCTAACCGAAAAGGAAATAGTCCAAGCTTTTGTTCTGCATGTATTCATAGATCAACATCTTTTCCTCCCCTTCAATACAGCATCCCAAAATTCTCACAAGGTTTCTGTGTTGGAGTTTCGCAATCAAAATGACTTCATTTTTGAATTCTTCAGTGCCTTGTGCTGAAGTCTTCGACATTCGTTTCACTGCAACTACTTGCTCTCCTGGTAGAATTCCCTGCAACAACCATATCAAAAATATAAACTCAAAGTACTTATTACTATGACCATAATCTAATGTTGATGCATTTACATTATTACTTAACATAGTGGTTTACCTTGTAGACAGGACCAAAGCCACCTTCTCCAATCATGTTCTCTTCTGAAAAGTTTCTTGTAGCTGCTACTATTGTTGACAGACTGAATAAAGGTAACTCTAATTCCTCTCTTGTCTTCTTAGAAGCTGTCATGGTAGTTGCACAATTGTTTCTTTCAGTATTTAAAATATAATGCAATGTAGCACATTTCAGTAAATGCAAAGTATAATTAGTAATAGTATTATACCTTCTCTCTTGAATCTCATCTTCAGAAGTATGCCTCCACAAGATAAGCCAAAGATAAGCATTCCAAAACTAGATGCAGTAGCTATAACTGTGATCATCTTCTTGGCATGCCCACTCTCAAGTTCTAAAAAATAAGAATCAGCTATTAGTACAACAATATTGCTTCACTTCCTCAATTCAATGAAGATATGCAGTTTCTTGTTCTTTTTTCACCTGTTTCTGAAAATGGGACTCGGATGTATATTTTTGGCCCTCCATCAGGTTCTACTGTCTGCTCCCGAGTGTCGATCAAGTCCCCGAACCACATTAAGCAGCTGGTCTCATTCTTGAAGTAGGGATCAGCATATGCAGTACAAGTACAGTTCTTCAAGCATTCATCATGGCATTCTTTAATACTCATACTAGTATTCAACCGAAAGTTTAACGAATCAGGAAACTTGAGTCCTTGAACCTTTAGAAACCCATCTTTCTTTTGGCAATCTGGTGTCAAATTTCTGGTACACCCATTGGTCCAGTTAAAACTTGCCCATTCTTCATTGGATTTTGGCTCAAACCCCCTCAAGCATTCACACACTGGTGTCTTATTAATCTTGCACACACCATTGCCTCCACACAGCCCATATTCGTCACACAGGTCACGTGGCCCGGCTATCATGAGAATCCAACTAGTTTTCTCTTCATTCATCATGTAACGCTGAGTCGAGCCCGAGTAGTTCATGATTAATCTCGTCTTGACTGACTCTTTGAATGGCTGAAAGATGGAGACCAGCCTTCCCCCCTTGGTTTTGACTAAAGTATCCACTGCGTAATGTGAAAGTGGAAATCCTGGGAATTTTCCGTTCCAGAAGACTGCTCTGTATACTTTCCGCATCCCCTTCTTAATAACCACCAGAGACAATCCATTGTTTTCGATTCGGTAACTGAATTCTCCCATGGAAGGATCATCAGCACTTTTCCATGAGGTTAGATACTTCTCCTCTCCTGTATCAGGATCCTGCAGCAACGTCATCCCCGGCAACAAGGTGTCGCCAGGGTGATTGAAGCTCTCCCATGCATAGCTCTCTGGCCTATAAGGGTGGGTCACGATCACCAGATTGCCAGAGTTCAATAGCTTGAGAACCGGTGCTGATGCTGCCATTGAAGAAGAATTGGTCGACCAGATGTTTGAACTCTGAGCTGTGCTGAGAATCAGTGCACCATTGTTTGCTAATGCCAGAACTCCATCTAAGCCAATGATTGGCCTCTCTCTGTTTGCAACCCAAACTACACTATCTGGTATTGCCTTGTAGCGTATTCCCAAGAATCGGGATGTGGATGAGCCCGGGGAGAAGAATCCGAGCTCAAATGTTTGGGATGGAGAAATCAGTACCTCTCCATCGCTAAGAGTTTGGTTCAAAGAAAGTGTATCAATGGCATTGGAGAATTTGGAAATGGTTAGGATGCAAAGAGCAGCACAGAGGAAGTGATGAAGATCCATTTAAAAGGAAAGGAATGGAAAGGAGAATATGGTTAATATGTATTGTCTGCAGTCTACATTTGTCTCTTGATTTTTGGTATAAGGACATTTCTTAGATTTTGTGCTTTACGTTCTTTCTACTCTTGCGTGCAACGTACATTGACCAAATGTAAACATTATGTTCCTATCGAATCTCATTTAATTTAATGTCTCAAAATATGTTATTGTTTTAGTCATTAAAACATCAATAAAATACTCACAATTTTAATCGAATAATAATACAGATACGACATGACATCTATCTTGTGACACATTAAGGAAATATTCTCTCCATAAATGAAAAGTGTACTCTTATTACTTATTTGAGACTTCCATCAAAATTGTATTTTTTTTTTCCTTCTTAGACATGGTTCCATAAAATTTCATTATTTTAAATATCACATATATTCTACTTTGTAGATTTATTTCTCTACTCAAAACACATTTTATCTTTGTCTTTTAAATTCGTATCAATTTTCTCGCTACAAACTTTTGGTAGATGGAGAGAGATTAAAATATCATCAACACCACTCTCAAAAAGAATATTGCCAGCTTTATGTGCATGTGAAAGTCACTTGCTGGGATCTGAGACTTGGTATTTGAATATCAAGTTGACTTATAACAATGTCAAGTTGAAATATATTTGTCAAACTACATACTCCCTCTGTCCCACTAAATTAGACCCATTTGTATTAAAATAATACACTCATCTACTTTTCAAATGGGTCTAATTTAGTGGGACGGAGGGAGTATATGTATTACAGTCAAATGTTATCTACTAAGTACTAATTATTTAAAGGGATATATAGTCTTTCTTAAGAGATAAATTACGTTAGGTCTTGTTGATATGTTTCTAGTTTAGATGTTCAGTTTTTCCGAAAAAAATGACTTCAAATATTTACAAAAACTTGGATGAATTGCACGATATTGTAGGGTCCAATTTAATTAGGTATATCAAGAGGAACATGAGTATTTAATCCTGATTTGAGGTTATTTATTTTTCACTCAGTTTTAATTAATCTCAATTAAGAATTAATTTATCAATATCTAAATGAGAGTATTATAAAAAGATGATAGAATGTCACCCATTTCTAGTTTTGGTGTTCTAATTGAAAAGTGGCTCTCAATATTGATAAAAGAACAACTTGGGTGAATCAAAATATATAATAAAGGTACAATCTAATGAGCTATATGATCGATCTAATATTTTCGAGGTGAGATTTGCACGATGATTAGAAAGTAAATCACACGAGATTTACGTGGTTCGATCTTTAATGAGATCTACGTCCACGGAGAGAGCTTTTGTATTATGAATGCTTGAGAGCTTGATAGTCAAATTTACAGAATGTCTATCCCTCTCTAATCTAGCTTTGGAGACTATATATAGATAACTTAATAGCGGTTTATATCAAGTGGGCCGAGGTAACTGGGCTTATGGGCCGAGCTATTGGGCCGAGCTGCTCTTGGGCCGAGCTGCTACTGGGCCGAGCTGCTCTTGGGTTGGTCCGCTAAAGTTGGGCCTCAGTTGGGCCTTATCAATGGGCCACATCCTATCACATCCCCCCCTCAAAAGAAGATCGGCACCGAGGTGGAGATCTTGACGAGGTTGGTGTGTTGGACGAAGTGAAGATCTGGACGAGGTGAAGATCTTGTAGTTGCCGAAGTCGAGGTGAAGTTCTTGTAGTTGCCGAAGTCGAGGTGAAGTTCTTGTAGTTGCCGAAGTCGAGGTGAAGTTTTCGACGAAGCCGAGGTAGCAATCCTGGTGGTGGGAGACAGCTATTGTGGAAGGTCGCGTGTGACACGCGTCACTTTCCTATTGGAGGAGGCGAAGAGGCGGGATTTTGAAAAAGGGCGGTTGGAAAAAGGCGATGTGATGTTTATAAAAGCTTCCTTTGGAAGCTAAAAAACACTTTTCACTTTCCGCAATCCCTAATTTCACTTTCCCATCTGCAAAAGCTTTGCGCCTTTCTACCATTGTCGATTTCGATTTTGAGAAAATCCTTCGAATCTTCCCAACAAGTAAGTGTTGTGCTGTCATGGCTGTTTCCTCTTCTTCTTCTGCCTCTTCTGCTTCTTCTCGTACTCCGGGCGGTAGGGAGATTGTTGAATCTCCGTCGCCGCTTAGGAGTTTTCCGGCAAGGGTGACGGTGAGGGTTTTTACCCGAGCGGCTCTACCCCATATCCCTAGACTTATAGAGTATCCCCCTTTGGCTGGGTCGGAGGCTGCTTTAGAGTGCGCCTCAAGTATGAGTGAATCTCACATGTCCAATTTAGCTAGAAAATTTTGTTTTCCAGAGTCTGCTGAGTTAATTTTACCTCGGGCCGAGGATAGAGGTAGTTCTCCTCCTGTAGGGTTTTTTACCATGTACGAAGACTACCTTAACTTCGGTCTTCGTCTTCCTTTACATCGTATTTTTGTCGAACTGTTAGATAAGTTCGAGCTTCCCTTGGGTCAGTTTGCGCCGGCCTCTATCAAGCAAGTAATAGGTTTTTGTGTGGAGGTCGGCCGCCGAGGTGGACCGATGTCGCTGGAGTCTTTACTCCGTTTTTTTAGAGTGAAGCGGGGGCCAACTGGGTGGGTATATCTCTCGCCTGTAAATAAGTTTAAGTTGATCACCCCGTCTAAAGTGTCGAACTGGCAGAAGAAGTTTTTCTTCTGCCGGGCTGAAGGAGTGCCCCTCTACGGCTGGTCGGCGGCCAAGTTTGGCCCACAAATGAGGGTGGATCCCGTCGGCGAGCTCGAGACGAGCTTGATGGACCTCGGCGCCGTCAAGAGGACTTACGCCGAGGAGGAGCTGTCGAGGCATGGGCTGAGCCCATGTGACACCCTGGCCGACGTGGATCCGGGTGAGGTTTCGTATTGTGTTGTCTGACCTCATTTTCCGAACCATGATCTAATGTGCTTTATTTCTGCAGTGGACCCGGAGGTGCTGCAGGCAGCATTGAGGAAAAAGAAGAAGAGGCCAAGGACCTCGGCCGCCGAGGAGACGCCGCACCAGGAGAGGAGGGTGGAGACCGAGGTGACTCCACCCGTGATTGATCTGGCGTCACCTCGGAGAGAGGTGGCACGGGGCTCGGATGCTCGGGCATCCGGGTTGGGGTCGGCTCAAAGGGCCTCGTTTCCCGAGGTGAGTAGAAACAGTCCAGCTCTATTTATTTCCTTAATTCTCTCTTGTTCTGATATATTCTGTGCAGGAGGCGGATGTGGCACTGGACGGGCTGAATGCCCTCTCGAACTTCGTCATCGGCGGAGTCGAGCAGTTCCGGGTCCTAAATGCCGAGCTCGAGGAGGCGAGGGCCGAGGCGGCAAAGGCGACGGGGGCGGCAGAGGATGCGGGGCGAAGGGCGGCTGACCTTGAGGCCGAGGTCGCCGATCTGAGGGCCGAACTGGCCGGAGAGCGGGAGAGGCTGACCCGAGTTGCGGCCGAGCAGGGTGGGGTGCTTCGGGCCATAGCTGAGCGGATTTTTCGCTCGAAGCACTTCGGCCAGGCGGTGGTGCAGTTGGTGAGCGCCATGAGTGCTCCAATTACTTCGGCTGCACTCGATCGCGTCGCTCAGGACTACCCGGACCTTGATAAGGTCAAATACGGGTACGAGGTGGTGTCGGCCGATGACATGCGTAGGGAGTATGCGGAGGCACTGGTGGAGTGCACGGCAGCGATCCCGGTGGTGGAAATGCTCGCCCAGCAGAAGTCCCTGCTCTCTGAGAAGGCAGTTCGCGGCTGCCCTGTAGATCGGGATGACAGGCTTGAAGCGGTCATTGCCGAACTGGCGAGGGAGACCGCTGATGCCGCTGGGGACGCCGAGGAGGAGGTCGGTGCGGGGGGCCTGTAGTTAGTTTTTTTTTTTTTTTTTGTAGCTTGTACCACGTCGCTATTAGGGCGGCGCTTTTCTCCAAGTATATAAAATGCTTTTTCATGGAACTGCGACTTTTGCTGAACTGTCTATTTTTGCTTTTGTAGCCTGCTTTTGACTTCTCCAATACTTTGCAAATTGAACAAATAAATGAGCTTCGTCGGGTTGCCGAAGCTGCCGAAGTCGAGGCCGCGTGTTGGAAAAGCCGAGCTACCAACATCAAGACCGAGCTTGAGGCGAAGCTTCGGTTGGCCCAGGAGAAGCTTGATGAGGAGCATGCGAGGTTCCTAGAGCTTGAAGATAAGTTCAAGCAGGCCTCGGAAGATATACAAACTTTCAAGGCCATGATGGAGGAGCATTCGGAGTATGAGGACCTTATTCACAAAAGTGGTCGCTTGACCATATACGAGGTCCAGACTCAGATAAAAGAGGTCCGAGCTCGGGCAAGGAAGTACAGAGAGAAGTACGGCGATGACTCCTGGCAAGTGCGCGAACAGGAAGAGGCGCTTCTCAAGCTCGGATCAATGTATAAGACCGTGCTGAAAAGGAACCCGAAGCTAAAGAGGTGGATCGAGTCCAAAAATGCCGAGCTTGATCCGGCCTCGCAGGCTTTTCTGGAGGGTCACTTGGAAGGGTGCAGCCTCCCAGCGCAGCTCTGACTCGAGAGCAGACTCAAGCCATCATGGCGCGAGGCGGGGGTCGGCGTGTCGTGAGAGGCCGAGGTCGAGCTGCGCCTCCAGGCCGAGGTCGATCAGCACCGCCGAGCCGGGGCCGAGGAAGGAGCTTTGGCCGTGGTGAAGGCATGGCCTTTTTGGATTCGGTGCTCGGTCATGGCGCTAGCTCGAGCTCGGGTCAGGGTTTCGTGGAGAAGTATCTCAATTTTAGTAGTAGGTCTCCGGGCTCGAACCCTCCACCCTGATTGTAATATGTATTCTTATGAAATAAAGTTCAACTTGTATTGTCATCACTTCTCTAAAGCTTTACTCAATTTGTACAATCAAGTTTACTTCAAGATTCTGTGATGACTGGTGTGCACTTCGTAATCACTGCGTCTAATGCCGAAGTTTAAGATTTTTAAACGACCACTTCGTCCACAGACAAAGTTTTGGTTTTAAATGTGCCACTTCGTCTAAGGACGAAGTTTAGGCTTTGGATCAGTCACTTCGTCTAAGGACGAAGTTTAGGCTTTGAATCAGCCACTTCGTCTAAGGACGAAGTTTAGGCTTTGAGTCAGCCACTTCGTCTAAGGACGAAGTTTGGGCTTTCAAGTTCCTTGTTTGTCGACTTTATCGATAGGAGTGGTCTCCCTAGATGCTACTCCAAAATTGGAGTTTTAGCTTAATTTAGACATGTATACAGAATAAATGCTTTATAAAATACTATAAAAGAAATAAAATCCGAAATGTTTAAATTACAAGTAATATTTCTTTAAGTGAGAAACATGCCAAGTTCGGGGTACTGGTTTGCCAGATATGTGAACGAGCTTGTACGACCCTTTGCCGAGGACATCTTGGATTTGATAGGGGCCTTCCCAGGTTGCTTCTAGTTTACCGAGCTTCTCTGCCTTACTAACTTCATTATTTCTGAGAACGAGGTCGCCTATTTGAAACTGTCGATGTTTCACTCGGTTGTTATAATACCGAGCTACTTGCTGTTTGTATTGAGCTTCTTGTATATAGGCTCGTTCTCGTTTCTCTTCCAACAGGTCCAAGTTAGTTCAGAGGCCTTCTTCATTGGCATCGGTCGTGAAGTTTATAGTTCGGGGGCTCGGCAAACCGATCTCCACTGGAATCACGGCCTCGGTTCCGTAGATGAGGCTGTATGGTGTCTCTCCATTGGATGTCCGAGGAGTAGTTCGGTAGGACCAGAGGACTTGGGGTAAATTCTCTGCCCAATCTCCTTTGGATTTGTCGAGGCGAGTCTTCAAACCCTTGACTATTGTTCGGTTTGTGACTTCGGTCTGGCCATTCGCCTGAGGGTGGGCTACCGAGGTGAATTTCTGCTGGATGTTAAGTTCGGAGCACCATTCTCTAAATGCCTTGTCCGTGAATTGAGTTCCATTATCCGAGACAAGGACGTGAGGTATACCGAAGCGACAAACTATGTTTTTCCAGACGAAGTTGAGGGCTTTTTTGCTCGTAATTTTTGCTAGAGGCTCGACCTCTACCCACTTCGTAAAGTAGTCGATGGCTACTATTAGGAATCGTAGCTGGCCAGGGGCTTGCTCAAACGGACCGACGATGTCTATCCCCCATTGCATGAAGGGCCAGGGGCTTTGCATGCTGGTTAGCTCGGTTTGAGGTACCCTCGTTATTGTTGCATGGAACTGGCACTTCGGACACTTCTTGACGAGGTCAACTGCGTCTCGAAGCATGGTCGGCCAATAGTATCCCCATCTCATAATCTTTCTGGTTAAAGTCCGAGCTCCAATGTGACTGCCACAGGATCCTTCGTGCACTTCGCGTAATATGTAATTCGCTTGGTCGGGTCCCGCGCACCTTAGAAGAGGTTGAAGGTATGACTTTCTGTATAATACTCCCCGATCTAGAACATATTTGACTGATTTGCTCTGAAGCTTCTGAGCTTCAATCTTGCCCGCAGGGAGTTCGTCTCTTTCTAAATAATCTCGAAGTGGTGTCATCCAGCTCGGCTCGTCATCGGTCACTATACTTACTTCGGCTTCATCTATACTCCGAGTTGTGACTTCTTCTACAGGAGAGGCTGTGGATGAAGACGCGAGCTTACTTAATGCATCAACTCGGTCGTTATCGCCTCTCGGGATTCGTATCAACTCGAAGTATGAGAAACTTTCTTGTAAAGTTTTGACCTTGTGGAGATATTTTTTCATCCTTTCATCTCGCGCTTCATATTTGCCTAGGACGTGACTTACTATGATCTGGGAGTCACTGTAGACTTATATAGCTCGTAGTCGAAGGTTTTGAGCGAGACGAAGTCCGGCTATTAGAGCTTCGTATTCCACTTCGTTATTTGTGGTTGGGAAGCTTAACCGCAGAGCATAAGGGATTTCCTTCCCTTCCGAACTGATGAACAGAATTTCGGCTCCACTTCCTTTTTTGCCCGACGCCCCATCCACGTAGACTTTCCAACAATCTACGGGAGGTGTCTTCGGCGTTTCCTCTTCGGTATCCTCCTCGGAAGGTTTGGTAGGCTTCGGAGGCTCGGCGAATACTGTCTCCACCAGGAAATCCGCTAGTGCTTGCCCCTTGATAGCCTGCCGAGGTGCAAAGGAGATTGTATGCTCGCCAAGTTCGACTGCCCATTTGGCGATTCGCCCCGAAGCTTCTGGCTTCGTAAGCACTTGCCGAAGTGGGAGGTCGGTCAACACTTGTATCGGGTGAGCATGAAAGTATGGTCGAAGTCGTCTGGCAGCATTCACTAAGGCGAGTGCGACCTTCTCCAGGGGTTGATACCTCGTTTCTGGTCCTTTTAGAGCTCGGCTTATGAAGTATATGGGCAATTGCCGAGGCCCTTCTCGTACTAGGACTGCACTTATTGACTCGTCCGAGGCGGCGAGGTAAAGAGAAAGAAGTTCACCTTCCTTTGGGACGGACAATGTGGGTAGGTTGCCGAGGTACTTCTTCAAATTTTCGAAGGCTGACTTGTGCTCGTCGTTCCATTCGAAGTTTGGAGCCTTTTTTAAGATTTTGAAGAACGGGAGTTGCTTCTCGGCTGCTTTAGATAGGAATCGGCTTAGCGCGGCCAAGCAGCCCGTTAACCTGTACACGTCGTGTACTGACTTCGGCACTTGCATCTCCTGGACGACCTTAACCTTTGCTGGATTGGCTTTTAATCCTTCGCGAGAGACCCAGCACCCTAGGAATTTTCCGGACTGGACCATGAAAGTACATTTTCCTGGGTTTAACTTCAGGTTCACTTTGCGGAGCAGTTTGAAGACGACCTGGAGGTCGTTTAAGCTAGTGTTGACTTTTTTGCTCTTGACAACGATGTCGTCAACGTATACTTCAACGATCTGGCCGATGTGAAGCTCGAATATCTTGTCAACCATCCTTTGATATGTGGCCCCAACGTTTTTGAGTCCGAAGGGCATTTTCTTATAAGCGAAGATACCGAAGTCTGTGACGAAGGCTGTCTTCGGAGCGTCCTCGGTACTCATAAGGACTTGATGATAGCCTTTGTACAAATCGAGAAAACTAAACACCTCGTGACCGACGAGGGCTTCCACTTTCTTGTCGATGTTGGGAAGGGGGTAACAATCCTTAGGGCAGTGTTTATTGAGGTCGGTATAATCGACACACATGCGCCATCCCCCTACTTGCTTCTTCACCATCACGGGGTTGGCCAACCACGTCGGATATTTCACCTCGAATAAAATATCGGCTTGCTGTAGTTGGCGTACCTCGTCGTGTATCACCTGATTTCTCTCGGCAGCAAAGGCTCGTTGCTTTTGCCGAACTGGTTTCACCTCAGGATCGATGTTGAGGTGATGGGTGATAACACTTGGTGATACCCCGGTCATATCTAGAGGTGACCAGGCAAAGATGTCTCTAAACTCCCGAAGTAGTTGGATAACTTGACTTCGGAGTTCGGTGCCCCCGACGAAACCGACCTTGACGACCTTGGACACGTCGTTTTCATACAGTACGACGTCTTCAAGAGGTTCTGCAGCAGACGAGGTCGACTTCGTCACTTCGGGGTTCTGTAATTGCTATGCTTGGGGATGTTGCACACCAGAGCCTCGGAGTGCGACCTGCATGCACTCCTTGGCCTGTGTTTGATTTCCCCGAAGCGTGATAACTCCGTTCCTTGAAGGGATTTTGATCATCAAATGGTAGGCCGAGCAGACTGCTCTCGTCGCTATCAGCCAATCTCTTCCTATTGTAGGGAGAGTTGGCTTTGACGACGAAGAAGTGAATTATCTTCGTAGTAGATAATGGACTTCGTCCTACCGTCACGGAGAGTGAGATCGTACCATCCGTCGAGGTCTCCCCTTGCGTGAAGTTCTTCAATGGGACGGGTGCTAGTTTTAGGCGTGCTTCTCGGATGTCAAGTTTGTCGAAGCAGCTTTTGAAGAGCACGCTGACCGAGGCTCCACTATCGATGAATACTCGGTGCACCAATTTGTTGGCCACCACGGCTTCGATAATGGTTGCATCTTGATGAGGCGAGGCGTGAGGGACAGGGTCGTCACTGGAAAAGGTAACGACCTCGTCTTTTTTGAACCCCTTATGAGAGGGCTCTTCCGATGGTTGGTTCCGAGCCTCGGCTTTCAACGAGGACCTCGTCGAACCTTGTGGCAGTCCGATGATGGCGGCGATAACTCCATCTTACTGAGGCTGATCTTCATCCTCGTCCTCGTCATCATGCCTCGGTTTCTTCTCGTGGTGGGGTTTACAATTTTCCCCCTGTTTCTACTTCGCTTGCCTCAGCCCCGAGGTCGGGTGTCCTGTTGGTTTCGACCTCGGTACTTTCCGAGAGTGCCATCTCGCACTAGGTGTTCGATTTCCGATGCGAGATTTCGGCACTCCTCGGTGTCATGGCCGTGGTCCCCATGGAACTCGCAGTACTTGTCCTTTGATCGTCTCTTTGACCCAATTCGGGACAACGGCGGAGGCTTCTGAAACAAGTTCGTATGGAGTCGTAGATTTCCGCCCGAGGTTTACTCAGTGGAGCGAACCGATCTTGTTCTTGACTAGGCCGAGGTCCGAGGCGAGACGCTAGTGGACCTCGTTGGATTCTCTCAAGGGCACCTCGTCGGGTTTGCCCGTAATCTGCTCGTTCCTCCCTTCTTTTCTTATCTTGACCTTCAAGTCGGTCAGTAGCTCGCTTCTTCCTATCTGCCTCATCTGCTTCGGCGAATGCATCAACAATCCTCCACAGCTGTTTGGAGGTTTGGGGGCGCTCTTTTACGAGCTCCCTGAAGAGAGTGTCGGAGTGAATGGCATTTTGGAATGCCGAGATGAGGACATCGTCGGATAGACGGTCGACCTTGAGGCTTTCATTGTAGAATCTAGCCAAAAAGTCGCTGATGGATTCTCCTCGTCCTTGTCTCAAGGTAAGGAGCTGAGCCGAGCTGATCTTTGCTTCGACTTTCTGGAAGAAACGCCGCTCGAAGGCATCCAGAAGGTCGGCATACGACCCTATGTTGCAGCGCGGGAGGTTGTCGAACCATTTCCGTGCATTGTCCACCAATAATTCGGGGAAGACTTTGCACATGTAAACGTCCTCGGCTAGTCCCTGGTTCAACATATTATACTGGTACTGCGACAAAAAGTTGCTCGGGTCGCAGGAACCATTATAGGGTTTGATAGGTGGGACTCTATATGTCGATGGGAGTGGAGTGTAGAGGATTTTGTTGGTGAAGGGGGTAGCGATTCTACTGTAAACAGTGAATCTTCCCTCTCTGTGGTCGTCCTCGTTACGTCGGGAATGGTCGACGTTTCGACGAGGTGACATCCTCTCTCTTCAGTACTCCTCGTCACGTCGGTAAGAGTCGACGTTTTGACGAGGTGAAGTTGAACCTCGCCGAGGTGAAGCAATGTTTCCTCGGCGATCATGTGGTCTTCGGGGGACTTCGTCATTTCTCTCCTCGACAACCTGGTTCGAGGGATGAGGTTGTCGTCGTGATGGTCCCGCCCTATCCTCCTCGCTCTGACCTCGTTGCTGATGATGTTCGGCAAATTTGAGGAAGTCTTGTTCGTGAAGGTCTAGATACGCTTTGAGCGCATCTCCGAGCAGAGGTTGGAGTGTGGCGTTCCCTTGTTGACGATCTTGATTTAGCCCTCCACTGCTAATGGAGTCACTAGCTTGGTGGGAAAGGACGTCTTCCACATGACCCTCGGGAGTTCGACGGTTCGTGGCTTGCCTGCCAGACCGGGCGTAGTGTTCATCCCCTTCATTAGCAGATGTACGAGGTGGATTACGAGGTAGCTCGGTCTGGGTTTGCTTTCCCTTAGCAGCAGCGGCTACAGCAGTAGAGCGGGTAGATCTAACCATTGTGTTTTCACTTCGGAAATCTGGATCGGACACAAAATTTATTTCATTTCCCACAGACGGCGCCAGTGATCGATCTAATATTTTCGAGGTGAGATTTGCACGATGATTAGAAAGTAAATCACACGAAATTTACGTGGTTCGATCTTTAATGAGATCTACGTCCACGGAGATAGCTTTTGTATTATGAATGCTTGAGAGCTTGATAGTCAAATTTACAGAATGTCTATCCCTCTCTAATCTAGCTTTGGAGACTATATATAGATAACTTAATGGCGGTTTATATCAAGTGGGCCGAGGTAACTGGGCTTATGGACCGAGCTATTGGGCCGAGCTGCTCTTGGACCGAGGTGCTATTGGACCGAGCTGCTCTTGGGTTGGTCCGCTAAAGTTGGGCCTCAGTTGGGCCTTATCAATGGGCCACATCCTATCACTATATTAAGAGGAAAATTAACAAATTCCAGTTATAGTTCATCAACTTTCATTGTGCTTTACTAAGTCTCAATTAAGAATGAACATATCAATGGTTAAATGATAGTTACAAATAAAATAGACCAAATTTATATATCTCAATTAAATAGCCATCATTAAAATTACATTATTATTGTAATATC
This sequence comes from Leonotis leonurus, assembly GCA_026898415.1. Lineage (NCBI taxonomy): Eukaryota > Viridiplantae > Streptophyta > Magnoliopsida > Lamiales > Lamiaceae > Leonotis > Leonotis leonurus. The sequence goes on along the minus strand of JAPKLX010000019.1, from coordinate 2,961,030 downwards.
ATCAATCCCATTTATCAATTGTACTGTAATAAAGAAAAGAGGGAATGGAAAGAAAATAAAATTGAATAGAAAAATGGTTTTCATTTCTATTTCACATATGTTATCCATTTAAAAGATAGGGATCCAAGTATATATATAATAGAATAAAATAAGTAGATCATAATATATACAATAAGTAATGTCCACATTTATATAATTATTTATAACACTTTCTCTTAGATATAACTACGTGATGTTATTTAAATGGATATATAGCCTTTCTTAAGAGATAAATTATATTAGGTCTTGTTTTTAGGTGTTCAATTATTACGAAAAAATTGACTTTGAATATGTACAAAAACTTGGATGAATAGAACTATATTGTATGGTCCAATTTAATTAGGTATATCAAGAGGAACATTAGTATTTAATCCTGATTTAAGTTTATTTATTTTTCATCAGTGTTTTATTAAATCTCAATTAAGAATTGATTTATCAACATTTAAATGATAGTAGTATAAAAAGATGTTATATATGTCACATGTTTCTAGTTAAGGTGTTCTAATTGAAAAGTGACTCTGAATATTGATAAAAACTTGGGTGAATCAAACGGTATAATAAAAGTACAATCTAATTAGCTATATTAAGAGGAACATGAACATTCAATTCCAAATAGATTTTATCAATTTTCATTTAGTGTTTTATTAAATCTCAATTAAGATTCAACATATCGATGGTTAAATGATACTCTCTCCGTCCCACTCAAGACAGCTTATTTTGCCGTTTCCGTTCGTCCCACGAACATGGCTCGTTTCCTTTTATAGCATAAATTAGGGGGTTAATTGTAGAGAATAAGGGATAATTAAATCTTTAACTTAACCCCTAATTTTACCTTACCCCTCACTTGTACCCTCATTTCATATGTTATCTCTCTCTCTCTCTCTCTCTTACTCGACCGACTCTATCTCTTTACTCTGCCTATTCGCCTTAACTCTTCCTCTTTGCCTTCTTCGAAGAAATCCTAGATCTATCTTGCTGCTAATCGACACCTTCTTTGCCTTCTTCACTCTGATAATCGATGCCTCCTTCGCCTCCTTTGATGCCTCCTCTCTCGAACCCTAAATCTATGTTGCTACTATGATGAAATCGCCCGCCTCTCTCGAACCCTAAGTGTTCTTCACTGCCTCCTCTGAAACCCTAGGTGTTCTTCGTTGCCTTCTCTTTGAAACCCTAAGTGTTGTTCCCTGCCTCCTCACTAAAACCCTAGATCTCCGAAAAAAATAAGGGTTTGGTTGGTTGTTCGAAGATGACGCCACCCCCTAGTCCTATTCGGAAGAAACCTCAACTTTCAGATCTCTTCTCGACTTCTAAGTCATTGATAGATGTGGATCTTGTGAGTGAGGGGTACCAAGCGACACCACCATCGACTTTAGTGATGAAAAGTGTTAAAGAAGACAAGATACTACACTTGTCTGAGAAGGAGATGGGTGGAGCTGCTGTGATACCGAACACTCCATTTACAGGTCATTTATATGATTATATGTGTCTTTTATTATTGTGCCTACGATCTTTTGTGTCTAATGAAGATTGTTGTTTGTTGTGTAGTTGACATTGGAGATGCTAATGGCCTAAAAAAGGCCATAGCCTCTGGCCGTGATGTTACAGTGTTGTTGGGGGATAATTATCATCCCCACTGGCCTGGAGAGGATCTGAGCAAAAAATGGTTAAGGGATAGAGAGATTGAGAGGCAAACGAAGGAGGTGTTGATGAGGGATGATTATCTTTGATGCTGCTTTGGTGAGATCTTTCCATTTGATATATGTCATGTGATATGTGATGCCCTGTTATGCCTTGTGTTGGTAAAATGCCTATGTTTGAGTTGTGATCTGTATGTTTGAGCTTGAGCTGTGATCTGTGATGGTGTATGTGTTGAGCTGTGATCTGTATGTTTGAGCATGCGTTGTGATATGTATGTTTGAGCTTGAGCTGTGATATTTATGAGTTGAGCTTGAGCTGTGATTTGTATGTTTGAGCATGAGCTGTGATCTATATTTGTTGAGATGCAGATTTGAGTACAGTTTGGAGGTTCATTAAATGGTGTATGTGCTGAAATGATAATAATTTGCTCATTTTTTAAGACCGAATAAAAAAAGAGCATAAATGTGTGTACAAGTTGTATGTGTATGTCATTAGTGATCTTTTGTGTGATGTATTCTGCTAGAGTTAGAATTACATGTTCAGTACTCCCACATTGCATTAAATAGATCACAAAATAGGAACATTTGCATACATGTATGGGCAAAAGGCAAAAAGTAAAAGTGCATACATTTGCATATGTTTGTGCTTTAACATAGTAAAGCACAAACAACAAATGTGCATACATTTCATGCAAAAAATAACTAAAAACCTAACTATAGGCATCACAAAAACCATTCACACACTGTAGGCTGCATAAAAACCATCACCAAAACCAAACTAAGAATCTGTAGCCTGTTCTCCTTTATCTAGGCCTATCCCCAAAGCATTCATACGCTCTAGTGCTCCTTCTTCTTTCCCATTCTGTAGCATATAAGTAATGCACTCTTTCACTAGATTTTCATACACTTCAATGTCTTCAGGTAGTTCATTCACTCTAATTCGAGCATTCTTCCTCATATGAGGAATTCTGTAGGAGTTCTGCCCCTTAACCTTCATAATCTCCACCATATAAGATTGTAAAGTGAGGAAGACTTTGTTTAGTGTCATAGGTGACATATCATTGAATGAGTTAATCACTACATTGACTAGCACATCAACATTCTGACTTGCTGTTTCAGTTTGTATTGATTGGATTGCTCTAAACCACCCTAGGTCATTCACATTAGTGTCTGGACTGTTGGGTGGTTGATGTATCAATCTTATGTCAAAACCATCAGAACTTGCTGCCAACTTGAATTCTGGATCATAATCTTTAATGTGAAGTTTGACATTGTCTTGCTGTATGAAAATGAGTCTTGAACTACTTTCTGGCCATTTGGCCTTAATGGCTGGAATAATATGAAATTAAACATCAAGTCTTACAAACTGCATTTAATGAAATAGGACTGCATTAAATAGGACAACATTTGAACTACATCTACATTAAAGAGGACTGCATTTAAAGCTTACAAACTGCATTTAAAGAAAACTTAATAGCTGCATTTAATAAAAGTACAACCATACATTAAATTGTTGCTTTGCAACACTGTTGGTTGCTCTTCCATACCTGATTAATTAGACACTCCTTCACTACATCCTTTGTGATAGATTGAATTGGTTTTGTTTAAAGAGTGTATTTCTTCCTATTTTTTGATGATCTCTTTGCTGGAACTTGTTCAGTGAATGGAAAAATGTCGATTTTCCCATCAAATGTGCAGTTTCCTAAACTGTCAAATGTTGGCCTACATACAGCACACATAAACATGACATTTGTGATGAATTTTTTGTTCTTGCATGTCCTATGTGGGTCTGATTCCTCCGGAGTTAGATAGAATCTGTGTGAAGCTTGAGAAATGTAGAACCATTTCTCATCTATGTGCACTATGTTGTTCATGCTCTTGAACTTCAATATGTTGAGTATTCTGTCAAATTCTAATGCTTCTAAACTGAAAGATAACCTCAATAGCTTGTTTGAGGCTGTGAGATCTGGCTTTATAGCACTTGAATGAGCTTTGATCACCCTCCTTTCACCCATCTCCAAACTGTACTCTTGCTAACTTCTATATTGATTGCTAGCTTCCTTATTGTTGATCTCTTAAATAGATCCAAGCTTTTGATCAGCTCTAAGTCTATGTGAACTCTTTTTCTGCACACTTTGTTAACCTTTCCACTTTGCACCATCACCACCTCACATTTCTCCTTTTGTTTCTTTGTTGCAACCCAAATGCACGAGATGTTTCGTCTGGAGACGTTGAACTTGCTACAGGCTGTCTTCATCATCCCATGGATTGGCTTCCTGTTCATCGAATTCTCCAACAAGAAAGTGACGATGGCATTGCATTGCTCTGTCGTTAATTCTTTGCCTCCCATGTTGTTTGATTTTCAGAAATGTTAGTGTGTATGAAAATGTATAGAGATGCATATTTAAGTAGATAGAAACTAGAGGGAAATCTGAATTTCCCTCATATCTTTAGTTAATGAATTTTTAAATTTCAATTGCCTCTATTTAATGAAATTTCAGATTTCAATTCCCTCCATAAATTTCACTCTTTGTTTTGCATTTAATTTTTGTCATTTAATGTCTATTTAATGATTTTTGCAGATTCAATTTAATTAATGCATATTTAAACATAATTTAAGATTTCAATTCAATTAATGTGTAATTATTTAGTAATTTAAACATAATTTAAAGCTTAATAATTTAAATTAATAAAAGAATATTTTAAAAACATTAATGATTTTTAAAAAAAGGAGGAGTTTAGTCCTTATTATTTCTTCCTTAAAACACCATTAAAATGGCTTCTTAATTTACGTGCCCAAAAGAAGGGGGTCATTTTGAGTGGGAGGGAGTACATACAAATAAAATAGACCAAAATTTAGTCTCCCTATTAAATAGATCGCATTAAAAAAACATTTGATTTGGATAAAATATTACTGACAATCTTAAAGTATTATCTGACTGAGCCCATGTTAAATTATATAGAATGGGTTTGAGCCGATCGAGATTGGATCAGATAGACTGCCCAACTTAATCCATTTGATAACTATTTAGAAAAATATCACTTAGAAATACTATATTTGTCCAATTAAATATAACTTAGTTTAATTAAAATATTCACAAATTTAGTTAAAGTAAATGATTAATAGTACTTTTGCTGATTTAAGATAATAATAATATTGGAAGTAATAGATATTGAGTTTGAGCTCTTTATCATAAGCATAAATTAGGTTTCATCCTGATATTTTCGATTTTGGTATCAATTTATAAATTGACAAAATTGAGTTATCGAAAATGAACAAGGTATCAATATATATATATATATATATATATAATAAAAACATAAATATAAATAAAAATACAGTATATTACATATTTCATGAATCAATACAGTAGCTGTCCATCAGAAAGAGATTGATGAAAAATATATACATTCTTAATGCTTTGAATTCCTCTAATTTAATTCTAACAATTAAATAAAAACAAGTTAACAAGAATAGTTGAATAGAATGCTATGACAATCTGAAATTCATGGAACTCAAACTTATCATCACTGCAATACACTAAAGTGGTCTCTCTCTCTCTCTCTATAAAGAGCCCCTCTGTATCTCTTGATTCTCTTGGTCAAGCAAAATTTGTTTGCTTCTCACAACTTCTGCATTTCCTCCCTTCTCAACAACTACCTGGCTTCTATGTCAGTTATGGTTACTACACCCCCGGTAGAGGCATTGCTTCCCGAAGCATTGCTATGCGAGAAACTGGACACGCCGTGTAAGAAAAAACCCGGTTTCTTAGGCTGTGGCAACACCGTGTCCTCAGTGCTTAACATGAGAACCACAGCCGGCATCATTGGCCTCTCCTCTGCTAAGTTCTGCACGCACAACGACCCAACTTGAATGCACCTCTTCACTTGGGATTCAACGTATGAAAATTTGTAGCAAGAATCCATCATTTCCAACTCTCTTCCCTCCTTGCAAAAATGCCATGCCTGTCACAAATTCATGCACCTTATTTCGTCAAACTTCTTTATATGAAATCAGTCCCAATATTTAGTAAAGAGAAACCAATCATGCAGGTGCAAGTATTTCCTATTGACCTGTTCTAGAAGGTTCTTATAGCTGGAAGGATGCTTAAAGCCTCTGTTCTTCTTTCCACTGATTATCTCCAATATTACAACACCCAAGCTATATACGTCCGACTTGATGGAGAATTTTCCATCGAATGCATACTCGGGCGCCATGTAACCGCTGCAATGAGGTTTCTACACATTAGGCTCTAAAAGAAAAATGACTGCATATGCACTTACACATATATGTATGTATGTATGTATAAAGATATAAGATGCATACTATGTTCCAACAACTCTTGTTGTTGTTGATATGGTTTGATCCCCTTCAAACATTCTGGCTAACCCAAAATCTGAAATCTTTGCATTTAGATTTCTGTCTAATAAAATATTGCTTGCTTTGAGGTCTCTGTGGATAACATTTAGCCTTGAATCATGATGGAGGTATAGAAGGCCTCTTGCAATCCCCATAATTATATCAAACCTCTTTGGCCAATCCAACATTGCCCTTCTTTTCTCATCTGCACTTGATCAATAACTTTAGTCAGTGCATGAAATACAGTTCTGATTCACTAAGATTATTGGCTTCAAAGGATTGATCTAAACCGAAAATGAAATGGTCCAGGCTTCTGTTCGACATGTACTCGTAGATTAGCATCTTTTCCTCCCCTTCCACGCAACATCCCAAAATCTTGACGAGGTTTCTGTGTTGAAGTTTTGCAATCAAGTTGATTTCAGTTTTGAACTCCTCATGGCCTTGTCCAGAAATTTTCGACATTCTTTTCACTGCAATTACTTCTTGTGGTGAAAGGTTTCCCTGCAGTAACCATATTCAGATGAGTAACAAAGTTATAGACCAATAGTCGATATAAGAACTTTCTTATGTGTATCAGTACTTAAATGGTGCGTTTACCTTGTAAACAGGACCAAAACCACCTTCTCCAATCATGTTTTCTTCTGAAAAATTATCCGTGGCTGCTTGAATAGTTGCCAAATCAAATAGAGGTAGTTCTAAATCCTCACCTGTCTTCTTTAACTCTAGTTTAGTATCTGCAAAAAGGGTTCATAACTTCTTTCAAGATCCATAATAATGCTGGCTTGATTACTTAGTATACACAGTAGCCTCATTCAAAAATAGGATGAATGATAGTGATTAGTGAACTAACCTTCTTTCTTGCGCCTTTTCCTCACAAGTATCCCCCAACACGACAAGCCTAATATAAGCATCCCCAAACAAGAAGCAACAACTATAACTATGATTGTAGTCTTTGGTGGTCCGTTGCTCTTATTCTGATCTGTCACATGTTAAAAATATTAGTCAGTCATCATCGTGTCACGAGATTCTTGAAACATTGAGAGGCATGTTCTTAAATTTACCGAGTTCAGAGAGAGGCACGCGTATGAACATACTAGGTGCAGGGCCGGACTCAGTAGTGTACTCCCGCATATCGATCAAGTCCCCGAACCACATCATGCAGCTACTCCCATTGCTGAAGAAGGGATCAGCAAAGGCCGTGCAGTTGCAGTTCTTGAAACACTCATCGCGGCATTTATCAATAGTCGTGATGCTAGTGTCGAGTCGATAGTCTAACGAATCGGGGAACTTGATCCCTTCAACCTCAAGAAACCCTTCTTCCTTCTGGCAATCCAAGGTCACATTCTTCTTGCACCCTCCTTTCCATTCGAAAACACTCCACTCGCTTGGGGATTTGGGCTCAAATCCCCTCAGACACTCGCACACCGGATTCTTGTAAACCTTGCAGATCCCATTGTGACCACATATACCATAATTGTCACACAAATCATGAGGAAGTGAGATCATGAGAATCCAACCATCCTTCTTTTCGTTCATCACGTATCGTTGCAGCGATCCCGTGTAGTTCATGGTTAATCTTCCATCAACCGTGTTATAAAAAGGTTGAAGAACTGAGACTAACCTGCCCTTATCAGTCACCACTTCAACTTTCCAAGCAGGATCTTGCGAGATTGGGTATCCAACAAAATTCCCATTCCAGAAAACAACTCTGTTCACCTTCTCCTCCCCCTTCACAATTATGGTTTGAGACAACCCATAATTCTCGATCTTGTAACTGAAATCCCCCATGGAAGGATCATCACCACTTCTCCATGAGTTCAAGTATCTACTCTCTCCCCCACTACCGAGCTCCTGCATTAGCGTCATTCCTGGCACCCTCGTGTCACCTGGGTAATCGAAACTCTGCCAAATATACGTCGAGTTCTCCACAACAACAAGGTTTCCAGAATTCAAAAGCTGCAGAAACGGAATCGAATTCGATGCTGATGTGGAGGAATTTGAAGCCCACGTGGGCGTACTTGTACCTTGTGCTGAGGTGAGGATTAGGTTTCCGTTCTGGGATAAAGTTAGGGTTCCGTTTGAGCCGGTGATTGGAATCTGTCTGTTTGCAACCCAAACGACGACGTCCGGTGTAGCTCTGTACCATATTCCCAAAAATTTGGATTTTGAGGAACCAGGGGAGAAGAATCCAAACTCGAAACCTAGTGACGGCGAAGTGAGCAAGTCTCCATCAACAAAAGTTTGATTTGCAGAAAGTGTATCAGCTGCAGAAGAAATTTTCGAAAGGGTAGCTACAAGTAAAAGAAAGAGAGGTGCAGAGAGGAACTGTAGATGAAGATGATCCATTTCCAGAGAAGGAATGGAATTATTTTTTTCTACTTTAAGAATTTAAGGAGAGTTGAAAGATTGAAGCTTTTAGGTAGGTCTGGACTGCAGTTATGAAAATTTAATGTTTATCTTTTGTTGCCATCTTTGTTTGACTGGTTCTGTAATAATAGTTTGATGTTGATTGGATATATATGGATTTTGTAACTTTGTTTAAGGACATTTGAGATCCAACTGTGGGAAGGTTGAGACTTTTAGGTTGCAAAAGTTAAAATTAAAAAGTTTTGATTGAAAAATAGGGCTAAAGCTTGGAGGGTAGGTATAATGTTAGTGTAGGAGGAGCTTTCACTTTCACCTAAAGTTTGAAACTTTGCAAGAATTGTCAACTGTGGGGCCTGTGCCTGTTGAAAAATCTTGTATCCTTCTAGAAGGAGAAGGATAAAACTAATCTTTGCTGAATTGCATGATGTGTTTGTGGTTAGAATGAAAGAGTTGAATGTTGTTTGAACTGTTTCAGAAAGGACGAGGACTCTCGACGACAGAGAGAAGAAGACAAAAGAAAAAATAGTTGGCCAGTTTATTTACCAGGATAACTTTTATTTCCACTTTAAATTATCGAGTTATTAGATTACAAGTTAAAATATATGTTTTGTAATTACTAGAGCATACCTTAGTGTATTTTATAGGTTGGCATGATAAATATGGTGTGTTAATCATATTTGTGTACAACGGGGTCGTCAGAAAATATTACAAAGGGGGTTATCATCGATTTTTCGACAATTTTGTGCTTCTACAACATCTGAATAGACGGGGCTATACTTCAATTTCAAATTTAATGATTTTTAACAATATTAAAAAAGTAAAAAAAAAAGTGTGGGAGGGGATGCCTCCCCCTCCCTTCTTCTCTTCGCGGCTCCACCACTGTTTGTGTACGCTCAGACACACTAATTTTTACGTAGTTTGATAAAAATTATGAATGATTTATTTGTTTTTAGAATAAAAAATATACTAGAATAGAGAATGTCGAGCCACACTTGAGACTTGAGAGCACCATTTTGTTAAGGCTAAATTATGTGTGTTTTAAATTTTATTCCTTTACATTCATTACATGAGGGGGAGTGGGATTAGGTAATGACGCTTAACAATTAACATAAGGTTGATTATCAAGATTTAGATTGCTTCTTTAGCTGATTTAGCCAGTTGTTTTCTTCCATTACACGAGTGGGATTAGGTATTGGCGTTTATAGTCAATGCTTAATTACTATTTAAGTTCTTTGGAAAGTTAAGTTCAATTCTATTTCTACTGAAGTCATCAATCAATTTCAACTTGTATTTTTTTATTAATATTTTCGACTATTGATTTCACACATATTCCAATTCATGATCAAGATTCAATATGGAAATAACATTAAATGAATATAAATTGGAGTAAGCAAGACAAGTGAGTGGAAGTGGAATCCTAAGGCATTTGATATTGAAGTCTTGTTACCTACCTGGCTTCTACATCAGTCATGGTCACTCTACCACTACTAAACCTCTCACTTACTAATCCAACACACGAACTACTCATATCACTTTTCACGAAAAACCCAGGCTTCTTAGGCTCAGGCAGCACTGTATCCTCACTGCTCAGCATCTGAACCACCGACGGCATCATCGGCCTCTCCTCTGCTATGCTCTGAACGCATAACAACCCGATATGAATGCACCTCTTGACTTGCCATTCCACGTACGAACTCTCGTAGCATCGATCCATCACTTCCAACTCCCGCTCTTCCTTCCAAAGTAGCCATGCCTGCATTGCATCAGTTCATTCACTCTGTTGCTTTTCATCAATCAGCAACTATGTTGGAGATGTATGTAATGTAAGTCACCTGTTCTAGAAGGTTCTGATAGCCTTTATTCCTTCTCCCACTCACTACCTCCAATATCACAACTCCCATGCTAAACACATCCGACTTGATGGAGAATTTCCCGTCGAATGCATACTCCGGAGCCATGTAACCACTGTGTTTAACGAGCTTCTACACGTTAGTTCATTAATTTCTATCACACACATTATTACTACACAAATAAGGAAGTGTGTCTGGAAACTTACTAGGTCCCAACGACTCTTTTTGTTCTTGCTGCAGTTTGATCGTCCCCTTGGAACATTCTTGCTATGCCAAAATCTGAAATCTTAGCATTCAAGTTCTCGTCTAGCAAGATATTGCCCGTTTTGAGGTCCCTGTGGATGATTTTCAGCCTTGAGTCGTGATGGAGGTACATAAGGCCTCTCGCGATCCCCATTATAATTTCAAATCGCTTCGGCCAACTCAACTGTGACCCTCTTTCTTGATCTGCAAGTGGCGAAGAGTTTCAGTGAGTGTAAAAGCTATATATTGATTGTGTTGAAACAAACACATGGGAGATTTTCAAACCAAAAATGTAATAGTCCAAGCTTTTGTTCAACATGTACTCATAAACTAGCATCTTCTCCTCCCCTGCAATGCAGCATCCCAAAATCCTAACAAGATTCCTGTGTTGGAGTTTTGAGATCAGAATTATTTCGTTCTTGAATTCTTCATGGCCTTGCCCGGAATACCTCGACATTCTTTTCACTGCAACTACTTGTTCTGCTAGGTTCCCCTGCAAACAAAATTGACAGTTCAATACACTTTTTCCTCATTCATCACTCATTTTTATGTCAACCATTATGCATAATTGCATATGCATGCATCACTTAAAGCAGTTCTTTACCTTGTACACAGGTCCAAAACCACCTTCTCCGAGCAAGTTTTCTTCGGAGAAGTTTTTCGTGGCTGCTATAATGGTTGCCAAATCGAATAAGGGTAACTCTAGTCCCTCACTGTTGTTTCCATAGCCTGTCAAAACAGCTATAAAATTTGCATTAATATCTCTACCGCTTTCCTGTTTTCTTTCAACCATGAAAAGAATTAGTAATATACACAACCTTTTTTCCTGCTTCTCATCCATAGAAGTAAGCCTCCAACACACAAAACCAAGATAAGCGTAGTGCAAAAAACAATTATGAGTATGGACTCAGTCTTTGCAGCTCCTTTGGCCTTCTTAGACGAATCTGTCACATGATCTTAAACAACAAACCAACTGTGTCACGTTCCATATTTGACTAAGAAAATGAGCAATTCATGAATAATGAATCTTCCATTTTACCAAGTTCTGTTGCAGGAACTCGAACGTAGACGGTGGGGCCATGGGCATCTTCAGTCTGCTCCCTTATATCGATCAAATCCCCGAACCACATCAAGCAATTAGTCTCATTTCTGAAGTATGGATCAGCATAAGCTGTGCAGTTGCAGTTCTTCAAGCACTGATCATGGCATTCCTCGATGCTCATGCTCGTGTTGAGTTGAAAGCTCAACGAATCAGGGAGTTTCACTCCTGGAACCTTGAGAAATCCATCTTCTCTTTGGCAGTCTAAAGGCAGAGTCCTACTGCATCCACTTCTCCACTCGAAAACCCTCCATTCCTTGTCCGATTTCGGATTAAAACCTCGTAAACACTCGCACTCTGGCGTCTTGGAAATCTTGCACACTCCATTAGGTCCACACCAGCCATAGTTATCGCACGTATCGCGTGGCGACGTGATCATCAGACTCCAGCCATCTCTCTTCTCATCCATCATGAACCGCTGAAACGAACCGGACCGGTTCATGACCAACCGGGTCCGGACCGAGTCTTCGAAGGGCTGGGAAAACGAGATCAGCCTTCCCCCGCTGGAGCCAATCACGGCATTCCACGTGGCGTCGACTGAAGTCGGAAATCCCGGGAAATGGCCGTCCCAGAAAAGGGCTCTGTACTTTCTCTCCTTCCCTTCCGTCGTAATAATCTGAGATAATCCATGGTTTACAATCCCAATTTTGAATTCTCCGATAGCGGGATCTCTCTCACTTTTCCATGATGTCAGAAAATTCGTATTTGCAGTATCGGTTTCCTGCAATAGCTTCATCCCAGGCAGCATGGTGTCGGTGGGGATGTCGAAGCTCTGCCATAAATTCGTCGAATTTTCCTCAATAACTAGATTTCCAGTATCTAGAAGGCGCAGAATTGGATTTGATGTGGCTATGGAGGAATTTGAAGACCATACGGTTGTACCTTGTGGTGAGTTGAGAATGAGATTACCAGTTACAGATAGAGTTAGAACTCCTTTGGGGGCGGCGATGGGGGTTTGTCGGTTTGCAACCCAAACGACGACGTCTGGTGTAGCTTTGTAGCGTATGCCCAAGTATCTGGAAGTAGATGAAGTCGGCGAGAAGAATAGGAGCTCGAAAATTTGGGATGGCGAAGTGAGTAGGTCTCCATCAACAAGAGTTTGGTTCGGAAAAAGTGTATGAGGTGCAATAGTGAGTTTGAAGTTGGTTGAGAGATAGAGAGCAGCAGCGCAGAGGATTTGGATGGCCTGAAGACGATTCATGGAGAGAGAGAGATGTGCTGAATTTAGAGGAAGAATGTGAAAGCATGAATTTAGATGTCACTGCACTGCACTGCAAAGCAAAGTCAAGTCGTCTCTTCCTGCATTATGAATCATTCATTCATTCGAGTCTTTCTTTACACTATTTCTAGTTTTTTCTTCTTTAAGGAATGAAGAGTGGTTTATATTCATTCCATTCCTCGTCTATTATTAATTTATTACCACACTAGAGTATTACAAAATAATGCTTCAATTTTGAGCTCATATACTTGAAATTTTATGCAAATTGCTCATCTCCCTCCCATTATTTTTAATCACGTGGATTAAAAAGATAAAATGATGGATCACAACACAAATAATTAATTTTTCAATGATAAAATATTTTTTAAAAAATAAATCGTTATTATTGATAGGGGTGTCGCGGTACGGTATACCTTACTAAAATTGTCATACCTTATACCTTACCTTTACCTTCGGTATGAAAAATTTCATACCGTTACCTTACCATACTTTTCGGTATACCTCAGTTCGGTATACCTTACTTTCGGTATGACATTTTTACATACTTATACCTTACCTTATTTTCGGTATAACTTACCTTTCTTCGGTATACCTTTCTTACACGATATACCAAAACTTATGTACTTTCGGTATATCTTACCTTAATTCGATTTACCTTTTTTTTGCGATATACCAGAATTTATTTATAATGAAAATCACCTTAAACAAGGTCTAACATATAAAAAACATAAAGTATTATTTTTTAATAACATAATTTATGAGATAAACCACTAATATCATATAATTAATTACAATATATTAACTAACTATATTATTGTATTTTCATATAACTAATTAACTAGATTTAGGTATATAATTATAATTAATTTGATCATTTATGTATGATATATTATAAAAATAATAATATATTTTCATTAATTATATATTACAACTTATATTATATTTAGTAACTAATAGATCGTCTAATTATATCATAATTATTTAGTTATGTAACAATATATATATATATATATTAGTTTATCGTTATTATTTAAGATAATAAGTAGTATATAAGTTATTGTTCAATCTTTTTAATTATCAATAAATTCACATATTTTTGTAGTTTGTCATTCATATTTATTAATTATAATTCATAATTTATGAATAAACAATTTTCTTATAATTCAAATCGAATATATATGTACATGTAATATTATAAATATATGTGTGTCTATATATATATCGATATATACCAAAATAACAGTATATACCAATTTTTTCGGTATATACCGCGGTACGGTATATGACGGTATACCTCGGTATTTGAAAAAATTATACATTTACCTTACCTAAAAGTTTGGTACGGTATGATACCTTACCAAAAATTTCGGTATACCTTATATTCGGTATTTTACGGTATTTTTCGGTACGGTAAGTACGGTATACCATTTTTTCGGTAAATTTTGACAGCCCTAATTATTGAGGACTCCATCTATTTCTGAGTCGCAAGCTTGGGCCCCATCAACCGCAAAATAGTCAGTCAACAAGGCTCATAATTAGACTTTAGTGTTAATGGATAAAACTATCCATTTTGCAAGATGTACATACACAAAATATCCAAAACATAATGTACATGTTAAAAATACCCATTTTTTAAAAAAGTTTAAAATTCTTTTACATATTGCATTGAAATCAACAAATGTTTGTTGTTATATATGAATGATTAATTCATTATTAACTCATGATTTGTCCAACAATTTAATTTCTCTTTAATTAAATAGTAAACGTGAAATAAAAAATTATAGGAAGTAAAAGAAAATTTTAGTATACAAATTAAATGTTAATTCTATAAAGAAAATTATAGAAAATGGATAACAACAACGTCTAAATAAATGATCAAATGATCAACAAACTATATATAAATTATTCTATTGTGATGTAGTCAATGGTTGTCATATATTCGAGTTCAGACAATAATCTACACATAGAATACATTACAACCGGTGGCACAAACTCAACATATACCATCCAACGGTGACAAGGCTAACCACCGGTGGATGAGGTTTAGCCACCGGTTGTCATATATTCGAGCTCAAATAGTAATCTATATATAGAATACTCTACAACCGGTGGCACAAACTCAACATATATCATCCACAGGTGCAAGGCTAACCATCGATGGATGAGGTTTAACCACCGGTTGTCCATGATAAATACACTATATAAATACATAATATGTGATTAGAGCATGAAAAAAATAAGACGGTGGTGAGGGACGAAGGGGGAGAGAAAAGGAAAGAGATTTTTGGAGAAAAATGTATTCAAATGGATATTTTATACATGGTGTTTTAGATTTTGATTATATCTAACATGTAGATTTTAAATTTTGAGTATTTTTAATTTTTGCCCTAAACTTTATTGGTTCCGAGCTATTAGTACTAGTTTAGTTTTGATGGACTCAAATCAATGGTTGTTTCTCAAAACTCTACTTGTCAGTGTGAATAAATCGATACAAGATTATCATCTTGCAATTTTTTCAGCAAGTCATGTCATGTGCGCGTGTGAATATCATTGTAATATAGTGGATGATGATATATTGTTAATAATACTTAGATACATCACACATGACTTTGTCAAAAACTTAAGAAATGTGAAATGTATTATAATGGAATGTCGTGGGGAAATTGATTTCTATACTAATATAGTAAGGAAAGAAGTTGAAAACCTTACGCAATGTGTGTGAGGTCGTTGAAATCTATTTTAGTAAGTAGTAATTCAATATACCCATTGACCCTAGATTTAACTTTTCATATTGGCAAATTGGTTTAATGTCTTAATCATTTAAAATTATAAATATATTCACATTGGTCTATACCGTTTATATAGTGCTTGCTAATTAGATGTTAACTACGGTTAGTTTGGTTTTCATTTACTATGTAGTCTATGTCATAATTTTTGGTTTATTGTAATAAAAATCATAGAATTCTCTTATCGTTGGCTTGGGTTTAATTCATTTTACTTCAAAAAGATCGATCTCTATTAAAATGACTAGTATTATTATTTTCCTTTTTACGTGCGACTATATTTTTAAGAGCATGCACATAGGCTCCCACTTTTAGAGCTTTCGATGTCTTTTTTTTTTTTCCTTTTTTGGAAAATTTTTATATGGGATGTACAAATTTTGTATATCATCTTGGTCGCCTCAAATATTGAGGTCCGGATGTCTTAATAACGGCATGACAAAATTTTTTGAGGTATTTAGTGCCTGATGACTCGGCGACGCGAAGATACTCGTCGTATTGATTTCTGCAACTCCTCCATTTGCAAGTTGCATTATTGATCCTTATTATAACTGTCGTATTGATCTCTGCAACCCCTTATAAGAGCATTTGTACGTTGTTGGAAATACTTTCCACGATTCTCTAATGTTTTGATAATGTGGAGAAATAAGGATCTCCACATACAAAAACGATGCCGGAAAATATTGGCTCTTCAAATTGGATTTTCGAAGAAGTAATCAGCATAGAGAAGTTCTCCAGTGAACTCTTAGTCCCTATGTACATAAGGTTTGTTACTTTTATGTACATGTCACGAGGAGGGTATGTTGGCAGATGAAAGATACTCTCGACTCGCCTCCAAAAAATTGGATGCTATTGCGATAAATTTATTGATAATTTCATTATTGGATGACGATGTTGAAGAGGACATTTTGAAGAAATTTTGTGTAATGTAAGAAGATACAAATGAAGAGATTTATCAATTTGAAAAATGAGTTGTGAAATAAATGAAATGAAATAAAGCTTTTTATAGGTAAAAATTGAATTAGAAAAAATAATAAAATAAACTATTCAAAAATAATAATAAATCCGCCCAAATTGAAGTGGGGCGAAGATAGTATTAATTATAAATAAAATTTTTGGATTTGCAGGGACCAAAAGCACAGCGCTCCCAATAATAGATCGGGCCATCAATTCATTCTCTTTACTTTCAGTTTGTTTACATGTACTGACAAACATTTTCTTACAAATTGGTTACACAGTTGTGCACAACAATATTGAACTCAGGTTTTAATTAAAAATTTTTGAATAACAAATTAACCATCAACACCAACTTGTGTATGGCTCAATTTAGATAGAAGTCCAATTCATCATCCTTTCGACAGTCAGCAGTACTCATATATCTACTAAATTAAACGTCATGACATCGTCACTTTCAATTTATAGTCATTCAGATTACAACCCAATTTTACAAAGAAAAAAAAAATTGAAAATGCATCATATTTCATTAGACTTATATATGAAGATATATTTGATGGAACATATATAGATTGATTATATATTTTAAAAGTTAGAGCATTTTGACGCGCACTCCACTCTTCAATTCCTTTTCCCTTTCCTAATTCTGGATTAAAAAAATAAATAAAAATAAAAAAATTAAATTAAAAAAGTTTACTGTGAGTAGGAGTGTGGGCAAATTCGGAGCTCAACTCGATAAAAGTTCGTTCATTTACTAAATAAATTGAAATCGAGCATTGAATCTAGCTCGATTATTTTTTCAACCTTTATTAACGAGCTTGTTCACGAATATTCAAAACGAACCGAACTTCAAATAATTCACAAATTTTATATATGAACTAGTTTACAAACTTAACAAATTAATATATATATATATATATATATATTAATAAACGAGATTTTTAACGAGGTTGAACTCGAATATTTAACGCATTCGAGCCGAGTTCGAGCTCGAGTTCAAATTTACTATTGATCGAATAATAAACGAAACGGGCTCGAACCTAATTTTTATTTATCGAACTGAGTTTGAACCTTCAAATTCTCAAACAAGTTAAACTCAAATCTGACAGTATTCAATTCAATTCGGTTAGTGGCCTACTTGGGAGAATGTGTTCCTTCTTCAATTTTCTAGAATAATATTTAACTCTCTATAATACTCTATGAGTCTCATTTGTATTGGCCTCAATTTTTGGACACACAGTTTAAGAAACCACTTTATAGCTTATTTAATTCTAAACACCCACATATTTAATTCCTAATAAATGTCAACTACTTTTTTGCTTTTATTATTAAATTTATGAATAATATCAACTACTCCTACTTTTTTTTTTCAATATTTAATTTTAATTAATATTCAACAAATGAATTCTTGAACTTAAAATATTGGAGGGAACATAAATTAATGAAATTTAAAAGAATACAGAAATTAAAAAAACAATGAAACTGAAGTTATATTGAAAACTTAAGGCCGCAGATTCAAAAAATATTAAAAACATCGCAATTGTCTTCTACAAATGGCGCCACCCACTTACATCCACATTATAAATAAAGTATCAGTTCAACACCTAAACTAATTTTTCCATAACCTTCTAAATCCCAAAAAACACAATTTTCAGAGATGAAACAAAGAAATGATTTAACTATCTCTGAAAAGCACATTATGATCCAATTCCTTAGTGAATGCAGCACAAATTGTCAGAATATGGAAAGGAAACAAACTAGGAAACAAATCATAAATTATGGATCAAATAATTGTGTAGATTGATTTCTTTCCTTGTAAAATATATTCAGCCCCTATATCAAGAGGGAATGATTGTATCGAAAGACATACAGAAATAATAAATGATCTCTTTTCCCATCGTTACTTGTTTTTCCTTTCTCTTATCAAGCCAATATGGTATCAGAGCAGGACTCAGAATTTAGATTCATCATTGTCCAATATACCAATCTCGGACAGTGCTAAGAGGCAGATCCTGCAAATCATCAACCAGAAACAATGTCAGAAACGGGAGAAGAATCCAAAAGTGCAGTAGTAAACGCATCTACGGAGGATATCGCCTTCAAATTTGCAGAGTTCCTTCGAACCCTGCAGACTACACCAACAATCACCAAGCAACCGGTGATGAATTTCGACAATCTCGGAGAGGTTGTTGTCTCCACAAAACTCACAGGAGACAACTATCCACTCTGGGCAAATCTTGTCCAACGAGCTATAGGAGGACGAGGGTTATCCACCCACATCTCGAAGGATTCGAGTCCACCAGCAGAGACAGACCCCGGATTCGAATCTTGGCAGCAACTGGACCATCGAGTGTTCAGTTAGATCATAAACAACATCGATCCCAACCTCGTCAATGAAGTCTCACAGTATCCCATAGCCAAGGATCTGTGGGAGGCATTGGCAGTTACATATGGAAGCGGAGGAGATTCGTTGCAAGTCTATGACCTGCATCGAAAAGCAAGCAACATGAAACAAGGGGATCAAACCCTTGAGCAACTTTGGAACAGACTCCAAATGATTTGGATGTCTATCGATCGACGGAAACCAAACCCGATGAAGGATCCAGAAGATATCAATCTCTACAACCAAGAGAGGCAAGAAACCCGCCTCTTTCAGTTCCTGATGGCGCTCAACGACGAGCACGAGGCTACATGAAGGGAGATCCTAAAGAAAATACCCCTTCCCAGTATCAGAGATGCCTACGCGACGGTCCGCCGGGAGGCCACCAACAAC
This sequence comes from Leonotis leonurus, assembly GCA_026898415.1. Classification (NCBI taxonomy): domain Eukaryota; kingdom Viridiplantae; phylum Streptophyta; class Magnoliopsida; order Lamiales; family Lamiaceae; genus Leonotis; species Leonotis leonurus. The sequence goes on along the minus strand of JAPKLX010000019.1, from coordinate 2,941,709 downwards.
GGGCTTCTCAAACCTTCCAATGAACAGATCCAGACTGGCGGAGGGATCGACGCTGGGCTAGCCTCTCGGAGCAGCGGACGGCCGGGGCATACCCTAACCCGGAGTGAGCGAACAGAAATAGAGGACAAAAGCAAACTGATGTGCAGCCATTGCGGTCGCCGGAAACACACCAAAGAGCAGTGCTTTCTCTTGGTAGGTTACCCGGAGTGGTGGGACGAGATGAAGAAGAAGAGGGCTGCCCGAGGTGACAATAATCCTCCGGCGACGAGAGGTCATCGCTCCGGCAACCTTGCCACCAGCACTGCAAACACAGTGGGCACCACAGGCGAATCTCCGATCGGTAACTACACGGACGGAGGAGGAGCTCCACCACCGCAATCGGAGTCGGGATCAAGAGCAGCGGCAGCTAGGGTTTGTAAGGGTGAGCAAATGGGGCCGATCTCAACCATTAATCCCTTTAATTTTAATTTTTCTCCCCAAGAGTTTGGAAATCTGCAGAAACCACCCAAGGAGTTTAAAATATCGTGCAAAAATCGTTTCTCTATTTTTTCGGACATGTCTGCAGCTTATTCTATTTCCGGGGCCCGGGATAAGGAGTGGATATTCGACTGTGGGGCCACCGATACGATGTCGTTCGATCCAATGGACTTCATCAGTGTTACAAAGTCCCGGAAGAGCCATGTCCAGACGGCGAATGGGGAACATCTCCAAGTCCAAGGAGAAGGAGCAATCAGAATTTCGCCAACTTTGGAAATTCATAGCTGCTTATTTGTTCCTACTTTATCTCACAAACTTCTGTCTGTTAGCCATGTCACCAAAGAGCTTAATTGTACCTTGCTAATGCAACCATCTTTTTGTATGCTTCAGGATACTCGGACGGGGACGATTGTTGGCCATGGCACTGAACGAAACGGGCTATACTATGTGGATGAAATAGCTCAACAAGGCAATGTACTGCTGACTCACGGATCCCCCGAAAGATTAGTTTGGTTATGGCACAGACGGTTAGGTCACCCATCCCTAGGGTACCTTAAAACCCTTTTTCTTAAATTTTCGCATGTTTCTCAACTCGACTGTGACACATGTTTTCTTGCTAAGAGCCATAAACACTCTTATCGTCTGAATAATACTCGCATGAATCATGTGTTTTCACTTATACATTCTGATGTTTGGGGCCCTACACCGATTCTCGGTGGAGGAGGTTTTAAATATTTTGTGCTATTTATTGATGACTGTTCTCGCATGACTTATATATATTTCATGAAATCTAAGTTAGAAGTGTTTGAAAAATTTACCCAATTTTATAACTTTGTCCACACCCAATATAAGAAAAAAATCCAAATCCTTAGATCCGATAATGGGGGGGAATATGTCAATCACCGAATGCAACAATTCTCCACTCAAACTGGGATGGTCCATCAAACCACTTGTCCTCACACACCTGAACAGAATGAGGTGGCCGAGAGAAAAAACAGAACCCTCTTAGAAATGACTAGAGCCCTTCTCATAGACTCTAGAGTACCTTCTTTCTTCTGGCCCGAAGCTTTAGCCACCTCAGTCTACACAATGAATCGCCTTCCATCAAAAAGCCTTGAACTCCAAACTCCCATCCATATCCTGACAACCCAAACAGAAATTCCTCCACCTCTTACCCTTGATCCCAAAATCTTTGGGTGCACCGTATTCATTCATATTCCCAAAACTGAACGCACCAAACTATCTCCATGTGCGGTCAAGGGGGTATTTGTTGGATACGGAGTTCACCAAAAGGGATATCGTTGCTACGACCCTAAAACCAAGAAAATGTTCGTCACCATGAACTGTGACTTCCTTGAAACCGAATACTTCTACAGCCAACTTCGGAGTCAAGGGGAGAGCAGCCTTTCTGAAACCGACTCCTTAAGTTGGCTTCACCCTGAACCTTCAAAATCCACTCATCCACCTAGCCTCCCACCTCGTCTTTCGCCTAACTCCACCACACCTAGCCCTCTTAACCATAATCCTAGTCAAGAGGGGGAACTAAAAGAGGATGCCAACATTGCCACCGAGCACGTCTCAGAAACTGATGTAGAAACCGTGGACACCAGTGTTCATGACTCAACATATTCCTCATCCAGTAGTCCTGAGGTACAAATCCCTATTACTTCTTCTGAGTCTGTTTTGTTTGAGACTGACCATGATCACAGACATTAAGAAGTACCTGCCGAGAGACGTACTCTTCCTCCAAGGAGTACTTGTTGAGTGGCCCCAAAGAGGTATTCTCCGGATTGGAAAGGACGAAAGACTACTCATTCGATTGAACACACAAGAGCAGTCTTAATGACTGAAAAGGTAAGGGCCTACGAAACGGCCCTATATGAGGAGGATATACCTCGCTCGGTAGAGGAAGCTCTCAGACATGATCACTGGAGGAAGGCTATGGAACTCGAGATGGATGCTCTCAGACAGAATCAAACTTGGGAGAAAAGTACTCTCCCTGAGGGGAAGAAACCAGTCGGGTGTAGATGTATATTTACGATCAAGAGAAATGCGGATGGATCGATCGAGAGATATAAAGCCCGACTAGTGGCAAAGGGGTACACACAAACCTATGGAATTGACTACGATGAGATTTTCTCCCCAGTAGCAAAGATGGGAACAGTTCGCACTCTTTTGGCTGTGGCAGCTTGCAAGGACTGGCCCTTGCTACAGTTTGATGTGACCAACGCTTTTCTCCATGGTGAACTGAAACCAAAAGATAACATTTATATGGAGGTTCCACCTGGTTTCTCCGAGGAATTCGAGAAGGGGCAAATCTGCAAGCTAAAGAAAACCTTATATGGGCTAAAACAGTCTCCACGAGTGTGGTTTGGGCGCTTCTGCCAGGCAATGAAGAAAAATGGCTACAGACAGAGCAATGCTGATCACACATTGTTCTTGAAGAAGAGAGGAAAGAAGATGACATGTCTTCTCATTTATGTGGATGATATGATCATCATTGGAGATGATGTTGATGAGATGAGAGAACTGAAGGCGAATCTTTCACAAGAGTTCATGATGAAAGATCTTGGTGACTTGAAGTATTTTCTTTGGGATAGAAGTACTAAGATCCAAGAAGGGAATATTCTTGAGGCAAAGGAAGTATATCCTAGATTTGTTGGCAGAAACAGGACTACTTGAATGCAAACCCGCCGATACCCCGATCGCAGTCAATCACAAGTTGCAAATTGTTAAAGGAGCCCCAAAAGCGGATCAAGGGAGGTACCAGAGACTGGTAGGGAGGCTCATCTATCTTGCTCACACTCGACCGGATGTCGCCTATGCTGTAAGAGTGGTGAGTCAATTTATGCATGAACCTCAAGAAGACCACATGGAAGCTGCGCTAAGAATCGTTCGATACCTGAAGGGGACAGTCGGGTATGGTGTTTTACTCAGAAAAATGGAGGATTTAGAAATTGAGGGTTACACAGATGCTGATTGGGGCAGTAATCCGGCTGACTATCGTTCCACAGCCGGATACTTCACTTTTGTAGGAGGGAACTTGGTTACGTGGAGAAGCAAGAAGCAGAAAGTCGTATCACTGTCTAGAGCTGAGACTGAATTTTGGGGGGCAAAGCATGGGATAACTGAGATTCTATGGTTGAGGAGGCTACTCACTGATCTCGGTTTTTCTCCGAGGAAAACAAGCCGACTCTACTGTGACAACAAAGCAGCGATAAGTATCGCTGAGAACCCAGTCCAACATGACAGGACTAAGCATGTCGAGATCGATCGACACTTCATTAGATAAAAAATCGATCAAGGTATCATTGAGCTTCCGTTCATACGATCTAAGAATCAACTAGCGGATATTCTCACAAAAGCTGTTAATGCCAAAATCTTTAAGGAAGTACTTGGCAAACTAAGTATCGGGGATATCATTACTTAGTTTGAGGGGGAGTGTCAGAATATGGAAAGGAAACAAACTAGGAAACAAATCATAAATTATGGATCAAAGAATTGTGTAGATTGATTTCTTTCCTTGTAAAATATATTCAGCCCCTATATCAAGAGGGAATGATTGTATCGAAAGATATACAGAAATAATAAATGATCTCTTTTCCCATCGTTACTTGTTTTTCCTTTCTCTTATCAAGCCAATACAAATGGCAGGCTTGAAAAGGGGAGGAGGGCAGCTACAGTCATCAAGTTCTCGAGCTCCAGCAGAACTATTACTCGCATTTGGGCTGAAGCAAGAAAACAAATCGAGAGTGGTAAAAAATTAACACTATCATATGGAAAAACAAATCCAAGAGCAAAGAGAGTGCATATTGATTTGGAGTTCATATCAAATTTAGAGATGAGGAAAAAATCAGACATTAGAAGGCTAGTAAATGAAGTTGGCTGCTCTAAATCAATAGTGGGAAGATGGATTAAAAAAGGGTTGATCAAAGCACACACCAATGCAATAAAGTCGGACCTCACTGCTCCTAACAAGATACTCAGGTTAAGATTTAGCCTTACAGCTCTAGAAGTAGACAAGATAATGAACATTTTGAGGTTTAAGAGCATGCAAAACATAGTTCACATCGATGAGAAGTGGTTTTACATGACTAAAGGCATGCACAAATTCTACATCACCCCCGGAGAGCAGAAGCCACATAGAACATGTAAGAGCAATAAGTTCATAACCAAAATCATGTTCATGTGTGCAGTTTGCAAACCAATGTTTGATGCAGATGGTACATTGCTATTTGATGACAAGATTGACATTTTTCCATTCACACAAAAAGTCTCAGCCAAGAGATCAAGTAAAAACAGATCAGCTGGCACAATGGAAACAAAGTCAATCCAATCAGTGACCAAAGAAATGGTCAGAGATTGCTTGATCGATTAGCTAAGAAGCACCAATACGAATACGATACGAATACGAAAATACGTCAATTTCCAAAAACATAAGATACGAATACGTCCAAAATACGTTTACATATTAATAATATTTTTAATGCAAAATATAGATAAAATAACTAATCATGCATCAAAATATGATTACATATGAATATTAATCAATAATCATCCATCAATTCATCATCCTCTTGTGCATCATCATCCATAGCATCCGCATTTCCATCTTCATCAAAGACAACACGCTCTAACTCCGGCTCATCAAGTGATAACTGTGCAATCTCTAAATCTCCAACATCCTCGAATGTGCCAAAATTATCACCTCCAATGTCCCACAATTTTGTCTCTCCTTTAAGATATTCAGGTGTCTTTCTAGATATCAAATGAAGGTTACTATGAATAAACACTAAATCTTCGGCACGTGTGGGTGTCATCTTATTTCTTCGCACCGAGTGAACAAAGGAGAATGTACTCCAATTTCTCTCTGCACATGATGAAGATGAAGGCTGAACAAGTAGCTTGAGTGCTAACTTCTGAAGATTAGGTGCACTTGGACCATAGGTAAGCCACCAAATCTTAGGATCCAAGTCATAACGCTGCTCAATTGAGTCAACATCAGCGAAGTCTTCAGACATACTTGAAAAGCTTGCATACTCAATTATCACAGCCGTCCGAGCTGCACTATCAGGAAAATATTTCTTCAAGCACGTACTTCATCCTTTCTTTGGCAACTTCATTATCCATATGAGGAGGGACTCGGGAGGGGTCTTCACTTAGCCACTTGTCGCTATAGTATCTAAACATAAATAAAATAGAATATTCAACATTTAAATCAAACATATAGTTAACTAATTATAAAATATAATAGATTTAACTATTAGTAATTTTATTTTACCCTGGATTTAGTGAATGTGCCAAGCAATGGAGTGGAGTGTTGTTCTTGTTCCAACGGCTTACTAAAATGACATGAACTACATCATAGAAGGCAGAAGACTCATGTAGTTCTATACGTTCATGCTTGAAGATAACCTTCTTCACCTTCTCTATCATGGTATCCCACATGTCATATACCAAGTGAAGACATGGCCTTTCAGTATCACAAGTGCGAATCATCTCATATTTAGGAGCGGTAAATGATAGAATATAGTCAACCTTGTCCCACCAAAGATCATCTAAGACTTTCAATTTAACAAAACTAGCCTTCTCAAAGTCATCCTCCCTATAAGTATCTCATTCCTCACTTATCACCATGTTACTCAAGCTTCTCTTTAGAAGTTTGAAACGTTTCAACATCACTACAACTGAAGCAAATCGAGTAGCAGCAACAGATAATAGCTTCAAAGGAGCAAACTTGTTAAAAATGGCTAACCTCATCCCATGATTCTTTATGAAATTCTTTATCATCATAGCATCCCCTGCCACGTCGATTATCCACGAACATAACCGAAATGTCTCTTGATTGCTCTCCATATCCTTGGCTACACAAATATTTTGCAAGGCTAAATTCAGTGTGTAAACAACACAAGGTGTCCACGAGCATAGTAGAGACTCCTTGCCAAATGAAATGGCAAGCCTGATGCGTAGAAAAATTATGCAATCAAAGCATTCAAAGTATTGCGACCTTGAGTATTAAATGCTTTGCCAAGAGCCGACGAACTACGATCATTCCCCTTTCATTTATTTGAATCACCATAGCTCCTATAGATTTCGCTCGTAATGTTTGTTGAAGGTGGCAATGGCACTGTCCTAGGAGTGTTAGCTATCTGTTTTCTTTCCTCCTCCTCAATCAGTTTCAACATATCTGCTTTATCTTGATCGGTAACTTTAGGACAAGCTTTAATCCCTCCACTGCGCTTCAGTAAATGGTTTACTACTCGAGTATAAGTAGTCTTCTTTTCAATATGGCAAAAGCTACATCGCCAAGACACAGCTCCACTTGCACCTCCTCCCTCTGTCGAAAATATGGTAACATACTTCCACAAAGGTTTGCGGGATTCCACACTCATACTAGAACCTACCGGTGATGTAAGAGAAGCTGATCCAGAAGAACTTTGGGCGGCCATAACAATGTAATTTGCAATTGAGAAGCTGAAAAAAATAAACATTGCATATCATGAATTTTGAGTACTGAGTGGCTATAATTCATCTTCTATTTTATACTCCCTCCGTCCACCAATGTTTGTTACATTTTGCCATTTTAGGCCGTCCACCAATGTTTGTTACATTTTAAAATTTCCATTTATATCACACACACTTCAATTAAATAATAATAACAAGTCACTAGTACAAATTTAGTAATACACTACAGTCCATACACTACGATTTTATCATTGACCGTAGTGTATGTGCGTTTTTTTGGTAAAGACTACGCTTTAAAAAATAAAGCGTAGTGTATGTGCGTGTTTTTTTAGTACATATACTACGGTTTTTTAAAAACCGTAGTGTATGTGCGTGTCTTTTTAGTACATAGACTACGGTTTTTAAAAACCGTAGTGTATGCGCGTGTAGTTTTAGTGCATAGACTACGGTTTTTAAAAACTGTAGTGTATGTGCATGTAGTTTTAGTACATAGACTACAGTTTTTAAAAACCGTAGTGTATGTGTGTTTGATTTTATTACAACCCTTTTATCCCCAAAACCGTAGGCGTGCTTGGCCAAGACGAAAACCCAATTATTCTCCGATCTGCTCAGACATCGAACGACGACGTATCCATGGCAACGGCGGCGGTAGACGCTCGGCAAGCCGATGAAACCAAGCGGCAGCACCAACAAGGCGCCGTTTCCGGTGGAGGCGGCGAAGGCCTCCGGCAGTACTATCAGTAGAGCATACAGGATTTGCAGCTCTTGAGCCGTCAAAAGTTTCACGATCTCCAGCGCCTCGAAGCTCAGCGCAATGACCTCAATGCTCGAGGTTCTATTCAATTCGATTACCGATTCATTGAGATTTGATTTTTTCTTAATTGTTGCTCCTATGAAAACCCTAGGGTTTGACAGTGTTCTGTTTCTTCTTCTTATGAGGAGCTCCCAATTTATGAACTTACTGCAAAGTAAGAATATTGTAGGTTTTACCACCAGGGTAATAATTTGTTTGTTTTCGCCTCATTGATTTTGATGTTTATTATGTTTCTCCTTGTTAGGCCATCTATGGTAAATATCCTAACATGTTGGAGTGTTGTTCATTGATTTACAGAGCCTTATCCATAGGAATTCTTCAGGTGCCTGGCAATATGTCACACTGTGCTTCCAGAAGGTGATGAATCCCCTGAAAGGATACGATATCAAGCTGCATCTCCTAATGAAGCTACTTTGGTTACTGCAGCAAAAAACTTTGGCTTTTTCTTCTATAGGTATGTAATATCTTTTGCTGTTACAAATATTTGCGGACATTATCACTTGAACGCGACTTGTTTCTTTCCTGCAGGCGTACCCCTACAATGATTTATGTCCGTGAATCACATGTTGAGAAGATGGGAAAGGTTCAGGATGTTCCTTATGAAATTTTAAATGTTCTCGAGTTTAACAGGTAATCATTCTTTTAATCTACTTCTGAATTTCTTTTTTACACAATTACTAAGGTTCCAGACTAACAAAATCTTTTGTCATGGTTTAGTACAAGAAAGCGACAGTCTGTTGTTTGCTGTTATCCAGATGGTAGACTTGTATTGTACTGCAAGGTTACTTCTTGATCCTTTTTTTTATATGATGGCTGTAAGTATATTGGGAGCTGACAACAATCTTTATGATGAATTTTCAGGGTGCAGATAATGTGATATATGAACGATTGGCAGATGGTGACCCTGATCTGAAAAGAATAAGTAGGGAGCACTTGGAGCAATTTGGAGCCTCTAGGTTACATACACTTTGCTTGGCTTATAAAATTGTGAGGCCTGATATGTATGAAAGTTGGAATGAGAAATATATCCAGGCAAAATCTGCTCTGCGGGACAGAGAGAAGAAATTAGATGAAGTATGCAGTCACTTTTTTTATATATATTTTTTCTCTGGTGCAATTTCTTTTATCTTAATATTTTCTGTTTAAATCAATATTTGCTCAATCTGGATAGTTGGTTATCAGTACTCACAGCCGATATACAATTTCTTTTCCAGGTTGCAGAACAAATAGAAAATGACCTTATTTTAATTGGGTGTACTGCTATTGAAGACAAGCTTCAGGAAGGAGTACCAGGATGCATAGAGACCCTCTCTCGAGCTGGAATTAAAATATGGGTTTTAACTGGAGACAAGATGGAAACAGCAATTAATATTGCCTATGGTAGTGAACTGTGATTTCCTTTATATCATGGTGTGGTTACTTTGTGGTGAGATTCAAGATATACGTTTCTTTACTGCAGCATGCAGGTTAATAAATAACGGCATGAAGCAATTTGTTATCAGTTCAGAAACTGAGGCTATTCGAGAAGTTGAAGACAAGGCAAGCATACTTCTTGTTCATGCATTTCTATCAACTATGAGCTGTTTATGGAGATGTAAAGCTTTTGTTCGCTAGAGACCTCTTACAAGTTATGTTTTATATATTCTTACAATAGATTTGATATAGGAGTATTAGTATCTCTCTTCTCTACCTCCCTCTTAAGATGTCGAGACTTATAATGGATATGACACTAAAGTAGTTTAACTCATTTTCTTTCATTCTTAAAGATTCTTGAATTATATATGGTTTCATTCTCCTCTTGCAGAATTTTGGCCTCACATCACCTCTGCCGACAGTGGCATTAGTAGTTACATCATTGGTGGGAGTTCTTATTTGGTTTAACGTTTGTAGCTTTATTTTGTTTAGCATGTGATGATCAATCCTAATTAATACAAATAGAAACATAACAACCTTTATTTGGTTTAACGTTTGTAGCTTTGTCTCTTGTTTCTCATGATCTTGTTATTAATTTTGCAGGGCAAATGGATCATCTTTGGTTTCATCAATAACTCTTGCATGTATCGGGGACACAATCCTAATTTAAGAAGTCCAAAGTTGAAAGTGAGGGTAGAAGAAAGTGTTACTTTAAATTAATGTATTTAATTAATTACATTTTGGATGGAATGATTGTTTATTCTTTAGATGTATTACATTATGAATCTATTTTGATATAATGAAATTGTGGATTCTTTAATCTTATTGTTGTCATTATATATTTTTTAATTTTTAATTTGAGATTTAATTTTTTAATTAAATATAATATATATTTATATAAAATAAATTATATAAAAAGGTTAGTTAATATAGTATAGACTACGGTTTTTCTCAAACAACCGTAGTCTATGCTTATGATAGACTACAGAAAATAAGAGATACACTACAGATAAAAAGCGTTGTCTATTTAAGCTCATACACTACGGTTTTTTCGAGAAAACCGTAGTCTATACTATATCATAAACTACAATTTTTCACAAAACCGTAGTCTATTTTAACTCAAACACTACGGTTTTTTCAATAAACTGTAGTCTATACTGAAACATATACTACGGTTACATGAAAAACTGTAGTGTATAATGGTACATACACTACGGTTGAATGTTGAACTGTAGTAATTGATATGAATACACTACGGTTTTGTCTACATAGACTACGGTTTTTAACCGTAGTCCATGTGGAGAATAGACTACGGTTTGAGAACCGTAGTGTATACCAATGAGTATACACTACGGTACTATAGACTACGGTTCTAAAAGGTCATAGACTACGGTTTAAAACCGTAGTCTATGAGCGTTTCTCTACTAGTGAGTGGGACCCAAACTCTACTAACTACACTCTTTCACCTAAAGTCAAAGTACTACATTAAAACACGTGTTGGGTCAAAACGTAACAAACAATTGTGGACGGAGGGAGTAACTTTTATCAATGTATAAATATGCATATCTTGTTTTGCTTCACATAACTTCAGCCATAACAATGTTTTGCTTAAAAAAAATTAATCCACCATCTAAAATCCGGCCTCACCCACTGACCCACTCCATACTTCTATTTATGAAGACCAAGCACATATTATGAAATTAAATAGAGATATTATTTCATAAAACAAGATTACAAGAGCATATAATTTAAAATTCATAATATCAAATATACAAACTTATTCCTAAATCACAACACTTAACATAAATCACTAACATACAAACCTAATTCCTAAAGTGGCGAGCAGCGGCGAGTAGCAGAGCAGAGAGCAGCAGCGCGACGAGCAGCGGCGCAGTCTGGGTGTGAGCAGCGGTGTGGTCTGGATGTTGAAAATATGACAGCTTCAGCGATAGGGTATTTTCCTTCTTAAAATTAGGGTTCAGCGTAAGTGGGGAGAAGTAAGACATCTTCAAATGTATTTTTTTTTTAAAATACGTCTTTAAATTTGTAAATACGTACTGGGCTTTCTAAAATACATATTGGAAATTATGAATACGTATTTGACATACATCAAATACGTATTTAGAACATATTTTTTTTTTATTTTTAATAAAAAATACGTATTTTAGGCGTATTTTGACGTATTGGTATTAATACGATACGAATACGAGTACGTGAGATATTTTGGAGTATTGGTGCCACCTAGTCGATTAGTTATGGAAGTGTAGAGATGAGGTCTGTAATGTATGTGACACACCATTGATTAGTGTGCAGCTTATAAGTTGCTATGAAATGTAAATGTGTATGGAATGAAGAAGTTTTTTTTAATGCATATTCTACCTACAATTAAAGAAAAATGGCCAAGTTCACCATACAAGTATATACATTCAACAGGACAATGTTAAACCATATATCAAAGATAGTGATCTTATGTTTAGAGAGGTAGCCACTACTGATGGCTTTCATTTCAGTTTGATTCAACAACCACCAAACTCACCAGATACGAATGTAAATGACCTAGGTTAGTTCAGGTCTATTGAATGACTCCAACTCAAAACAAGATGTACAACAATGGATGAAATAGATGCAGCAGTTATCAACTCATTCCATAATCTTGATCATATAACCTTGAATAATGTATTATTATCATTACAGCTACAAAGTCTCACACATGTGCAAGCAATCATTAATCATGGCAGCAACATCGCCCCAAAACCTAGAAGTGCCTCATGAATTGGTGAAAGGATGTCTTACTTACTTGAAGGAATCTGGGGAGACACAAGTTTTGGAAAACATTTCATCTACACTAGCTATAAACATGACTTAAGTGGAAGATTTGGTGATTTGATCAACATTTCAGCTTATAGTTTTTGGACAGTTGTTGGAAAAATTTTGGAAGATAGACAGCTATGGTAGTTCTTTTGGACAGTTTTTGGAAGCTAGGCAACTAGTGTTGGTTTTTGGACATGTTTAGAAGCATCAATATTAATGTAAACATGTATGCACCAGTTAGGAGCAATTAAATGCATCTCAGTTTGTGTTAAATTTTAATTTATGCACGGACAGTTCCACAGTTACAAGATGTATGTAAATTCTTATCATCTCAGCACATAATCACACATTCCCACAACACATTTAACCATCTCAATATTCCAGAAATGAAATAGAGTAGCTAAATCATAAACAGAGCAGCCAACTCCATATAAACCAACCACAAAACATAGCCACTGAATCAGGTAAAATATAGCCACATGTAAAATCAACCAGCCACAGGTAAAACATAGCCACTGAATCAGGTAAAATCAACCAGCACATAGCCACATGCAATACTTAACCATAGGTAAAACATAGCCAGTCAACAAAGAAAGAATTCACCATCTTGAAGTAAGTAGGTAGCAGAATCCGAAACATAGCCATTGAATCAGGTGGTAGCTCAGCTGCACGCACACGGTCATACTCCATCTCTGCAGAGAGAGCATTTAACTCTAAATCAGACACATAGAGACCATCTTCAAAACCTGAGACCATCTCTGCAGAGAGTCCATCTTCGAGATTTGAGATTTTTCCAAACCCTAATTTAGTCATCAGAGAGATCTTCGAGCATTCCACACCCACACCCATCGTCATCTCACCAAATTGCTTGGCCATTGCATCTCCCTCGCCAACACACGCCTCTGAGCAGAGGCCTTCAGGTATGGAATCTTCGAAGCTTGTCTCTTCAACCACAGAGAGGGGCGTTTCAGTCATCGGAGAAAGCCCTAGGTGTTTCTAGCACATATATGCATGTTTCTTGAAGGCTAGGGAAGACAATCTAGATTGGTGAAGGATTTTACAAATTGTAGCATCACGGATCTCAGAATCCTCGAAGGATTCATCATCGATCTCAGCAGGAAGGCTCAACAGAGGCTCGTCGGCGAGAAGAAATCGAGCTATTAGGGCAAATAGGGAGTTACAGATGGAAGACGATGAAGAGTTTCGTCGAATGTAGGATTTTCTCCGCTAGAGAGAGAGAGAGAGACGAAAAAAAGAGAAATGCGGTGGGCATGAAAAGAGTAAGGGTTTTGTTTGTCCCCTAATTACAATAAGGGGGAAGATTAATTAACAATAATTTATGCCAAAAATGGCATGGGCTAATACAAATGAGACAACCCAATATGGTAAGTGTGTCATTTAAAAGGGACGGAGGGAGTATCAATTACAACAATCTCCCTCTCTTGCTTCTGGATTTTTCAAGTGCGGGACAACTTGTTCATATTTATACAGTCTTTACTTTTTTCTCTCTTTCAATTTCAACGTCGGACATGTATCCACATTCTAGTATTGCATATCTTGCAATTTTTTTAATCTTTTAAACTCTTACTTAGTACTCCCTCCGTCCATGAAAGAAGTTCCTAATTTGACCCGGTGCGGGTTTTAATGTAGTGCTTTTGACTTTACTATTGATATGTAGTGAGCGGAATAGGGTCCCACTTAAGTATTATATTAAATTGAGTTGTGTGTAGAGAGTGTGGTGAGTTCATTACCATAAATGGAAAGTTTAAAGTAGGAAGATATTTTGTGGACGGACGAAAACGACAAATTAGGAACTTGTTTCATGGACGGAGGGAGTATTTCAATTTGATTTTTTTATTAAATTTTTTTTATGTATTGTTTTAATTTTTAATTAAAATGTGTTATGATGATTTTTTTTGTCTGAAAATATAAATGGAGAACAAGCTATTTGAGAGTCAAATTTAAGAACAAAGAGATGTGGAATATTTTGAAGGCGACTATTAGATTGAGGTTACTTTAAAAGAACCACTTTAACAATCATTCCATTATGCGTAGGGATAAGGATATAATCGAATATTGTCATATTTGAGTTTGAGAGATATTAGTAGATATATATATATATATATACTCTCTCTTTATATATATATATATATATATATAAAAAGAGAGAGTTCAAATCAAAACTCGTCTCACACTTCTTAATTACTAGAAATCGAATTTAGATCATTAAATGAAGTATGAAGTTCTGGAGGTTTCTTTGTTCATGCATGGATGACATGCATACGAGAAATGAAGGAAGTAATAGATGAATCTCAACCGTTAGATTAGATTTTGAATAAACGGGCGAGATGTGTTTTACGCCTTAGTTAAATAAATAGAGAAAGCGTCCACGCTTTACTTCTTGTTTACTGTAAGCTGACATGGACGGAGTGATAAGATTTGATTATCACCAAATCCTATCCGTGTATATATATATAGTTGTGTTAAATAATAGAATATACTCAATTATACTCTCTTTCTTCGTTAATGGAAGTTAGTTTACAACACAATCTTCGTTAAGCTTTCTTGATATTTCTTTACAACACAATTGCTGCGCAGTTACACATTCAATATGGTATCACAAGGCAGAAATTCATAGAGATTATATATGGCAAGAAACAAGTGCGTTCCCTGGAATGTACTGCTCCAGAATGAACAGAGAGGAAACCGAGAAAATCAAATAGATGATGTAGCTGATGATTCAACCAAGGTGATGGAGAATCAAATCTAGATCATTTATTATACATAGATTTAGAGAAAAGTTCAAACGAAAACTCGTCTCGCACTTGTTAACTAGAAATCGAATCTAGATCATTTATTATACATAGAGAGAGAGAGAGACAGAGAAAGTTCAAACGAAAACTCTTCTCACACCTGTTAATTGGAAATCGAATCTAAATCATTTATTATAAATAGAGAGAGAGAAAAAATGTTCAAACAAAAACTCTTCTCACACATGTTAACTGGAAATCGAATCTAAATCATTTATTTTACATATAGAGAGAGAGAAAAGTTCAAACGAAAACTCGTCCCCCACGTGTTAATAATAAATCGAATCTAGATCTTTTATTTTACATAGAGAGAGAGAGAAAAGTTCAAACAAAAACTTGTCCCGCGCGTGTTAACTAGAAATCGAATCTAGATCATTTAATTCACATAGAGAGAGAGAAAGTTCCAACGAAAACTCGTCCGACACGTGTTACCTAGAAATCGAATCTAGATCATTTATTTTATAAATCAATATATAGTTACTAAAAGAGGAAGTGTTGTATGAAGTGCTTGGTTTAGAAGATGCAGAGGAAGGGAAGGATTATCTTAGGAAATGCAGGTTAGGTTAATGCTTGTGTTTGTTATAGAGCTGTTCAAAACTGATAAAATGGGATTCTTAATCTGTGCAGCTGTGGAGAGTCTGCTCAAGAAGCAAATTGCAAGTTCAACTTGCAGATGCTGGATCTTTCATCATCCCAAAGTGAATGGCTGGAATATTTTATTTCTTTTGTTGCCAATACATTCAATATAGATGTTGATGCTTTTAACCAATACTATCAAATACAAAATGAGACAAAATCCAAATAGAAAACCTCAACTAGATGTAGGGCCGCCTCAGCATAGCAGTGAGATACTGAGTCATGTGACATTCCATCCAAAACTCACTCTTCTCAACATCACCCAACCAACGATCCCCCTCCTCTTCCTCGTCCTCGTCCTCGTACTCATCCTTGTTCTCATCCACGTCCTTGTCCTCGTCGTACTCGTTCGGAGTTTCATATCCCATGTCACTATAACTATCACTATCACTAGATAGCCTTTCCCTAGCTAGATTCCCTTCCACAAGCAAGGCGAGGGACTCGTTGTACGGGCCCACGTAGAACGAGTCCTTTGTGCCGGATAGGCCAAGATCCGCGCACTTCTCAGTAATCTGATCGTACGACACCAAGCCCCCCTGCCTCGTGGTCATCAAAATGTGGCCGTTTCCTCTAACACCCAGAACCACTCCAATCCCACAATCAAGACGAATGCTATAGTCCTTACACCATGACGCCACGTCGCCGTACTCCTTCATCACCCACACCGAGCACTGCGTGTTCCACACGCGTTCGTCGTACTGGACCACGGCGAGAGAGCCTCTAAGATCCACGGCTCCTAAATTGAACGAGAGCTCGTTCTCAAGAGGCTCCGGTAGCGCCATTTCTTCGAACACCTCATGGGTGATATCGAAGGCCATCATCAAGTTCTCCAGCTTATTATTTCTGCCTATCAACTTGAAAGCAACCCAATGCACCTTCCCATTGATGAACACTTGTGACCAGAAATGCTCCACCACACGGTTCTTGGGGATTTCACCTTCCACGGTGTGCCACATCCTTTGACTCAGAGCGTAAACCTCCACCTTCGGAGGGAGGAGATACTCACAGTTAGGTTCTATAACATAAGTGATTCTCACAACCTTGTAATCCTCGCTTCGTACGTCAAATCCGAAGCCAAGAACAATCAAGCATTTGCTGGGATCCAAATCTTCGAGCGACGATTGAGGCGGGGGAAGCGCTAGCTTTCGCCGAATCACTGGGTTCCATAGCTGGACGTCGTGGGCATGTCCTAACTGATCGTCGAGCAGGCAGAGTAAGCCATTGCAGGAACCCACGATTCTGTAGTAGAAACGTACGTCGTCGCGAAAAGGGTACTCGATGGCGACGTCGTTGTCGAGGAATTCTTTGTCGGTGTCGGTGTGCACCGAGTAAACCTCACTGTTGAGGAGCTTCGAGTAGCGCCTAACGAGCAACTGGTGTTTTTTTGGAGGGGCGGAGGTGGAGGAGGAGGAGGAGAGGAGTGTTTGTTGTGTGTGTAGTTTGATGAAGAAGGGGGTTGAGATCATGGCATACCATGATTTTGAGACCAATCTGAAGGCGATGAGAGATTTTGGGGGAAGCCTTTGGAGGATCTTCACTATCATCTCTTGGGGCAAATAATCAGACATTGTTTCGAGATTGAATTTTTTATTCTTGAAAATGGTGGAGGGATGGAGATTTGATGAAAGGAATAGAGACGTATATATGAAGGGGAGTTGCAGTGCTTTCTCTTCTGGCAAAAATTTGTCACCATTTGAAATTTGATATTGTTAATAATCTTTGAGATTTTTGAAAAGAAAAAAATTGAGAATGGAAAAGCAGAATCAAAAAATTGCGAAAAGCAAATAATAATAATTTAGAAAATAGTTACCTCAGCATTGTTTGGCTTTTGAAGCTGTCATGGCCATCGGAGTAGATAAATACAGCACTATAGTAGTTGTGCACTAAAATTGGACCCTTATCCATAAAAGACTTTATTTTTGAGTAAAAATTAATATATGGGTTGTTTATTAATTTTTTTGTATTAGTATTTATTGATTTTTATGTAAAAAATAAATAGATACTGTGAGAAGAGACCTAAAAAGGTTTAACTAGCACTTAGAGTTTAATGCGAGTTAGATCAAAATCCGCGTTTACAAATATAAATTAAGAAAAAAGTTCTATTTTTGGTTTGATCGCTTTTATCAACTGAAAGGGGACTAATCAAACTCTTTCTTTCCGCTTAATCTCCTTCTCGGCTCCTTCGGACACTTGTTTTTCTGTTCTTTTACTAGGGGATCAAAGCAGTTCTGGTAGCTAGTCCAATCACTGGTAGCACGTGGGTGATGCCAGCGCATCAAGCTCGGAGGAGCGAGAAATTCTGCAGGGCATGGAATTCTTTTTAGAAGAAAGAGAAATTCAAATGCCAGACCAGTCGAACGAGGATAATAGTTTAATTATAGATATAGTGTATAGTGTGTTTAGTTTAACTCTTACTTAATTTATTGTTGTTAACTGAGTTAAGTTGTATGGTAGAGCTCACTCTAATCATTATCCTTACCATCTATGTGTGCTTTTTCTGACATCATTATCATCACTAGTGGCATCTGTGACATCACCGTTGTTCTACTATAGAGGGTGATTCCTATAATCGAGGTGTTCGGAGCGCCAGTAACCTGCTCAATCGGAAAGCAACCGTAAGAGTTCAATTGGAGCACCTGTGGAGTGTCAGTCGAAGAACCTCTGATGGTCAAGTTAGTACGATTGATAGAAAAATATCAATAGAAAAAAAATTTAAAGAGATAGTATACTATAAAAGAAAAGTAAGGAGTGTTGATACTAATTGGTCGGTCGTGGCGGTTGGTCTGATCAGGATCAGTGTGCGCCAGTGGATTAGGGGATGGTAGTACGATCATTGAGTGAAGTAGCCGAGAATGTGAGTGTGTGAGTGAGCATATCTTATTGAGTAGGTAGGGTAGGCAACCCTTCGTCTTTTAGGGTTTGCTAAGTTACATGATCATGTCTATCTTTCCGCTTATTTCGAATGTAGTTAATTGCGATATTCGCGGTTCGATTCAACCGACTTTCTTTAGCGACCAGAACTGTTATTAACCGTGTTGTCGTGCTGATAGGGTTTTGACTGATAAATGATAGTTGGACCGTTTATTAAAAACTATTTTCTTTATTATTCTAATTTTGGATAGTTGGGATACGGGTGAAATGCTATATAATAAATACAGTATTTTTTAAATATAATTTCACTCTCTCCTTTTTCCATCCCTCTCGTCTTTCCTTTTTCCTCTTTCATCGATGAAAAATGTAGTACAATTTATAATAGAAATAGATTCACTAGGTTATAATTGATGTCGGAAGCTTGAGAAGGTGGCAATGCAATAGAAAATTTGAGATCAACAGTGACGAAGGATCAGAGTGAGTTATGTAATTAATTATAAGAGCATAACTAGTGTCATAATTTAATGACGGGTATATATTGATAAAAATATCTATTTTTAGTTTATTTTTTTAATAAATAACTATTTTTGACTTTTTTAATTTAAAATTTTATTTTAAAAGTTGCCTCATAAAAAATAATATTATTAATTAATTTAAATAGTCAGCTGTCATCGTGTAAAAAGATAATAAATTTCTAGCCATTTTTGTAAAAATTGCCTTTTCATCGTCTATACATAGTTGTTATAATAAAATAACATACCATAATAGGACTGATGGACTATTTATTTATAGAAGATTAATTACTTTAATATAGTCATATATTGCTAGAAATTGTTGTACATGTTTCCTTTCTTATCGTGTACAGGTAGTTATCATTTATCTTTGTTATATAGGAAGTTAATTACATACTAATTTCAGGATATTAGGTAATAAATTAAAGATATATCTGATATAGAAAGTTATTTATTTTTCAAAAAGTCAAAAAAATCAAAACATTATTTAAAAATAGTGAAATAGGATACAAATAAGATGGAAAATTTTCAACTTCAACTACCGTTTATAAAATGTTTCTTTGGAATAAGGAAGGTTCATGTAGTGTAATAATTGGATTGAGATAACCTTAAGATTCAACCTTTGCTTTACTTTTATTTAAATAAATTAATGATTCTAACATGGCTTAATTAGTTTTTCTTTTTGTAATATTTTTACTATTATGTTATTCTTATAATCTAGGTGTATTTAAAAATTTTAATAGTAAAAGAATCACAATATTTAGTATAAAGTTTAAAGAACATAAATCAAGTTACAAATAGATATAAAAGTATAAATAAAAAATAAAATTGACGAAATTACATATTCAAATTATTCGTGTCGAAAATTTTCCTTATTTGTTTGTGGAATTATAGCAAATCAAGTTTTTATCTTTATTAGTGATATTACTATAATTTCATTTTTTTTAAATGAGATAAAAACAAATAATATCTTATTACATATTTAATCACGAATTTATAAATATCCTATAAATTTATTTTAAATAATAAACATTAGATTAACATAAACTATCTTTATGTATATTACTACATAAGATGGTAAATTGGTGATGTTGGGAAATATTTATAAGTGTTTTGATTCAGATTCCAATACCAATCCTGAAAAGATGTAATAAGACCAATACTGAATCTTAGTGTTTTGGTCAATGAACTCATTTGTTAGGGAGTTCTAAATTTTCAGGTACACTGAAGGACATCTCCACTGAAGATTCAAGACATTCCAATACTGAAGGACTTCTCTACTGAAGTCTCCCCTAAAGTATTGAAGTTGAAGTTAGAAGCCAAAGTCTTCTTGCCACTGAACTTCACTTCTGAAGTTTGCACTGAAGTCCTAAACTGAAGTTTCCACTGAGTGTTAGCCTAGTTCGTAGGCATTTCCATTTATGGCAAAAATCTCAGTAGGTAAACAAAATCTTTTTGCAGACACCAAAAATGACAAAAAGGACGAAGACTCCAACAGGAAGAATTCAAATGAAGCTCTATCTCACAACGGTTATATCTTTGAGAGAGCACTATAAATACCCCGCTGCTTCAAACACTTCAAGACACCGGTTACCCTGCTTTCAACTCGCTATCGCTATCTCTGCTTTCAAGCTCTCAGACTTTCAGTTAAAACACACCAATCTTTCAGTTTTCATCTCTTAGTATTCTTAGCGATCAATTTGTAACCGAAGAATAGATTAGCATTAGACTAAGTTCGAAACTAGAAGTGATCAGATAATTCTGTATATCTAACCCACTGTGGTTGATCACTGTAAGACTATTACATCTCCATTCATTTGGAAACCCTCGACTAACATCGAGTACCCGTGGACGTAGGAGTTTTTATCTCTGAATCACGCAAACCAAATCATTGTCTCTCTCTCTTACTTTCAGTATTTATTATTCATTGTTTATCATCATCTGAATACTGATTAATTGAAAAGAGAAACATTGCATTAAGTTTTCTGAAACTAACGAGTGAAAGATTTAAAACCACCACATTCCGCACACTTAAGATATTAGTCCATCAGTCAAACACTCAGTGTAGACTGAAGGATTCCTATCTGAAAGTTCATCTCTCTCACTGAAGTACCTCCCTTCAGTTCAGGAACCACTCAAAGTTTTTAAACTTGTAAAATCTGACTGATGTATCCCCCATACACTCAGTTCACTCGTTTCGGGACCAACAAGTGGTATCAGAGCAGTGTGTTTAACTACCACTGTTTCTAGAACCCAAGGTTTTTAAAGTAATCTTTTAGAAAACTCATTTGCATACTATCTAACATCTCCAATGGAGAATACTCTCAGGTTACCCATGTTCTCAGTTGAAGATTATGATTACTGGAAATATAGGGTGTCTTCTTTCCTGAAGGCACATCATGTCATGATGTGGCAAGTGATCACCACAAGACCTATAAGAATCATGAAGACTTTTCCTCAAGAAATCACTGGAACAAGAGATCCAGGATCTGAATTCAAGCCACTGAACGAATACACAGCCGATGAGAAGAAAATCGGTGGATTATATGATTATGCAAAGCACATCATTTCAGGAACGCTTGAAAGGCCAATGTTGGTGCACATCCAACACTGCGAAACTGCTAGAGAGATGTGGGAAACTCTCGAGCAAATATGTGCAGGATCTGAGGAAATAAAAGAGAACAAACTAACCCTCGAGTGTCAGAAATATGATGCATTTTTGCAGGTACCTGGAGAATCCATCAGTGAGGTGGAACTCAGATTCATGCAAATACTCACGTCTGTCAGAGCACTGAAGCCTGACAAATACACTCAAAGGGAGATAAATTTGAAGATAGTATGGTGCCTTCGACGTGAGGAATGGCTGTCCTATCAAATCCAAATCAGTGGGCGTCCAAACTTCAACACCCTCACAACTGCTGCCATCTTCAGTATACTGAAGAGCCATGAGACAAGGCAGAAGATATTGAATATCTCAAATCCAGTTAGAGAAGCCATCCCTGTGTCATCTTCATCACAGGACATTGTTGCATTCAAAGCAGAAAAGAGTCCAGCAAAGGAGTCAAAGCCAGAGGCCCTAGACCTCGAAGGTATGACTAAGGCTGAACTCATGGAGCAATATTTATTAATGGCAAAACGTTTTGAACGTGCAGATCTGAAGAACAGCCGCTTCAGAAAATTCCATAGAGACAACCGTGCTAGAAGGAGCACACCACCAGCAACTGAAACTTCCACCTCTACATCTAACCAGGATGCGACTGCCACTCAATCAAAGCCTGAAAGACAACAGTACAACAAAGGTATCTGTTATGAGTGTGGAGCTTCAGATCACTTCAAGCCTGACTGCCCAGACCTCAGCAAAAAGGAAAGGGAGGAACTCAGGCTACGAAGGGATCAAAGAAATGCTGAAAGGAAAGCAATGATGGTTGATGATGATCCAGATCAGATCAACACACCCTCCAAGACAAGCTATGAGAAGCACTTCTCAGACTCTTCAGATGATGAAGATCTGGGAATCCTTGCTACTGAAGAAGAGGAGTCAACTGAAGTCTTCTGCTTGATGGGCAACGGAGAGTTTGTCCCTCAGGTAATTTATGCACACGTCATGCCTGAAGGCTATGTGGATCCCAAAACCAAATTTTCAACATCATATGCATCTATACCATCTATTCCATCCATTGCATCAAAACAAGAAGTTCATATTTCATTTGAAAGCACAACTGGAATATCCAAAACTGAAAATTCTTCAGTTGAGGATGACATAAGCATGGATGATGAGGCAACTGTCTCACTGGAAGATTATGAATCTTTATCTGAAGATTTCCGTAATCTACAAGCTATCTTTCTATTGATAAAGAAAGAGAATGAAGATCTAACATCCAAATTGGATGTTGTGCAAACTGAAGGATTACCCACAAGCCCATCTGATACTGACTCTCATGAGATACTTCATCTCAAGAAAGACCTTGACACAAAGAACAATGAGATACTGTTCAAAGACTCTCAGATACGAGAACTCACTGAAAGGAATTCCTTGTTATCTAAAAGGATAGAATTTTATAAAACAAAGGTTGAAACCTGGACAAAGTCTGGGTACACTAATCACATGTTGAGTGAGTCTCAACAACCACGAGGCAAAGGCGTTGGTTTTAGTCAGGACAAGGAAAAAGTACCTTTTCTGAATGTGCCCAAACCTACTTTTCCAATTATATCCTTTGTGAAAGTCACTGACAAGGCTTCCACTGAGGATGTGATTGCCACAGAAACTGACAAAAATACCAAATAAGCTTCTAAGTCCCAAGGGAAGAAACCACTGATAAAAAGTGAGCCTAAACTGAAGGCTAAGAAAGTCTTTACTCATCCCACTGTAAAGGCTACAATTGAAAAGGCTAAGACAAAGCAACATGTTGCCACTGAAAAGCCTGTACCTACTGAAAAATCAACAAAATCTGAAAGGAAGGCTTTCAGGAAGCCTAAGGCAACTGACAAGCCTAAGGCTACTAAAAAGCCTAAGACACAAAGTAAACATCAAAGACATTATGCCACTGAAAGACATGAATCAAGGAGACACTTTCAGTCTCCTGAACCACGAACTTACAAAGCAAAGTGCTCACACTGCACTTGCTCATCTAATGGTTCAAACTATGACACACGCAGTCATAGAACTCAGCGTTGGGAATCATACTCCAACAGATATGAACGTAGGAATTCATCATCTAGTTCATATTATTCTGACCACTCTAGAAGATCACATGACTTCTATGCTCCCCCAGTTCACTATTTTGAACCAAGAGGTTCAGGAAACTATGGGAAACGTTGGATTAAAAGCCAACAACATGGAAAAACTAATTTTAAGGCTAACACTAAGCCTGAAGTAAGCAAGAAGTATGTTCCAAAGAAGAAAGTCAATGCTGACCTTCAGAAGAAAACCAAGATTACATCTGCATCTAAAATCATAAGGCAACATTGGGTGCTAAAGCATGTCATGCATACTGAAGCTGGGTCTAGTTCTAAACTGAATCCTAAGACTCAGTAATTGCAGGACGCAGGACCAAGGAGAGGTGCACAAAAGGAGCATTCAAGCTGGATAATAGACAGTGGATGCTCAAGGCACATGACATTTCAGAAAGAAGCCCTCTCCAATTACACTGAAAAGGATGGTCCTCAGGTAACCTTTGGTGATAACTCAAAAGGTTTCACTAAAGGGTATGGTACTCTCAATATAGGGAATGTTTCTATTGATAATGTTTCCTATGTCTCTGGCCTAAAGCACAACTTACTTTCAGTAAGTCAGTTGTGTGATAAAGATTTTAATGTTGTTTTTAGTTCTGATGAATGCAGGATCAATAAGCTCACTGATGAGACCACTGTAATGAAAGGATTTAGGGTTGGAAATATTTATGCTGCAGATTGGAAAGCCTCCTCCCCTGAAACATGTCTGGTCTCAAAGAGCACTTCAGAACAAAGCTGGCTATGGCACAATAGACTCAGTCACCTAAACTTCAAAATCATCAACAAACTTTCAAGACACAGTCTAGTGCGTGGATTGTTAAACCTGATCTTTGACAAGGATCACATATGCGGAGCTTGCCAAAGTGGAAAAAAAATCAAAGCTTCATTCAAGACCAAAGAAGCTCCATCCACTGAGAAGATTCTTCAACTCTTACACGTGGACTTATTTGGACCAGTGACTCCACTGAGTGCCAATGGTAGGAAATATTGTCTTGTTATTACTGATGATTTTTCTCGTTATACATGGACAGTGTTTCTCTATCACAAGAATGAAACTATGGAGAGAATACCAGCCTTGCTCACCAAACTGAAGAATCAGAAGTCAACCAATGTCAACATCATTCGCACTGATAGAGGAACTGAGTTTCTCAATGCAAAGATTTCAGAATTCTGTGCACAAATGGGGATAGAACATCAGACTTCAGCTGCAAGGACTTCACAATAAAATGGCGTTGCAGAAAGAAGAAACAGGTCACTGAAGGAAGCTGCAAGAACTATGCTCAATAGTTCTGGAGTTCCAAAGAAGTTTTTGGCTGAAGCTATCAACACTGCATGCTACACTCAGAACAGATCCTTACTGACCATACGTTAAGGAAAAACTCCATATGAACTATGGAATGACAGGAAGCCTACTCTTAAATATTTTCGTGCTTTTGGTTGTATGTGTTATATTCACAATAATGGTAAAACTCAGTTAAAGACATTTGATGGTAAAGCTGATCCATGATTCTTTCTTGGATACTCAGAGGAGAGTGCTGCCTATAGAGTCTTTAACAAGAGAAGCCTTATAGTGGAAATAACACCTCATGTTATATTTGATGAATCTATTTTTGAGTACAGGTTAAAGGAAACTGAAGTTATCACTCAAAGACTTCAGAATCTGAACTTCCAACCTTCAGTTCAAAATCCAAAGGAGATTCTAATCTGGAACTTAGAAGATGATGATGAAGAGAATACTCCCACTGAAGACACAAATGTCAAATTGGATCAAGAAAAGGAGTCCACTGAAGTCAGAACTTCAGAATCTGAAGATAGGACTCAAGCACTTGAAATTGACAACTCTTCTCCTATCCAAACTGAAAATCTCACCACTGAGATTCCACTTAGAGAAGAAGACATCCAATCTGAAGATCTCATTGACGTTGAGATTCTACCTGAAGTCCAGACATTTTCTGAAAATCTCACCACTGAGATTCCATCACCAACTTCAGGGAGTAACAGTCCTAACTTAGTCAATATTCCTATAACTGTTGCTACTAACAATATATTGGTCAGTTCAGATAAAGCTATCTTGCAGGAAATTCAACAAACTGAATGTGTAAGAGCCAACAATCAAGGGTGAACAAGTACAAATCCTCAAACTGAAGAAGATTTCAATCCATTTCACAGAAGCCCTTCAGTAACAACACCACATCATAGTCAAAGGATGGACCTCATGATTATCACTGAAGAGGACATGCGAAGAAGAAGAAGATGGATTGAAGATCACCCTACAGACTCAGTAATTGGAAGTCTACAACGAGGAGTTCAAACCAGGAATCAGATTCAAGCAGAAATGGTTCAGCCATTAGCCAAGTTGAACCTCCCACTGACTCCACCACCGAAGAACAACTGATAATTAGAGCAGATATGGTATTGTTTTCAGATGAAAACTTTCTACATAGCTGCTACCTCTCCAACATTGAACCCAAAGACGCTCAGGAAGCCCTTCAAGATGTTAACTGGGTCTCCGCGATGCAAGAGGAACTGAATGAATTCACTAAGAACCAAGTTTGGGAACTTGTGGATCGTCCTAGGCATCAAGGCGTTATTGGTGTGAAATGGGTCTTCAAGAACAAGAAAGACGAGCTAAGAGAAGTTGTTCGAAACAAGGCTAGACTGGTTGCCAAAGGTTACTGTCAAGAAGAAGGCATTGACTTCGATGAAACCTTTGCCCCAGTTGCCAGATTGGAAGCTATCAGACTCTTCCTTGCTTATGCAGCTCACATGAAGTTCAAAGTCTATCAAATGGACGTCAAGAGTGCATTCCTGAACGGCGTACTGAAGGAAGAAGTCTACGTGGAGCAACCACCAGGATTTAAAACTGACTACACCAAAGTGTATAAGCTACACAAAGCTCTTTATGGGCTGAAACAAGCTCCTAGAGCTTGGTATGACACCTTGTCAGTTTTTCTTATTGAATCAGGTTTCGAGCGAGGATCAGTGGATAGAACTCTATTCACAATCAAGTATAAATGAGACATATTAATCGTTCAGATTTATGTTGATGATATTATATTTGGTTCGAAGTCTCAGATGCTTTGTGACAAGTTTGCCAAGTTGATGAAGACTCAGTATCAAATGTCTATGATGGGAGAGATAGGATTCTTCCTAGGATTCCAGATCAAGCAGTCCCCTGAAGGCATCTTCATCAACCAAGTCAAATACTCAAAGGAACTGATCAGCAAATTTGACGTTCAGAATAGCAAAGCAGTGAAGATTCCAATGAACACCAATGGAAGGATAGAACCAGATCCTGAAGGAAAGCCAGTCAGTCAAACTGAGTATAGAGGAATCATTGGATCCCTTTTATATCTCACTGCCAGCAGGCCAGACATCACCTTTGCCGTTGGAGTGTGTGCACGTTATCAAGCAAATTCAAAGGAGTCACACATGGAAGCTGCAAAGAAGATTCTGCGCTACCTGAAGGGCACACCCAATCTTGGCCTATGGTATCCTTCAGATGATAACTTAGAACTAACTGGTTATTCTGATGCTGATTTTGCAGGTTGCAAGTTGGATAGGAAATCCACTTCAGGTACCTGTCAGTTCTTGGGAAATAAGCTCATAAGTTGGTTTTCCAAGAAACAGACTTCAGTTGCTACATCAACCACTGAAGCTGAATACATGGCTGCTGGAAGTTGCTGCTCTCAGATTCTCTGGCTTAAGCAACAACTCAGAGACTATGAAGTGCCTACCACTCAAGTTGCAATTTATTGTGACAGTTCAAGTGCCATTGCCATCACCCAAAATTCAGTTCTACACACAAGGTGCAAGCACGTGGACATCAAGCATCACTTCATAAGAGATCACGTTGAAAAGAAGGATGTCACCATTGAGAAGATCCATACTGACATTCAACGAGCAGACATTCTCACCAAGCCACTGGAAGAAGCTAGATTCAAAATGTTAAGTGGAAGACTTGGCTTACTGAATCCAGACCTCTCCTAAAAGTATTCACTGAAGGTACAACTCTAAACCTATCTAATTGATGTCTTAAAGACTCACTGACTCAGTATCCTTAGTATACTGAAGTCATGATCACAATAAGACACAAAACAATGTGATGATTACATCCTGGATAACTCTACATAGTTATCCACTACTAGAAAAACGATCATAGATGACATTAAATCAGGGTGATGTATGAGGGTAAAAAATTGTCAAATATGCATGTCTCATCTATTCGTCGCTCATAGATGACACTGAAAACGGGTGATGTATGCGCTCATAGATGACATTATTTTATTAAACGATGACACGAAAATAATGTCATCTATTTTATAATACATGACACAATATAATGTCATCTATATTAAAAAAAATGTCATTTATAAGCGAGAAGTTGACACATTTAGGTGCAATACATAACTTTTTCAGAATGTCATCTATAATTCATAAGATGACAGTAATTTAATGTCATCTATATTAAAAAAATGTCATTTATAAGCGAAAAGTTGACACATTTAGGTGCAATACATGACTTTTTCAGAATGTCATCTATAATTCATAAGATGACAATAATTTAATGTCATCTATAATCTGATAAATTTAACCATTTTCGTATTTTTTCATTAATTAACCTGTATTTAATAATTTTGGTTTCATCAATATATTTTACAAAATAAAATAATGCCAAATAGAGAATTCATACACGCACTAAAAATATTTATATGCATTAATTGTCTAATATTCAACTTCGTACACGGAAATAAAAATAACAATGACAAAATACTAACAAGTTTGGGTTAATATTTCAATCCACCTTAACTAATGTAACTTAAACTAGTATACGGACCCAAAGTAGTAGAAGTTTGAATCACCATGCCCAAAATCACCAAACTTCTTCATCGATCAAAGCAATGTCACTTCACATGGCAATCTACAAGAAAATCGAGCTAGAGTAAAACTTTTTTTTTAGTTAAATATGTGAAAAGTACTTAGAAATAAAATTGAATGAGTTATTTTACTAACCTCATTGATCATAATGGTCGCCCAATCCTCACGAACCTCGTCAATCTCATATTGAGAATATTCACTTTGATGTGCCAATTACACTCTCGAATACATTTTTCTCAATGTGCATCACATCGAGTATGTGACGAATATGTAAACTCATGATTTGTTAACTTATATCTCAACTCATGATTTGTTAACTTATATCTCAACTCATGATTTTGTATACACACAGAAACAGCGGAATTAATACAGCCTAATTAGACTTCCGCATTTAATTTCACCAATATCAAAAGCAACAAACCATCCAAATTAAAGGCATGCTTTCACATTCAACTTAGAGTAATCTTATACTACAACTCACTTAATATAATATAATGGTTAGATTGAATACAAGTAATTTTCAGCAGCAATTAGTCTGATCTCAAAAATGAAAGTACCATCAATCAAATATAATTAAATAGTTATGCACATTACCACAAACATAATGATTTTCTATCATCAAAGCAATGAAGTTAATATTGTCAAATATAAGTAACTTTAGTAAAGCCTAAGTGCCTAACATGGTCCATATATAAAAAACCACACATACCCAAAGAAAATAAATCTTACCTGAATTTGCTTTGTTTTTCTAACTGTGATGTTGGAGATGGTTCAACAAGCTTCCTCTGTAATGGAGATTATCCAACAAGCCAACTGCCAACATACTATTTACGATAATAAATAGAACAAGAATGAGGATAATACACCAAGAAACCAATGCCAGGTTGCAGGATAAACTAACACAAATAGAATGAAAGAAGTAATAAGTAGTACATATTGTTTCTAAATTCGAATAGAGTGAATTCTAATTTATACTCGGACTTTATCTCATTAGCAACAGTGGTGTGGCCACATAAGGCAGTGCCCAATCAACATAAATAGATGCATATATATATATATATATATATATATATATATAAGTGCGTAAGTAGGTGATAGCTATGGAGTAGGTGTACAGAATTGATACACACTAGTGAGGAAAATCTGAAGGTTATACTCATAAAATGACAAAATAAAATATCAAATAAGACAAGAAGGACAAGCAAATATAGGAGTGCCACAATGGGTGTATACAAGGAAGACAACTAGCAAATCTATACCTTGGAATACACACATGATAAAAGCTGTTTGCCATGTCCTAGAATATCTGTTGAAGGATGGAAATCTTCTAAATACGTAAAGAAAACAAATTTCATTCTTGACAAGGAATGGACTATAGAATAAAATGGTAAACTGCTACAGCAGCAGCAGGCAAGGTACATAGGGAGAAGAACCCATGTTGTCCTTCTTGCTCATGGTACTACATCTGAGCATAAATGGTTCCTATGCTACCACATCCTCATAAAAGCAACGTATAAACAAAAGGGAAATGAAAGAAAAGGATAGTAGTTAGCCTATTTTAGTGAAAGGAATGAGAAAGTGGACTGTAGGGAAAAGAAGAGGGGAAGGAGGACAGAGCGACTCCTTAACGCAGTCTCCTCTCCCCGAACATGCTGTAAATCAACTCCTCCCATGTTGTAATCTGCAATATAAGACAAATTAAAGAATTCAAGAGGATTAGTAGAGGTAAGCTGGAATAGCCAAACCAACTAGAGTCTCAGTATTAGTACCCCTATACCAGCCCTTCAAACCCTTAAATAGTTTTACAACCCACAAACAAATTCTCAAACACTTAGCATGCTTAGAAGAGGTGAAGAAGCTTAGAGGAAACTCTGTCCAGGATTAATTTGAGCCAACCTAAAATCAGCCTCAAGGTGAGGCATACTAATTACAAAACTCTCCTAAGGCTTGAAAATAGTTCTAACCCCTCCTCCATCACCACATTTAAGGAGAAGACTTGAAACACTTAGCAAGGAGCTAAAGAGAGGAGATTCTGCCCAAACACAACTCAAAATCCCCATCATCTAAGAGGTAATAATGGCTCCTACTCTAAGTTCCAGATTCCAGTTTAAGCATGCTATAGACTAAATACAAACCTTAACTAGAATCATGCTTAGACCCTTTCAATTTAGTTATCTTGTACAAACAGGTGACTTTATGACACGTACGAATTTAGCACATCTTCTGGTCAACTAACTGAAACTGTATAACTTTAGGAACTAGAATCAGACCAGTTTGACTTTACCGCTTGGTGGCAAGATATTCCACGTCAGATGTTGTGCACACATCCTTAATATTTTGGTGCAAGATGGTTTATCAGCTATTCAAGATACTATTTCAAAGGTATGAGACAGTGTGAAGTATGTAACAGCTTCCGAGGCACGCATGAATATGTTTAGTGAAATTGCAAAACAGTTGCAATTATCCTCAAAGAAACTTGTCTTAGATTGTTGCACTCGATGGAATGCAACATATTACATGTTATCATGTGCTTTGGAGTTTAGAGATGTGTTTCCAAGATTTCAACAGAGAGATATTTCATATACTTCATTGCCGAGTGAAGAAGAATGGGAAAAAGTTGCTATTGTTTGCTCTTTTCTTCAAGATTTTAAAGATATTACTGAATTAATTTCAGGTATATTACTTATTTACTGAGCTTTAATATATTGTTTAATTTCAATTATTAATTAAATTTTTATGGAATTTAATGTAGGCTCTGAATATCCAACACCGAACCTTTTCTTGCCGGAACTTGCTGATATCAAGAAGTCATTGAGAACAGATGATTTTGGAGATGGATCAAGTAACACCTTCATGTAAGAAATGATTAAAAAGATGAAAAAGAAATTTGACAAGTACTGGGGTTCTTGCAACTTGTTGATCTCTCTTGCTGCTGCATTGGATCCTAGAAATAAGATGAAGTATATTAATTGGTGTGCTCAAAATATATATTCTGAAGCTGAGGGAGTTGAGGTAAAAACTATTGTTCTTCACACATTACGAGCTCTTTATGATGAATATGTTGAGGAGTACAAATCTTCAAAAATTGTTGAAACTGACAAAACTCAAACCGAATCTTCTAGTGGTGTTAGTACCTTGACATCTACAGGAAGAAAGCGTCAAAGAGATTATGATTGCTACATGCAAACTGTTGACAGTGTTGACGACGTGAAATCTGATTTAGATTTATATCTTGAGGAAATAGTTGTGGTGTGGAAGGAAGATACCAAGTTTGATGTTATTCATTGGTGGAAGAAAAATAGAATGAAGTTTAGGATCTTGTCGAGGATGGCATGTGATGTTCTATCAATTCTAATAACCACTGTAGCTTCAGAGTTGGCTTTTAGTGCCAGTGGTAGAGTTATTGATCCACACCGAGCCTCATTAGCAGTGGAGACAGTGGAAATGCTCCTTTGTGCCGGTGATTGGTTGCGAGCTCTTTATGGGATCAAAGGAAAAAATAAGGTAATTATTTATAAATTATATCTCATTATTCTTGATTTATATTAATTCATCTGTTGTAAAATCTATAATTTTGTGTTGTATTTTTTTCTAAAGGATAACAAAGACGAAACTAAAGAGATGCATCTAACTTAAGAGTTTCAGCAATAAATTGGTAAACTTCTTATAATTAACATTATATAAGTGTTTTTATTTTCTACTAATTCTCTTATTTTGCTCTTGATTTTGTAGGTGAATATTTTGACTTCCAAGTGCTTGTGGATCTTGCACTGTGAATATTTTGATTTCAAAAGTTGGTGGATTTTGTAGAGTGAATATTTTGACTTTAAAGTGCTTATGGATTTCACAATGTAAATATTTTGGCTTCAATAGCTTGTGGATTTTGTAGGGTTAATATCTAAACTTCAAAGTAATTTACTTGTCATATTACTAATGATATAAAATCGTGAATTTGGTTCATGATTAGAAGGCATTGATCTATTGAATGTGGTATTTATTATTTTTAATTTTTCATATAGTGTATATTTAAATTGAAGTTAAATCAAACGAACTCGAACTCGAGCTCGAACTAGAACTCAAACCCGAACTCGAACCCGAAAATATCAAACGAACTTAAAATGAGCCGAACCCTAAATTTCAACGAACTTTCTTAACGAGTTCGAGTTCGATTTCGAATATAATGTTTAGTCGAATAATTAACGAACCAAACTCAAACTCAATTTGCACTTATCGAGCCGAACTTGAGCCAAGATAACAAAGCTCGAACCGAACTCGAGCCGAACTCGAACCTTCGAATATTTAAACAAACCAAACTCGAGCCTAATAGTATTCGGTTCGATTACACCCCTAACCACAACCAACTGAACCATCATCCCCTAAACCTCCACCTACTGAAACTTTACCTCCTTCACCACCCACTGAAACTTTCTCCCCACCCACTGAATCTTCTCCACCTCAAACCACACCAACTCAACCACCACCTCTTATCCATATTCCCTCATTCACTGAAATCCCTCACATATCCCCTGTACCAGAACTTCGGTCTAAAACCCCTTCACCACCACACACATCTCCCTTAACCATAATTATATCTCCCACTCGCCATGACCCCTCTCCTGAACCATCACCTGAATCACAGACCAAGCCTCCCTCACCCACTATCATTTATTCTTCACCTGAACCTCCACCCTTCTCTCCACCCCAACCTCAACAATCTGAACCTAACCCAAGCCTCTCTGAACCCCCACCTGTCCACACTGAACCAACCACCCAACCACCCATTGTACCTGAAACTGAAATTCCCCATACTGAAACACACACTCATACCTCCACCTCTCGAACCCACTGAACCCATTGCAACTCCTGCTCACATATATCTTAATAATATTGAGTTGCAATCCATCCAACACCTCACAGCCACATTCCCTGAACTCTTCAACCACCCCCACCTTGCCCAATTATGCCAACGATTTTGGTCCTGGAGGACCATCAGATTTTTGGACTCCCAGGCATTGGAGTACAAGACACAGCTCGACGGCATGAGTACCTTTTTGATGGAAGAGGTCGAGCTGCAGGCCTGTTTTCAATTTTCTGACGCCCATGATGCATTTCTCAATGCTGAGGCATATATAGAGGCCCAACTGACCCACGCTGAATCCTCAGCTGGGGCGTGTATATATACGTAAGACCTCCTCTGCAGGTCCTTCTTCCTCAGCTCCTACTCAGTCCATGGCCCTCGTACCTGCTTTTGCTGACTTTTCTATTCCTGAAGCTCATTCTTCAGAAGGTGCATTCATTGAAGCACACCGTCGTTTTGTTGCCTCTGAACTCAAGAAGCATTTTGATGCTGAGAGTTCACGCATGATCAACCAGACCACTGCAATAGTCAACGCCCTCCAGGCAACTTACTCAGAACAACTGGAAGCACACACGCTTAAACTTCAGAAAATAATTGATGTGCTCACTGAAGAAAATACAAAACTGAAGAAACAACTTTATGTACTATGTGCTGATATTCCCAATCAAATCCAAGCTGCACTAAAATCTCAGCTGCCTATCTTGACTGATTCAGTACGGAAAGAGATCAATGCACGCACTCCTGATTCTTCAAAGATCAAGAAGCTCATTCTTTCATGCAATCATAATCGCGCCAACACCTCTTCTCTCCGATCAGATTTTGATAGAGCTATCAAAGAGCTATCCACTACCAGCACCGAGCATGGCAAATCTATTGCTCGCCAATGATCTCGCCTCAGGACAGCCAAGAAACGTGCTAACTCTGGCTTCATCCTGGCTGAGCGCGCGAAGTCCATTGCTGATTCTGCCAGTGCTGCTGCACTGAAGGCTCTCTCTACTGTTCGCAGAAACTCATCTAAGCCTTCAGATGCTGACCGTGTTATTTCAGAATTCCGTGCACGCCTAAGCCACATTGAAACATTCTGTCAAAATATTGCCTCTGCACATGAATTAGATGAACGGTTTCCTGCAGCCCAGCCACTTCCCTGGTTCGCTGATCTTCCTCCTCCTGTATCTTCTGCTGATGCCAATAAGGGGGAAGGCAAGGAACCTGAAAACCCCGAATCAGTCAATGAAGAAGAAGAAGAAAAAGAAGGAAATGAAGAAAGGGAAGAAACTCCTGATATTGAATTAACAGATGATGACAAGGAATGATCCCAATAAATGACAAGGACGGACTTTCAGTTACCGTGTCTTTTGCTCTGAACATTTGTATTTCATTCTGTACTGAAATACTCTTTAATGAATGAAATACAATTTTTGTCTATCTTTGACCTCAACCTGATGGCAATCTTCTAGTTGTCCAGGCTCTGATTATATTTTTTTTGGTTTGATATATTTAACTGATTAACTAACCCATCTTATCTTATAGATTAAGTGTTCTCCAGTTTAGGGGGAATTTCTTTAGATAGATGTTTTCAGGTTAGGTATTGGCATCATCAAAAAGGGGGAAATTGTTGGGAAATATTTATTAGTGTTTTGATTCAGATTCCAATACCTCCCCTGAAAAGATGTAATAAGACCAATACTGAATCTTAGTGTTTTGTCTAAGAACTCATTTGTTAAGGAGTTCTAAATTTTCAGGTACACTGAAGGACATCTCCACTGAAGATTCAAGACATTCCAATACTGAAGGACTTCTCTACTGAAGTCTCCCCTGAAGTATTGAAGTTGAAGTTAGAAGCCAAAGTCTTCTTGCCACTGAAGTTCACTTCTGAAGTTTGCACTGAAGTCCTAAACTGAAGTTTCCACTGAGTGTTAGCCTAGTTCGTAAGCATTTCCATTTATGGCAAAAATCTCAGTAGGTAAACAAAATCTTTTTGCAGACACCAAAAATGGCAAAAAGGACGAAGACTCCAATGGGAAGAATTCAAATAAAGCTCTATCTCACAACGGTTATATCTTTGAGAGAGCACTATAAATACCCCGCTGCTTCAAACACTTCAAGACACCGGTTACCCTGCTTTCAACTCGCTATCGCTATCTCTGCTTTCAAGCTCTCAGACTTTCAGTTAGAACACACCAAGCTTTCAGTTTTCATCTCTTAGTGTTCTTAGCGATCAATTTGTAACCGAAGAATAGTTTAGCATTAGACTAAGTTCGAAGCTAGAAGTGATCAGATAATTCTGTATATCTAACCCACTGTGGTTGATCACTGTAAGACTATTACATCTCCATTCATTTGGAAACCCTCGACTAACATCGAGTACCCGTGGACGTAGGAGTTTTTATCTCTGAATCACGCAAACCAAATCATTGTCTCTCTCTCTTACTTTCAGTATTTATTATTCATTGTTTATCATCATCTGAATACTGATTAATTGAAAAGAGAAACATTGCATTAAGTTTTCTGAAACTAACGAGTGAAAGATTTAAAACCACCACATTCCGCACACTTAAGATATTAGTCCATCAGTCAAACACTCAGTGTAGACTGAAGGATTCCTATCTGAAAGTTCATCTATCTCACTGAAGTACCTCCCTTCAGTTCAGGAACCACTCAAAGTTTTTAAACTTGTAAAATCTGACTGATGTATCCCTCATACACTCAGTTCACTCGTTTCGGGACCAACAGGCGAGATTCAATTTTGAACAAGGTTTTGGTCCACAAAATTTTATACTTTCATTGGGTTAATGAGTAAAATTATCAATTTTTATAAAATAAAAATATCATTTAAATATAAAAATAAAAAAATACTCACATCATATGATAACGTCATTAATTCTTTATGTATTCATATAATTTAAATTATTTTGTAAAATGAAATACAAGATCACACGTAATTAATTTTCTCATATACTCCTATAAATGAATATTTTTTCTATTTTATTTTTAAATAGATATTTTTATCTTTTATTTATAAAATTGAGTATTTTATTTTTTTTTACCAAAATTGGGATTTAAAAAAAAATGAAGGTAGTCAAAGTTGGAGAAATTTTGGTTTTGGCTGCACATCCAAAAATCTAAGTATGGGCCCAGCACGATCCGATTCTAATTATCGGATCACCCCACCCCACCCGGCCCGACCCAATTTTGATTCTAACCGACCCCACTTTCTAGTTAGTTTGTCCAAATCTGGTCGTAACAAAGAACAATCGATCACCAACCACATGAAAAGGTGTAAAATAAGAAATCAAAGACAACGGTTTTGAGTTTCTTGAATTTGTGGCGTCGTTGCAGAAAATGGGGTCTTTGGGTGCGGCAGGGAATGGTGGTATATGGGGAATGGACCCATTTCCCCTTAACTTTAATAAGAAAAGAGACACCAGTAAAAGAGAATCCAAGCCCTCCAATTCAGTAGATTCCGGTGGCGGCGGCGGTGGTTACCAGTTCCCCCTCCAGCAAGCCGCCACCAGCTCCGTCCTTTGCTTGACCGGAGACACCATCGCCCAGCTCCGCCACCGTTGCCTCATTAACAAGGACACTCTTTCCAATTCTCAAGATTTTAAGGTACTAATATCTGTGTGCGTGAGAGAGAGTCAATGAGTGAGGCACTGCTTTCATTGATGTTGAATTTAGTTTTGACTTTTTGAATGCTGAGAAATTTGAGTTTTTTATTCTTTTTTTGTAATTTTGTTGTAGTTAATGTGATGAGATGGAATGTGAACCGCATAATATTCTTTAATGGAGAATGACTGTAGTAAAATGATCATATTTGTGTAAGGATTTCATCGTTGATTGGATCAACTTAAGCTTTTTTTCTTTTCTTGTCTCCTTAGTATTTGGTTTGCTAGTTTATGTTCAAATAAGTAGTTCCATATGTGTGGTTTTTACTTTTTAGTTGAAGAGTAGTTTGCTTTTTTTAAGCATTGTGCTCAATTTCTTTCAAATATGAATAGTGAATTGATGTTATAGCATGTGATATGTTAGCTTGTTCTTCTACATGGTTATGAAACTGCTCGCTGCTCGTGCTACTTTGAATAGTGGTTTTTGCTTGTCAATGTTTTCAGTAGAATCACAAGATCAGTAGCCTTTAGTAAGTTTGCTTCGATGTTTGGATGTTTATATTATCTCTTGATTCATGGAGTTAGGATATCTCAATATGAATATATTTTTCTCATTCTACCATGATTACATTTAGCTTCTGCTCATCCAATGAATCAGTTTGTACAGATTCGAGGGCTTCATTTGTATTCTATCGGTAGGACTTTGCTTGAAAAGTGAAACAGATCGACTGAGCCATCTCATACAATGATTTATCCAACAATTCTGAATCATGTTTTGTGTGATTCACAATGTATTATTGTATTTGGATTTGAAGTTATGTTTTATACTATATGAAGGAAATGCACTTTTCTGCAAGTAATTAAAAACTCTTTCTTGTTAACTGCAATCAATTGCACTTCTTAAACTTGCTGTTTTGGCTTCAAATCGTTGTATCAAATACCTATAATTGTCAATTGCAGTTTGCAGTTATCATGTGCATAAGGGTTGCAATCACTGAGGCCCTAAGGGGACCTTTACTTTGAATGATAGATTAAATTAGCAATACATATAATCGAATATCTGAAGATTAAATGATCGAAAAAGCTCAAAATGGTCGAATCCATCAAAGTATACTAGGATTAGCTTAAATTATTTTTATCCATCTAAACTGTCAGTTTGTCAGCCAAAGTTAACCCCCAGTTTTTATCCGTTTCTTGCTCAATCTCTTTGCTGTGAACCAAACCATTTCTCGCAGGATATCACGAGCACACTTTTCTCTGAGTATGACTACACTCGAGCCCTCCGGATGGCTTCATATGGATTTCTTCTGTACGGTCCCGGTTCTTATGCATGGTACCAATTACTTGATCATTATATGCCGCAAAAAAATGTTCAGAACCTAACGACAAAGGTAAGTAATATAATCTCTCGGCCTTCCAAAGAGCACAAATATCGGACATGGTCTCTGAAGTCTTTAATGTTATCTTCTGGCTCCCTTTTCAGGTTATTTTAAACCAAATCATTCTAGGTCCCACTGTAATTGGTGTTATTTTTGCATGGAATAATTTATGGCTTGGAAAACTCTCTGAACTTCCTGATAAATACAAAAACGATGCCCTCCCTACATTATTCACAGGTATAATTCCTTACTTCCTTTTAGTGCTCAATCATATGAATCTCGTATATCAAATTTCAACATATATTTCCATGCAGGCTTTAAGTTCTGGATTCCAGTCAGTATATTGAACTTCGGGTATGATATTCTTGTCTCTTCCATAGAAAATAGTGTTTAAAACTAAATTGGATTTCTGAGGACTCTGTTCTCCTGCTTTTGGGTTATAAATGGAAGATACCAAGAATACATTTGAGCTTCTTTTTTTTTTCAGTCTATATGATGGGGCAACTATTGCAAGATTCTGAGGGAAATAAGTATTTTAGAATAGCTTTTCATTCTAGTCGTGACTCATGAGCACTCAAAGAAGACAAACATAATAAACTTTTTTCACAACTTATTCTCTCTCTTTTTAAAAACAAAATATTTATCTCTTTCTTTTTTGCAAAGATTTCCATCAAGTTTGTTCTCTTCCTTGCTTGCCAGTTTAAGTCAAAGATCAGAGTAGGACAAACAAATACATGCAATGCATACACATTTCATCATTTTTCAAGTTGAAGTAAAGAGCAGTGGAGAAGGGATATTCTGATCTCTTTAGAGAATTAAAAAGCATTAACGTTTCTCATTACGCTTTTCAGAATACATTGTTTGAATGTAGTATTATTTCCATTTCTTTTTTTGGTCTTTATTTTTATTTTTAAACTTTTTCCCTTATTTGCTAGCATTAGTTTGTGCTCCCACATAAATGAAGCTGTTAACTTTAAAAACGTTCTGCAAACTTACAGCGTGGTTCCCCTTCAAGCCCGTGTGGCTTTCATGTCCATGTCATCGATATTCTGGAACTTTTATCTGTCTTCAACCATGAGTAGATGACTTCTGCTACAAAACATTTCAGTTCATACACCCAAGAGTATCGTTTCGACCATAAGGTATTTTCCACTCTCTATGTCGTTGTAATATCACCGGTTGCCATATTGATATCAACTATCTTATTAACTGATAAGCAGGTTTGAAAAGCTTTTAAATGGTGGAATTGCCTTCTTATTTTTAACCTTCTCAAGGCTCGGGGCACGTTTTGTGCTAGACCTTTTGGTGCTCACTCTTCTGAACTTTGGTTCTATTTTCTTTTCTTTAAACTGTTTGTACTATTGATACCGTTGGGTATATGGGTCCCGAAATACGTATACCCAAAATGTGATACAAGCTTACAAGATAAATCTTTGGCTCACATCTTATTCAATACTAGATACTTAGAAGGTATATGATTCTTCTAAACTAGTGTAGCACTTTTGAAAAATATGTTCTTAACTCTTTTATAGATACTATTTGATACAAAGCTTGAGCTCGAGTATTTCTAAATTTGGTAAGTGGAAAGTTTAAAATATAGGCGTTTGAAGGTTTGTTCGTTATAATGCACGAATGCTTGACATTTCTGGTGTGAAAAAAATTTGAAAAATCAATTCATTGAACATTAAATTATTTTTGTTGAAGTTTTCTAAAAACAGTGCTTGCACACTGTAGCAAATAGCAATAACACCCTTGTTAATCCATTTTTAACCTTAATGTGTTGAACAAATTACTGTTATTGTTATTACTCTCTTCGTCTCATTAAAAACGATTACAAGATATTGAGCACGAAGATTAATAAAGTAAAATTTTGTATTTTGAAAAAGTAAGAGTTAGTATTTTATAAATATTTTTTTTCTTTTGAAATAATAATTACTGTTAATTACATAGTCGCATCACGGAGGACCTATAGACTTGTACATTAACCTCACTATTACTATGTCAACACACGCAAAGCTTGGGACAATTTATGAAATAATAGATTAGATAAGGCAAGAATTATATTATCCTAATTAACGGCTATGGATATCATGTCGTTTACCATTAAAAATGTGTACTAATAAAATATTGAGACTGACACATGATTAAAAAAAAATGGATTGACAAGAATATACTTGTTTAACCGGTATTAATCTTTAAAAATAGTGCTTGCAAACTGTAGCAATAACACTCTTGTCAATCCATTTTTAACCTTAATGTGTTGAACAAATTACTCTTTATGTTTATTATTCTCGAGATATTGAACGCTGAAATTACGCATTGAATTTGTAGTAGTAGATCCATGATTTAAAAAGTGTTTGTGATTGTTCCAGATAGTCCAAATGCCGACGATGAAATCATCCAGCCAAACCCCGAGGTGGCAAACCGGGGGCCTGACCTTCCTGAACCCGATATGGAGCCTGTAAAAGATTTCATGTGGTAGGCTTCGTTTTTATCTAATGAGCCGGAGAAATTTCGAAGTTTCGGATTTTGAGGTGGAACGCATTTTAGAGCTAAAAAAACCAGATTTTTCATCTAATGAGTCAATTCTCTTTGTCTCACTAAAAACGATTAGAAGATATTGAGCATTAAAATTAATAAAGTAGCCACCAAAAATGAATTGACAAAAATATATTGACCACGGACATTAATAAAGTGGAAATACTTGTTTTTTCTCTTTCAATAACAAGCTGTGGCTGAGGGAGGGGGGGTGCTAGGGTGGGTTGAAGCACCTCCACCCCATTTTTTTTTTTTATCATCGATAAATTTTCACTAAAAATTTTCTGCATAGCATCTTTTAGCGCAGCACGAATAACTCTCATGTCATCCATTTCACTAAAAAAATAGTCGCATTGAACCGCCGATATTACTTCACATATTTTTGTAATTTTATAAGCACAAATTAATATTTATAGTGGAGCTAGGGATGTTAATTTAGTCCGAAACTGACGGGTCAATCTGAATAGACCGACAAAAAGGCAGATTAGAGTCTAAATATTTTAGCCCGAAAAGAAAAAGTCTTAATTGAACTAAATCAAAATTAGCCCGAACTCGATGGGGTTGCCTCAAAAATTGAATGAGTTAAGCTCGATTAACCAAGTTAAATGTTTCTATTGAAAAAAAAACGACATAATTTTTGTTATAAAAAAAATTATATATAATAATTTTTTCCATTAAATAATTTGGCCCGATGAGCTAACTCGAAACCTAGTGGGTTAGTGTTAGAGCCAAAAAAATTTAGCCCAAAAAAAATCGACTGACCCAAACCGAAAATAGTCCGAAACCGATTAGACTGATCTGAAATCGAGTAGGTTCGCATTTAACATCCCTAAGTGAAGTACCCATAAAGAAAAATTTATGCGTCTGTCCCTAATAACAAGCGAACATTTGATGCAGTGAGAGAGTCAAATTCCTTGCTTTGATTTGGAGTGATGAATCTTGTTATCATCCTCCACGCACAAAAGGAGAAACAGAGCATCTCAACTAACACACCAGACAAAAAAAAAAGTCGATGACACAAAAAGGCAATGATAAATTCCACAAATATGACTTAAACAAAACCTCAACTTAAACTCTTGATTTAATTTTCCACATGCATGGCATGTGTAAGAAAAGAAACCATGAGTGGAGGAAGCTCTCGACTATGTTTCTTCAATCTTTATAAACATGCCACACATTTACATATAATTATTTTTTTAACATTTATTATTAATTTCAATTGATTTTTAAAGTTTATAAATTAAAAAAGGTATATGATTTTAAAATTTTATTTTTTAAATAATTGTTAATTATAATTCATTATATTATTTTTTTATTTTTAAAGTAATTTATTACGTAATATGAAACAAGTAAAAAGAAATTGGAATTTTAAGTATTTTTAGTGAATGACAGAACTAATTTTATAGTAAGATAGAATATATATTCTTGAATATGATTAATTCTTTACCCATTAGTTTGGTAAAATTTTATATCAGTAATTCATAAGTTACATAAAAAACATACTAATAATATGCAATAATACAAAATATGTTTCCTCATCTTATAAAATTATTATCTATTTTATTATTTTTGGCATGTGTACAAAATGATTAATCATTTTTTCTTTTATCGAAACAACTGCTAATAACAAATTTGCAAAATGAATTTGTTTATCATAAAAATATTAGTCGCTCATGACTTTGCTTCACCTTAATTGTTATTTGAACAAATAAATGTTGTGTCTTGATTCAAGCGTGATAATATTTCTTTTATGCATG
Organism: Leonotis leonurus; assembly: GCA_026898415.1. Lineage (NCBI taxonomy): Eukaryota > Viridiplantae > Streptophyta > Magnoliopsida > Lamiales > Lamiaceae > Leonotis > Leonotis leonurus. The sequence goes on along the minus strand of JAPKLX010000019.1, from coordinate 2,899,154 downwards.
TTCATGAAGTTTTGAAATTTTTAAATATCTGAAAGATAGAGAGGTAGAAATTTATCTAATGAACCACACTCTTTTTTATGTGTCAAGAGTCCATTGATGAGAAATGGTTAGAAAAATATTAACCCCAATTTCTGCAGAATTAAGTACACACTTACACTTAATACACGGAACTCGAATTAACATAATAAATTAAAAGGACTTAAACTCTTCTCTTCTAATAAAGTAAGATTTGAGTTGTTCCAAATCTTATACTCCTATTTAAGGTTTTCCTATATTGTCTATCTTTAAGCCAATCACAATCTAAAGTAAATAGAACTTGAAAACACTTGAAAGAACGAAAAGATCCGAGACGAAATCTCAAATTCCTAATAAAATAAAATACTAAAAAGAATACAACAGTTGTAGGTGAAATAAAATGGAAAGATTAGACCAATCATTCACTAGCAAAAGGCCACGTATTTAATTGCAAACCACATCCATTCCCTCTATATTACTTGCTTCACTCCTCCACTTTCAATCCCGTGCAACTTTCTCCCTCCCCTCCATAACACCTTCTCTGGGGTATATTCTTGATTTCCTTCATTCTTGATGTATCATAATTTGTGGGTTTTATCTTGACCTTGTATTTCAGTTGTTTCACATCATTCTATGAGCTGGATGAGTTTGATTCTGTTAATTTTTGCATGGTTTTGATGTGTTCTGAATATTTTGTTGGGAAACAAAAGATTATGTTCGGGTGGAAAGATCCGACTTTTATTAGCTGACTGAGGGTTTCTTTTCTTTCCTGTGCTGTTTTGGGTGTTATAATTGACTGAAGAAGTACACTGTACAAGTGAAGTATTGTTCGATTTGAAGCGAAGTCCTAATAACTTTTAATTGGATGATATAATACCTATTTATATGATAATTAATTGATTAATTGGTTTAATACAAGAGTAACTTTTTTTTTCTTGTGCGTTGCTCTTTTTCTGCAGATCTTATGGTTATTACTATATTGAACTTCATGAGGAGTTTGTTTCTTCCATAGTATGCAATAACTGATCAGCATTACTGCTTGAATGAGAACTCCACTTTGCAACCTTTAGGCTGAAAATAAATATATATATATAAAAATAAGTACTTAAATGAATTCATCTTTTTCATGAAACTGTTCAAGTTTCACAGTGCAATTTGTAATAGTCTCTACGCTAAATGAAGATGATTGTCAAAAGCATCGTCAATGATCTTATGATAATGGTTTTGATGAATTAGTTTTGTTTGATTTTATAGGAACAAATATGGCTATTTTATCAGCATGTTTAGTGGGAGATGGTGTGTATTCTGCAACTATCCGAAAAGGTTTTAGCAAAGAATTCTATGGCAAGCAGTTCATCCATTCCTCGCACATTCCACTATTGAGTAGTACATCTAGAGTAGTTAACATTAGAGCATCATCGAGTCGAAAGGAAAATGAAGGGAGACGAGGATTTCTCAAATTGTTGCTCGGTAATGCTGGCCTAGCAATACCTGCATTACTAGGGAATGGAAAAGCCATTGCTGATGATGAACAAGGTGCATCAAATTCAAGAATGTCTTACTCTAGATTCTTGGAGTATTTAGACAAGGATAGAGTGAGTAGGGTTGATTTGTACGAAAACGGAACTATTGCGATTGTTGAGGCGATATCACCTGAGTTGGGTGACCGACTCCAGAGAGTGCGCGTACAGCTCCCCGGTCTCAGCCAGGAGCTTCTTCAAAAGTTTAGGGAGAAGAACATCGACTTTGCTGCACACAATGCACAAGAGGATACGGGTTCTCTTCTGGCTGACGTGATTGGGAACTTGGCCTTCCCCTTGATCTTGATTGGTGGTCTTTTCTTTCTCTCGAGAGGGTCCTCTGGGGGAATGGGTGGGCCCGGAGGTCCTGGAAACCCTCTAGCCTTTGGACAATCAAAGGCTAAGTTCCAAATGGAGCCAAATACCGGTGTCACTTTTGATGATGTTGCTGGGGTTGATGAAGCCAAACAAGACTTCATGGAAGTGGTGGAGTTCTTGAAAAAGCCAGAGAGGTTTACATCGGTGGGAGCTCGTATCCCTAAGGGGGTTCTTCTTGTGGGCCCTCCTGGTACAGGGAAAACCTTGCTAGCTAAAGCAATTGCTGGTGAAGCCGGTGTCCCATTTTTCTCCATTTCAGGCTCTGAGTTTGTTGAGATGTTTGTTGGAGTTGGCGCTTCACGAGTCCGTGATCTTTTCAAGAAGGCCAAGGAAAATGCTCCCTGCATCGTGTTTGTTGATGAAATTGATGCAGTGGGCCGTCAACGAGGAGCTGGTATTGGTGGAGGAAATGATGAAAGGGAGCAGACCCTGAACCAGCTATTGACAGAAATGGATGGTTTTGAAGGAAATACGGGTGTTATCGTTGTTGCTGCTACTAACCGTGCAGATGTTCTTGACTCCGCCTTGTTGAGGCCAGGAAGGTTTGATAGACAGGTAAATATGATTGATTATTTGAAGGACCTATATGATCGAACGAGTTCAATATCATTCAATACCATTAAATTTTGGTGAATTACCCCACACCAAAGGAATGCTTGTGATTCGAATCTTTTTGCAATATACAGGTAAGTGTTGATGTTCCGGATGTTCGTGGAAGGACAGATATCTTAAAGGTTCACGCAGGAAACAAAAAGTTCGACACTGATGTATCACTTGAGGTGATAGCCATGAGGACACCAGGTTTCAGTGGAGCAGATCTTGCTAATCTCTTGAACGAGGCTGCTATTCTTGCTGGCCGCCGCGGCAGGACTTCCATCTCGTCTAAAGAAATCGATGACTCGATTGACAGAATAGTAGCAGGAATGGAGGGAACAGTCATGACAGATGGCAAGAGTAAGAGCCTCGTTGCGTACCACGAAGTAGGCCATGCTATATGTGGGTGAGTAAGGAATAAGGATTCATATTACTTGCTACCAAATTCGAAAGCGATCTATTCATATTGAAACATGAAAGTACATTGCATTTTTATGCTTATTTTGTAATCCGTTATACGTAGTTTGTTGACGAATATTTTTGGAATTTCTTGATATTTGTTTGGTGCATGGTGAAGAACTCTGACCCCGGGGCACGACGCAGTTCAAAAAGTAACGTTAGTCCCACGCGGTCAAGCGCGTGGTTTAACGTGGTTCATCCCTTCGGATGATCCGACCTTGATATCAAAGCAACAGCTCTTTGCGAGGATTGTAGGTGGGCTCGGAGGTAGAGCGGCCGAGGAAGTCATATTTGGTGAGTCAGAGGTCACAACCGGTGCAGCCGGTGATCTGATGCAGATCACCGGTTTGGCCAAGCAGGTACTCTCTCTCTCTCAGTCAGTCTAGTCTGTCTCTCTTGGTTGGTTGCAAATGATCGTGTTTTCTCTTGCAGATGGTGGTGACTTTCGGCATGTCTGACATTGGGCCGTGGTCGCTCATGGACTCGTCGGGTCAGAGTGACATGATTATGAGGATGATGGCGAGAAACTCAATGTCAGAGAAGCTTGCAGAAGACATTGATGCGGCTGTGAAGAGGCTGTCAGACGAGGCGTATGAGATTGCTTTAGGGCAGATCAGAAGCAACCGGGAAGCCATAGACAAGATAGTGGAAGTTCTTATCGAGAAGGAGACGATTACGGGAGACGAGTTCCGGGCTATGCTTTCAGAGTTTGTTGAAATTCCGGTTGAGAACAGAGTTTCTCCCACTCCTACTGCTGTCACTGTATAGTTTACTCTGTATACAAAGTTGAAGTCCAAGTCGGAGTCCAGCTCGTATTGGTATAAAGAGATTGATGTAGTCGAATGTGAAATTGAACAGAATAGGTACCATTTTTTATGCGTCAATGTCTCCACTGATTTGTAAGAAAATGAAGGAGGTTTAAACAAGTGCTTTTTTCGTTGCATTTGCATATACTGAAAAACATGAAGATGTAGTCGATGCTACAAAACAAAGCACGATTTTCAAGTTTGATTGAAAATCAAACATGATTTTTCTTTTCTTTTTCGAAACGTTTTTGACCAAATCCAAAACCCAAAGCTTCGATCTTGTAGAAACTAAAACATATTCTGGCTTGTGTTCTATCGGTTCCAACAAAACATATCTCTCCAAATGTTGCAGAATCAAACATGAGAACAGAATAAGAACATGCTATAGCGCAATCAGAGACACAAGTAAAGGTCTAAAAGGACAATACACCATGAAGCTACAGTTGAATTACTGAATCCAAAGGAGTTAGTAATCAAAATATCCACAATTGAATCAAAAGTAAGAAACCCGAGGAAACAAAATAAAAGTTGCAACATTCCATGGTAGCATTCATATGCTAGAGCCATTATTGAAATGATAGAGAGCCCCCATATTCACATTCTTAAAACTGCTCCCAAAGGAAGTAAAGAGGACAGGATAAAGGGAGTTTACACCAACCTGTACAAGGAATTAGGAACGTTCAAATAGATAGAATCCCAAATCAGTCATTCTATGCTCACGCGACCAACTTTTCTGCATAATCACTCAGCTTCAAGGACCTTTGACAATATGCCCTATCTCATTTTCCCCATCACTGCTTTTCAGATACCTTTCTTCCAGTAGAGCTCAGATGTCCCTGTCCCAGTAGCATTTGACTACTCCTTTCCGTTTCAGAAAAGAGCGATAAAGCTGCCCAAAATGTTACTGTGGTAGAAATTGGCACAGACCGTCCTTCAAAAGTATCTTAAGTTAAACAATGAAAGACGATTCTTAAACTTTGTCCAATTGTCTGTCCACTCCTCTCTAAGTTTGCCCAAGGAGTGTCGACTAAAGTTTTTATGAAACACACCAGGATTGGCCTAAAAGCTAACCAATTAGCAAGGAGATGGGAAAAAGAGAAAAACAAAAGAACATGTTTCCTTAATGTGAGACCTGAGACCAGACACACCCATATAAGCAAGATGGTGTTGGTTGATCACATAGAGCTTCCTTTGAGAGAATAAGGTGAATTCAGACATACGAAGAACCAAGGCCAAACCTTCTGGGCGGGCTATCTGGTTCGTTGTCAGATGAAGCAGGAGAATCAGTAGCATCAGCAAGAGATTCAAGCATAGTTACCACTTCGGACGAGTCATCCAAGTAATACTTCGCTTTGCTGGGTTTTTGCCCGACTGTGCAAGCAAATATTTCGGTGTTGTAGGAAAGAATACGACCAGACACTGCATTACCAATTATTTCAAACATCTCTTCATCAGATCTGTCATCACCAATACAAAGCACAAAATCGGCTTGTTTTTTCTTATCTGCCATGGATGACAAAATCTTCTCCGCAACTCTGCCTTTGGTAACACCCTGAACCAACAAAACGTTAGGAAAAATAATACCAACTTCACTTTCCTTTACAGCTAGAAACTATTATTGCAAATTTTAACAATGGAAACTTCATTTTGCAAAACCAATGGAAGAAATATGCAATAATGTAGAGTCTGCTCCCTAAATACATACCTGAGGTTTTACTTCCACGATAAATTGTCCACTCTTCACTGCCACGGGTTCATTTGCTAAGACACTCTCTAGATGATCCAACATTTCCTTTGCCTGGGAAAACCCAAATACTGGGTCGGCGTCGTGATAATGCCAGACCAAAGCACTCTCTTTTCGTTCTATTCCAGAACCGTCAGTAGCCTCAGTATATGAGTTCATAACAGGTTCAGCAATATGCATCCAGCCAAAGTCAGAACCCTGGCCATATGTTTCCCATTCTTCATCTTGCGGCCACCTGCAAATGTTATCGCAGATCAAAACATAAGAGCAAACAAAGAAAGACAATGACATCATTTTCCATGATACCATGCACATCGAGACCACCCTACAGTACCTGTCAGCGTACATGACCTGCCGAGAAAGGAAAATGACATGGAAAGGACTCATAATGCAACAAAAGAAAGAAACTCAAACACATAAGTGTCCATCAAGGGCATCGAGATATTAGTGAATTACGTTCCAGAATAATACATTAATCTTTATCTCAGATGTCAGAAAGTAAACAAGTATAAAATAGCGGCGCCTACAACTCAGATAGCAGAAACTGAAGATTACTGGTTAACAAAGCACATGGATTTAATAAATTAAAAATGTGCGGATAGTAAAAGTCAGAAACAAAAGCAAATTAACCATATAAAGACGTCCATGCTTCCTAGAATTTTACAAATGCTTCACTTTATGCTGCATCCACATGAGGCATGTTCATTTGGCAATTTGCTAAAAGCTTATACAAATTTGTATGCTTCATTTCCGTAGAACTAATTCAATCTTCACTGAATAAGAGATAAATGCAAGAGATATACTATATATTCTAATTAGCATATGTGATCTCAAGAATCAAAAGGGACTTGTAATATGATTCAGAATTGGAAGTAAGAACTAACTCAATCACTGAGTCCTCAAAATATCCTATAAGTTGGAGAGTCACTGCAAAGGAACATACATAATGTTTTTGAAATTGAAGGCCCAGAAGTGAGCTTTACAAGTGAACTATCTTTGAAATATAATTGAAATTTGAAATTATGGTTCAATCATCAACTATAAGTTAATATGTACCACATTTTTAAGAGAGAAATAAAGTCTTCGCCCATTATATAAAAATGTGAAAACACAGCCTCACCTAGTTTTTCTTGACCAGAGATCTATTATCCACAGAATTTGTATTACACAAACTTAAAACATTAATATGTTGTATATGATTTGGAAAACATTAACAATTCATGAATACAAATCACAGGATATAAGAAAAACGTAGAAAATGATACAAGAAAAATAATGACAAAATAATGAATTTAACTAGCACACAATCAATGCAACTGACCTTAAAAAGTAGCCATGCTCTGCAGAAAGTCCCAGTTTCTTGCAAGGAAGAAACCACTTGCTTAAGCTATCCCTGCCTCTTCCACTGACCATAAAAACAAGATTTTTGGGATCACCAGAAAGTGTGTTTAATAGAGACAGAACTTGCGCACTTGGAGTTTTTATAATTGAATTTTGAGGCATAAGTGTGCCATCATAGTCCAACAATATAGCCCTGCTTTTAGCCCTGCAGTAAGCTGAAACAATCTCATCCATAGAAAGCTTTCTAAAATTTGGATCTAGTGCCACAACTCTAAACCCAAAGCCAAGACCAATACCCCAGCATCTTTTCCTGAAATGGTCAACACAGGTTCTCTCCATATCCTGTAAGAAGCTTCTAGACCAAAAGGCTACATCATGAGAGCTCACATAGCGGTAATGCTTCTCATGTCGCAACTCTTTCTCTCTCTCAGCCAGTGATATGGCCTCGTACATTGCCTCAGCAGTTGCTTCAACATTCCAAGGATTTACTCGTATAGCACCACTTAGAGAAGGGGAACACCCGATGAATTCAGAGACCACCAGCATGCTCTTCTTAGGCCCACTTAGTTCTGAACCTGGTTCAGAACCTGATACTCCTTCTCTACAGACTATGTATTCATAAGGAGTAAGATTCATCCCATCCCGCACTGCTGTCACCACAACACATTCAGCAATACTATAATAAGCCATCCTTTCACTGATTGATAAAGCTCGATGTATAAAAACTATAGGTTCATATCCAGGCCTTCCAAGTTCCTTGTTAATTCTCTGGCAGCTCTCCTCTATTTCACTATTTATCTCCTCCAGATTTATTCCTTTTCCCCTGGCAGGATTGGCAATCTGGACCAGCACAGCTCTACCTAGCCAATTTGGATGCTGCTTGAGCATGTGCTCCATAGCCAAAAGTTTCAAATTTATACCTTTAAATATGTCCATATCATCAATTCCAAGTAACACAGTTTTGCCTTCGAACTGTTGCTTTAGATCCTCAACTTGCAGCTCCTTATCTGTCTGTTTTAGAACTGATTCAATATGACCCATATGAATCCCAACTGGCATGATTTTTATGCCTACCGTCCTCCCATAATAATCCAATCCTATGTAACCCCTTTTGGATTGATATTCCAACCCCAACATTCGACTACAACAGGAAAGGAAATGTCGAGCATAGTCAAAGGTGTGAAAACCAATCAGGTCAGAATTAAGTAGGGCTTTCAGGATTTCTTCTCTGACAGGAAGTGACCTATACAGCTCTGATGACGGAAATGGACTGTGAAGGAAAAAACCCATTCTTAAGCGGACAAAACGTCTTCTCAAAAATGTGGGTAAAACCATCAAATGATAATCATGAATCCACACAAAATCATCCTCCGGATTAATTATTTCAATAACTTTCTGTGAGAACAATTTATTGGCCGATACATATGCTTCCCACATGGACCTATCAAACCGAATTCCATGATCTGATGAAAATGGCAGCATATAGTGGAAGAGTGGCCATAAGTGCTTCTTGCAGAAGCCATGATAATACTTTTCCAAAAGACTCGGAGGTAAAAAAGCAGGTACACATTTGAATTTCTCCAAAAGATAGTTGGCTACATCATCCTGCTCAATTGGATCAACATCAACTGGCAATGATCCAACATATAGCACCTCCATGTCATCGGGAAAGCCATCCCTAACACGCAACAACAAGTTGTCCTCGTTCCAGCTAAAAGTCCATCCCTTATTGTCCGGCCTTCGTTTCGCTTTGAGAGGCAGCAGATTTGCAACAATGATGATTCTATCACCAAGAAGTGAGGACGGATTATCTGATGCAACACTACTAGCCTGTTCATCATCAAGCTCAAGAATATTCCCTGGAACAGTCATAACCCTTGGGAGTCGCTTCCGATCCCTCTCTCTACCCGCTGTTGGGAAATTCCCAGAAGCTAAATCCAAAAGGTTGGTATAAGATCTTGACATCATCTTTGCAACTCCCCTGTATCTCCCCAACAAGTATAATTTATCCTCAAACCTCACTCTGAACACTCAACCAAAAACGAAGCTCTCTCTTTCTCTCTCTCTCTCTCTCTCTTCAAATGAGTACTTTCCAAATCAACTGCATTAAATTCACTTATTCAGGTGGAAGTAGGAACTATAGATGATGACCCAAATCCAATTTAAACAAAATTCCCTCAGCTCAAATCAAATAACCCCAAATGCTGCAAAAAGGAAAGACCAACCCAATAATTAATTAATCAAGGCGATACCTAGAACGCAGAAACTCCACCAATAACGTATCTAGGCCGAGCATAAATTGATGAACATCCAAGAGAGAGAGAGAGAGAAAGAACTTAAAAAACCCTAGCTCCAGTAAATTTAAATATTCGGAGAAAGCACGAAAAGGGGTTTGAAAACTGACCTCGGAGATTGATAGAGTCAAAATTGGGCGTCTGTTGCTTGGAAGACTGAATCTTCAGGCGGAAATTGGGAGAGAAAAAAATGGTAGGGTTTGAGGCGGAAAGAATAAAAATAAAAAATCTGGGTTTTCAATATACGCAATGTAATGTAAGAACCGAGGATCGCATACAGGCAGCTAACAGCATATAGTAGTAGTAGAAAGAAAAGTCATTGGATATGAATATTCTTCAGAATAACAATTAATTTAATGTTTTTAATTAGGTAAAATCGGAATAATATTAAATTGATTTATACATGTCTCTCTCTCTGTAACAAAAACGTGACAGCAAATAAAAGAATCAAATAAAGGCAGTCACCACCCTCCGGGCTACGGCTGCGGGCCTTCTCTCTAAAGTTAACCCACTTGCCAAATTGGATAATTTATTTAAATACTACTCCCCTATTACACTAAAAGTGATCACGTTTGACCAAAAAACTCTCACAAATTTGGTCAAACATGGCCACTTTTAGTGGGATAGAGGGAGTAGTGATATATCTAGAAAGTGGCATAAGTAGAGATATGTCTAGAAAGTGTAGTGAGTAAAAATAGCATTCTACCAATAAATCAAACAAAATTTGATAGGTAAGTCCGGTTAATTTGACCTTCCTGGCTAACCGTTCAATTGACTTACCGTAAATGAAAGTTCATGAACATGATTAGGCGATATGAGCCTATAAATGATCCAACTAGTGCAAAAAGTCAGTAAAAAAACCCTATCAGCACAGTTAACAACGACTCTGGCCGCCAAAGAAGAAGTCGGTTGAACTGAACCGTGAATATCGCAACTAACTACATCTGGGATAAGCGGGAAGATAGGTGTAATCGGGTAAGTTAGCAACCCCTAAGGGACAAAGGGTCTCTCTATATAAAGTGTACCCTACCTACTCAATCGGATATGCTCGCTCACATTCTCGGCTACTTCACTCAACGATTGTACTGTTCTCATCTTCCCTGTCATCCCCTAATCTAATCGACACACCGACGCACACTGATTCTGATCGGACCAACTGACACAACTGATCAATTAGTATCAATACCTCTTATATTCTCCTTTTATAGTATATACTATTGCTTTAAATCGCTTTCTATCGTTATTTTTTTCTACCAATTATACTAACTTAACCATCAGAGGTTCTTTGCTGACAAACCACCGGTACTCTCATTGAATTCTTACAGTTGCTTTCCGATTGAGCAGATTATTGGCGCCCCAAAAGTCTCGATTGTAGGAATCACCCTGATAGATAAAAATAATATAAGTTAATCTAGTTTTTACTAATTATAATTAGACATATAAGATATCTCAAATTCCGTGATTAATGCTCCAATAAGAGATTATTTGTTTTATAAGTAATCCCGATGAGTTAATCATTCTAATTAATCATATCTACTTACTAAAACTTCTCTTAATATATGATATTATGATATATACTCTATACTGCATTAATTATAAGATAAAAAGTTATATATATATATATATATATTTTAGCTAATTCAATTCAATACTTCAAAACTCAAACCATGATACATAATACATATATCCAAATTTATTGCCATCCCTATATACATATATCCAAATTATAGTAGTAACTTCACCTGATTGATTAGCTAATTTGGTGGATTCTTAAGTTAAATAAGACATGCAAAAGTTTTATTCAGTTTTAATGTTAACTAACAAAACTAATTATAGAAAAATAAATAAAGTTGACGAAGTCGCTTTAATTAATTTGTTAGTACTTGTGTAGGTTGAAGTATTTGACTAAGTGATGCTATGGTAGCCCAATGGGCCCTACACAGCTGGGAGTGCATGACCCCACTTTTATTTGAAATCATTCTCATTGGATGCTCAATAGGACCAGTATGGCCCGGCCCGGCCCGGCCTCGACCAGATAAGGATTCCACTATCATCGAGAAGGTAAGAAATTAATTCAATCAATCTATACAATAAATTTATTTATATATATGTCGTGTTTCTTCCAATTCTTTCTACTTATATACAAAGAATAATTATTAACTAATAGGCATATGATTTTTTGTCTTAGGAGGAACCGTAGACATATGTTACTAATAGAGATGAACAAAAAAATCGAAAACTAAATTGAACTGAACAAAGTCGAAACGATAAATTCGATCGATTTTTTTTCTATTATGTTCAATTTCGGTTTTGATTTTAAAAAATTCGTTTTTTTTGGTATTGGTATCGAAAAAGTGAATACCGAAAGCGAACTGAATTATATTATATAATAATAATAATAATTTATTTAATATTATTTTTGTTATATAATTATTTATTTAATATAATGTATTAAATATTATTTATCAAATATATCATATAATAATAATTTATTTAATATTTGTTGATTCGTTTTTCGGTTTTTTGTCAAAACCAAATCTAAAATTTCGATTCGATTTTATTTCGGTTCGGATTTAACTCAATTCGGTTTCGGTTCAATTTTTCAATTTTACTTATTTTTAACCGTACTCACCCCTAGTACTGGACATGAAGTATGTTGTTGGAGGGCTATTTGCCTCAATTTGATCAACTATTATATTTTTAGGGTATGTTTGGTAGCCAAGATAGGATATAGCATGATAAGATTAAATTTGTATGGTGTATAAGGATTATTTTAATCTCACCCCTTCCTTATGATTAAAATATAGGGGGAAATAGTGATTTTGGCACGGGCCTAGTGTTTAATAGCGGGCCGACGTATTAATTACATTTACTACCAAACACATGATTAGGTAAGATAATTTAATCTAATCCTATCATATCTTAGCTACCAAACAAGGCCTTAGGATAAAGAATTGTAATCAATTGGACATATAAATTAAATTTATATTAAGGTATGCGTCATTTGCCGACTGGTACATAATGCCGGAAACCATGGTGGCCTTACTCCACGACCACAGTGAAATTTTTGTTGACCTCATTGCCAGAGGCGGATTTACTCTATGGCTGCACTGGGTTGAAGCCGAGTGCAAATTCAAAATTTTCAGTTATATATATGTATATTTCTAAGTCCCAACACAATATTAGATCAACCCAAAAAATTTGTACACGTAGAAAATATAATGTTTTGAAAATTTTATTTTCAGCCCACCCAAATTAAAATCATAGATCCCCTACTCATCGCCATGCAACTACTAAGTGATTCTCTACTAATTTGATATACTAATAATGGTCTAATTGGAACTATATATTTATAGATGCATGCATTTCAGCAAGTTGAATATAAGAAATTAGGTCGTATATACGTAGGATCAAATTATTTCAGTATTAAATAATTGTTAGGTCACAAGTTTTGATTTGTGAAAGTTTGGTCATTTGTGTTGATCAGCATATTTTGCTTTCCTCAGGCGTACGTGGACCTATTTGTGAACAAAAAATATAATTAAAAATACCCAAGTGGTCAAGTCGTTACTGAAAAATACAAAAATGTTTAGATAGTAGTATATGATATTAATAATTTTGTGTATTGTGAGTTGTGAATGATGATGATGAATGAAGTTATTGCTTGCAATATCCTAATGGCTTGAGTGTGGGTGAGGTGTTACACATTACTCTTCCATGTGCTTTTATTGCTCTCCACACTGCTTCGCTGCCTCTGCGCGAGACACACGCAATGATTAAATATATTCATTTTCGTATAAGTGGTATATATAAATTACATGTCCACGCCCCGTGGAATTAATACGTCCACCACGTGGCATGTCCGCAGATAATATTAAACTTTTACAAAAAATTTTATTCATTCTACTTTTTTAACTATAATTTATTGATTATGATATTATCGCATCAACCAACTGTGAACACGTTAACCCATATTGAGCGGTGAAACAGTCCTATAAATTTATATATTAGAATAAATGGATGCTATTTTAATCAATTCTGGTGCAGTGAGAATAGTCAATTGTTTATATAGTCCTCTATCCCACTAAATATGTCATGTAATTTTCAATTTGGTAATAAGATTAAGTGATAACGCAAGAAAGTTTTTTAGGCTAAGCAAATGTGAAATAATGTAACCATGACAATATTTAAGTTTGCACAACAATTAAAAATGTCCTTAAAAAAAAGATTTAATTGATTAGCGAAATTATATTTTTCAGAGACATTCATTGTTTATGAACAAACTTTCACAAATGTAAGGGAATTAGTTATGTAACTCAAACTTTCAAATTTACCCTACTTGATCGTAATCACAGGGATCTACTGACCCAGCTTGTTTTGTTGCTGCCTCATTGATATCAATTTATTTATTTTTATTTTTTTTTAAAAAGCAAACAAATTATTCTTTTCCTTCAATTCTAATTGTTTGTACATTTAGTTTAATTTCTACTCAGTAAGTTGGTTATAATACTCACTTACTCAAAAATTAGCTAACAAAATAGTTAAAATACTAAATCAAATATTGTTACATGTGCCCTTAATGGTAGTGAAAGTAGTTGTTGATAGAATTGGATAATGAAAACATTTTTGAATAAAATTATTATTATTTGTTACTATTTTATATTGATAGTTGTTTTTTGAATTTATTACTCTTAGAATTTCTTAACATTTATATTTTATTTTTAGCTGTTAACTGTTATTATTGTAATAAACACTATATACATGATTCAGTAATGTATTAATAGATAATATTTCTATTTTATATAAATTAGTACGTGTCTCAGTGCACGGGGAAAAATAATTATAACTTATTTGATATGTATAATATAATTATCTTCATTTTTTATCATATTATGGAATTGTAGTTATTTATTATAGTTTTCCGTTCTTGTACTTTATGTGCATTCAATTTTTTTATTTATTTTATGTTGTATAATATTTGACTTAATGGGTTCTTTTTTAGTGTATTGGAGGGGTCTTGGTACAATTAGAGCTGTCAAAATTATCGGATCAGACTTTTTAAGGTTTTGAAACCTGTCCAAATTTGTCGAAATTTTTTCAAACCTATAAATATAAGACTAAATTACTCCCTTTATGAGCTGTTGGATGGAGTCAATTTTACTCGTCAATACAATATAATATTTTTTAATTCAATAAATTTAATACAATTAATTATTTTAATAAATTTTTGTACAATAAATAATTTTACTTATATAAAATAGTGTAAATAAAATATTTTAATTTGAATTATTTAAGGTTAGATTTTTAATATTTTAATTAAAAATTCAATATTTTCAAAGATTTTCAATATTTGAATTCTAAAAGCACAATTGAAAATGAATTCTAGTTGATATTTTGTGTTGTATATATATATAGAGAGAGAGAGAAAGAGATGGATGAACTTTTTTACGTCTGATATTCGATTGTCTAATAAAGTTTGTAGATGAATTTTCAGATATAATTATTTTCAAACTTAAAATTTTGAAGTCAGTTCCAACCCAAGTACTCTGAGTAGGAAGGTCAGGTCGAGCCTACAACTAGTCAGCTTTATCCGCGATACATATGTTGATAAAAATAAATTATTACAAAACTCCATAGTTCATTAAAACTATTATTTTAATATATATATATATATATTAATAATCTAAATAAATTAAAGATCTTAATATACAATTTATAATATTATTATATATATTTAGATTTATAAGAAAAAAGCTTTAAGTTAGAAATGTGAAAATATATCAACCATTCATTTTAATAAATTAAAGATTATGAGATTATTTTTTTCAAAATAATTTGTTCATATAAAAATATAATTTTCATATCCCTATTGAAAATGAAGTTATTTTGCAGATGGAATAACAACCATTAATTTATTATATTTTCTCATTTCTCACCTATGGATCCTTTCTTATACGAAGTTATTTATAAAATTGTCATTGAAATCAATTTGAAATGGAATGTTTGGTATTTTATATATACTAGCTATTGCACCCATGCTATGCACGAGATTATTTATTTACAAATAATTTATATATAAAGATACTTAAAGAAATCAAAAATATTGTAATTCGATTTTATTCGGCAGTTTTAGAACCGTAATCGATAGTTTTATTCTCAATTGTGACTATGTTGAGGACAATTCGGTTACAGTTTCAAAATTTGAGAACCGTGATCAATGATTTGAAACAATAACTTCGATTTATTTTACCTAATTCAAATTATTTCTTATTTTATAAAGGGTCACTTTTTATTAATTTATAACAACACATTAAAATTAACAAATAAGATAATATTATATAACTATTTAACCATATGTGTATATTGATAAAAAATCATAATACATATATTTGAAGTTAGATTTTGTCGTGAAATTCTAATTTTGTTATGTAATAATAAATATTTGACATAATTTTATGTAACAACGAATTAATAATTTGAAGTCAACTACAAAGTTATCATTCAAAATTGATTTTCAATTTTAGTACAAATTTGTATAATAGTTATTGTTTAAAAATTTATTTTAATATATTAAATTATATTAATCTTAAATATATTTTTGATCAAATTAGTTATCACAACATATACAACATTGTTATATATTTTTCATATATCACAACTATATTAATTAATTTAATAATATATGTATTTTAATTTTATATGATATATGAATTAGTAAAATAAATTAATTTTTTCATAATTAATATTTATATAAAAAATTACAGAATAACAAAATATTAAATATCTAAAGGAGAAAAGAAAATAAAAATAAAAAATAAATATAAATATAAGTGATCCATATAGAAACATTTTATAAACCAAATTATATGTATGAGAATATATATATATATATAATTATTTTCAATTTATTAACTTATTTTAACTTTTATATATTAAATTTATTTTATTTTATATCAAAATTAATTCTCTTTTCAAGATCTTTAAGATTAAATGTATATTATAAATATTTTTGTGAAGTGAATAAAATAATTTTAGGAAGCAAAGGTTAGAGGAGATAGAAAATAAAAGTAGTTATTTTTAATAGAGTTATTAATACAAATAAAGTTAGTAAATTAATAAACTTGAAATTATTTAATACAATATGTTTAATATTTATTTATAACTTGTATCGTATAAATTAATAGAGCTCCTAAATGGAATGACTATTTGTATTTCACTCTACGTTACACTATTAAATTTAACATTTAATTAATATTTTTAATAATACATTAAAATTAATATTTTTTGAAAAACTATACTCCTTATGTTCCACTTATTTAAATTCATTTACTTTTGACACTGATATCAATATTTAGTTGTAATAGCTTTTGAAGAACATGATTTGTGTTTTAAAATTTTCTAAATAAATAAATGTGTCTAAATAAGTGAAACAACTCAAAAAGAAAAATGTGTCTAAATAAGTGAGACGAAGTCAATATATGTTAGTTTTGAATTTATCAATTATACAAATTGATTATAATTATTAGTATTAAATATTAAAAACAATTATATACTCTGGTCAAATAGGATAAGTTTTTAGTAATAAATAGATTCAGTTTGTACATGTATATTATGAATTGTTCAATATTCAACTTTGTCATAAAGATATTGAGATCGAATCATAATCTTTTTTAATTTAATAGTTATAGTATTAACTTTGCTATTAAAATTGCATTTAATTACAAAATCGTCATTTAAATTAATTTCAAATTGAATGTTTTCTGTTATATATATAGATATCACAACTAAACTAATGAACTTACTAATACGACACAATAAAATGTGAGAGTCGTGAGACAGTACTAATTTCAATCCGAATTACTCAGAAGTTTCTTTTATGGGAAGTAGTAACAATTTTCCAATAATTACAAAATACTAGTATAAATTATTAATAAATCCTCAAAGAAACTGCATATGCTCCTAAAAGATAACAATCATCAGCTGCATATATAGAGTGAAACTTCGTGACCAAGAAAAATATCAAAGAATAAGCTGCGAATCATCCTCTAACCACTTCTTAGAAATCTTTTTGGATGACTTGATTTTCCAACTACCTCTACAATGATTGCGATTCAAACAACCCTACCTATTATTTCTCATTAAAAATACCAAATGGAGAATGACATTTTCATATAATACAAACCTATTTTCACCCAAACTCTAGAAAGATTCTGCAGCATCCAATCAAAATTATTATATACATTTGTTTCCATTTTGGCCTTCTTGTTTTAATCAAACTATACTGTATACCATCATCTCGTTTCCCCCCATTTTGTCTTCTTCATTCCCTCTTCATTCTCAATAAACACATTAATGGAAGCTGAGCAGATTCTCGAGCTCATGAATTTCTGTTGGTTTGAACGTCGTATATTTGGAAAAGAGAAACAAGAATTCCCATCTCTTGCAGCTCAGAAAATGGATGAGTGTGAAGAAAAATCATCATCATCGACGGTGCAGAATATTCGAATCCGATCGTACAGTGATCGCTGCATAGCCGTCGATTTCCACGCGGATTCTCCGAGGTCAGTGATCGCCAAACCGAAGCTGCAGAAGATTCTATCCCAGAAAGAGCTGGACGTGGAGCTTTGTCTTGAAGGAAGACAGAGGAGAGAGAAACCTCGTACCAAGAGGCGGCTAGAGAGAGTGACGAGCAGAAGCTTGTCAGTGCTTGAGTTTGAGGAGCTGAAGGGGTTTAAGGATCTGGGGTTCGTGTTCGACGAAGAAGTGAATCCGAGCATCGCCTCCATCGTTCCCGCGCTGCAAAGGTCGAAGAAAATGGCTGGACAAGAAGGTGGGATTTGTAGGCCTTATCTTTCTGAAGCTTGGGGTGATCATGGATATTATCTAAGTAGGAGAAGTAGGGATAAGGATATTTTGGTAAATTTGAGGATTCCATATGTGAAGAATGAAATGGATATGAAACATCATATCAAGAATTGGGCACATGTTGTTGCATCTAGTGTTAGATGACGATGTTATGATATGGATTAGTTTTTTTAATTTCTATATAATTTTACAAGATTGTGTAGCTTAATTAGATTTTGTTACATGATTGAGTAGGGTTTTGAAACTGTATATACATTTGTTAATGCCAATTATCAAGTTTCATTTGTGGGGTTTTATTTGAATGTATTTTTAGTAGTAGTGATAATGGAAATGAAGTGTAATGGAGATTGATGCAGATTATGACTAAAAAGGGTACTTACCTATTTAATGATCCTGTGTGTGTTTTATGGTTTGCTTTCTTCCCCAGAAATATGACTGTTTATGTGTGGGAAGAGGTTACAATCAAATTTTCCTTCTTATACCAAAAGTTAACCAATTAAGCTCCAGATCATTTTAACATCTATAATAGATTAATAGCCACAATGGGTTGACTGGGAAGATAAGAAAATATGTTTAAGCATTCTCATTGGATATAACTGGAACCACCTAAGTCAAAGTCCAAGCATGGCATTGCCAGCTATGTAATTAGTGTACCAAAATTATCCATATATGTGAAGATAAGTTGTGGCAATATATATCTAGGATATTCTTTTATCATCTAGTATCTGTATTGCCAGACTAAGATTCATTCAATATTTATTTATTTTCAATGTATGGCATGGGTGTCATGACTTGTTCTTGCTTTAAAAACAAACATTGACAAGACATCTTGTTATTGTTATTGAACAACACTAGATTTACATTTGCGTTGCGTAATATGTAGGTGTTCAAAGCAATCGTAATTATCATAATCCATTAATCATAATTAAACTGTAATTGGTGGTTTTGGAAATTGTAAGTGTCTCAAATGATTTTGTTTCGAATCGTAACCGTGTAGAGGTGTAGGAAATGGTTCGGTTTCGATTCCAAATATCGAGAACCGTTAACCGGAGGTTCCCCAACATTTATTTTAATTGATTTTTTCTATTCCTAATTCAACTTTATATCTTGTGTTATAGGAAATCATTACTTATAACTTATAAATTTATATTTTAAATCGCAAATTTATGTAAAAGTACAAATTAAAAGATAAAGAAAAAAGAATTTTTGTGATGTATGACAAATTTACAAAGTTATATAGTAGTAGAACAGTAGGGCAACTGAAGGTACGCATTCCAAATTAAAGATAATTTGAAACGTTCTTTGAAAAAAAAATGTTTAAAATTAATTAAGGGCAAATTTGGTATGTAAATTTAACACGTCATTTAAACTATGAATAATGAAAATACTCAATGCAACATTTAATATGAATATGAAGATGAGTGAGATTGAGTGTTTCATTATTGTATCTCACATTATTTGTCAAACAATAAAATTTATCATTTTAATTAATATTTATTAAAAATTAAATATGTGTTGCAAATTTATGATCATTTTAATTAATATTAATTAAAAATTAAATATGTGTTATAGTAGGATGAATCACAATTAACATTTATTTGAAAAAAGTAATTTTTTATAAATCATATATCCTAATTTTAAATTTATGAATTATAAAAATCAATTATAAGTGACAAATGTTAATAATAGTTATATACTCTGTTTAGGTGGGATAAACACATAGTATTAACCACAAAAATAAACTACTGATACAAAAAATTTAATTGGAAAATAAATAAATAAAAATATTAAAGTTTGCTTGTTATACATGAAGTGTGAGACAAAGAAGTTGGACACTAATTAACCAGGTGTTGGGCTGGAGCTTATAAGTTCATTAAAACAACTTATAAGCTATTTAGGAGTTTATAAGCTATTTTAAAGTGTTTGGTAAATTAAGCTCTTTGAGAGTTTATAAGTTGCAAAAATAAGCTCTTGAAGCTTATAAGTTGTTCAAAAAATAAGTAGCTTCACCCCAACTTATTTCTCCATGAACTTATAAGCTACAACAAAAATACATAAATAATCTTCTATGTCACTTTAAAAGAGTTTATAAGCTCGTTTATCCAAATATCTTAACAACTTATAAGCTTAATCTTATAAACTCTTGCAATAACTTATAAGCTCTTTAAAATAAGCTTAGTTAAACACTTTCTAAATCTCATTCAATATGATAAAGTACCAACTAAAATATCAAATATAATAACAAATGAAAAAAAAAAGCAAAATTTACAAAATAAATAAAAATTACAAATGCACTAATTGAAAGAATCAAATTTGTCCCGATTAAATAGTTATGGGTAAAAGCTAAAATACTCACTTAAAAACAAAATATAAAAAATATCCACTCACATCAACACATGAGAAGATTAATTATGTGTTTATATATTTCATTTCACAAAATAATTTGAATTACCTGAGCATATGAGAAAATCACTTATATTATCATATAAAGTGGTTTTTATCTTTTATTTTCAATTGAATATTTTAATCTTTATTTTTGAAATCGTAAATATTTTTAGAAATCTAAATTACACACATTTTAATCTATTCTTTTATATTTTTCGATAAGAAATTTGTATGGATGAAAATAAAATGAATTAAGAAAGTTGGAAAAAAAATTATACTCATAAATAGAACGATAATAATTATTTTATATTTTAAATTTTATAACATTTTAAAAATAAATATTATAAATAACTAATAATTAATATAATAAAAAATAACTTACCTTAAACATGAACATTTGTCATGATGCAATTCTTTAAAAATATGCAAAATAAGTTTTGTACAAATAAAAAGGTTGATATATAAATTTTGAATATTTTGCAATTTTGTATTATCAACAAAGAATTCAGAGAATAAATAATGGGTTAATTTACTAAGATAATCATTTCTCAAATAAAAAAGTAAATTTTAGCTAGCCACTTATAAAAAAAAATAGTAAAATATAGCTACTTTTTTTGCAAAGAAAATACTTTAATACCATTACTTTTAATTAATTTTAAAAAATTAGGTTACCTATAATTCATACTCATTGTTGTCACCATAATCAATCATTGACGTCGTTGTCGCCGCCACCACCGTCGCCGCCGCTGCAGCTGTAGCCATCACTACTGTTGTCACCATTGTTGTTCGTAATTACATGAGCACGATGAGTTTTGGTTATGCTCGGGTAATTACACGAACAAGATGACCAAATTACATGAACACGACAAGTTTTGGTTATGTTCGTGTAACAACACGACCAAAATAATAACATACTAAAAAAATTACACGAGCATCATAAGTTTTGGTTGTGTTCGTGTAATCACACAATCAAAATTCTAGAATAATAAGACAATTACACGACCATGGCGAATCTTTATTATGTTCGTGTAATCACACGACAAAGATGATATAATACTAAATAAATTACACGAGCACGACAAGTTTTGCTCGTGTAATCACATAACCAATTTTCGTATAATCACGTGATTAAACTTAAATAAATAGAGGGTAATTTTGTAAGGTAAGTGTGGCTAATTTTTACTTTTTTTTAGGTGGCTATTATTTACTTTTACATTTGAGAAGTGACTATATATGGACATGCCCCTAAAATAATTGTAAACATATCATTATATATCACGTCTGATTTTCTCTTTATTATTTTCTCATTTTATTAGTGAGTATTTAAAATAGTGGGTTATATTTTAATATATTATAAATAATTACCTATAGTACACTATTCTCATATCCATTTGTAGTGATTGAATGTTTAAGTGTATATGAATATTCACTATGTAGAAAATCGACAACTTCACTCGTACCCATAAATGTTTTCTCTGGATTTTATGACATTTCTAATAGGCATGTGATAGGATATGGCCCATCAATAAGGGGGGATGTGATAGGATATGGCCCATCAATAAGGCCCAATACCCAGAAGCAGCTCGGCGGCCCAACACCTCGGCCCATTAAGAGCAGCTCGGCCGGCCCAATAGCTCGGCCCACTTGGTGTAAACCGCCATTGTGCTTTCTATAAATAGTCAGATTAAAGCTAAGTTAGGGGGGGGGATACACACATTCACTTTCTGTAATCTACATTTCAGCTCTCAAATTATAAACAAAAAGAGCTCTCCTGTGGACGTAGATCTCTTTAAAGATCGAACCACGTAAACCTCGTCTCGTTTACTCTCTAATCATCGTACAAATCTCACTTCGAAAAACAGTGATCGACCACTGGCGCCGTCTGTGGGAACCGAAGTAAGTTTTGTGTCCGATCACTATTTCCGAAGTGAAAACACAATGGTTAGATCCACTCGATCTAATGCTATAGCTGCTGCTGCTAAAGGAAAACAAAACGAGGCTGAAATACCTCGTAATCCACCTCGTCTATCTACTAACGAAGGGGATGAACACTATGCTCGGTCGGGCAGGCAGGCCACGAACCGCCGAACTCCCGAAGGCCATGTAGAAGAGGTCCTCTCCCATCGAGCAAGTGACTCTATTAGCAGTGAAAGATTGAATCAAAATCAAGGGAATACCACACTTCAACCTCTGCTCGGCCATGCGCTCAAAGCATATCTAGATCTCCACGAGCAAGATTTCCTCAAATTCGCCGAACAACATCAACAACGAGGTCAGAGCGAAGAGGATAAAGCGGGTCCATCACAACGACCCCAAGCTTCGGAGCAAATTGCCGAGGAAAGAAATGATGAGGTCTTCCGAAGACCGCATAATCGCCGAGGCAACATTACTTCACCTCGGCGAGGCTCAACATCACCTCGTCAAAACGCCGACCATTACCGACGTGACGAGGAATACCGAAGAGAGAAGACGCCACCTCGTCGAAACGTCGACCATTCTCGATGTGACGAGGACGACCACCGAGAGGGAAGATTCACTGTTTATAGCAGAATCATTACCCCCTTCACCAACAAAATTCTCTACACACCACTCCCTTCAGCATACAGGGTCCCGCCAATCAAGCCCTATAACGGTTCTTGCGACCCGAGCAACTTTCTGTCGCAATATCAGTATAATATGCTGAACCAGGGACTGGCCGAGGATGTTTATATGTGCAAAGTCTTCCCCGAATTGTTGGTGGACAATGCACGGAAGTGGTTTGACAACCTCCCTCGTAGCAGCATAGGGTCATACGCCGACCTTCTAGATGCTTTTGAGAGACGTTTCTTCCAAAAAGCCGAAGCAAAAATGAGTTCGGCCCAACTCCTTACCCTAAAACAAGGACGAGGAGAATCTATTAGCAACTTCCTAGCTCGGTTCTACAATGAGAGCCTCAAGGTCGATCGCCTTTCAGACGATGTCCTCATTTCGGCGTTTCAAAACGCCATTCACTCCGGCACACTCTTCAGGGAGCTCGTGAAAGAGCGCCCCCAAACCTCCAAACAGCTATGGAGGATTGTTGATGCATTTGCCGAAGCGGATGAGGCAGACAGGAAGAAACGAGCCACTGACCGACCTGAAGGTCAGGATAAAAAGAGAAGGGAGGAACGAGCTGATCAAGGGCAGCATCGACGAGGCGCTCTTGAAAGAATCCAACGAGGTCCATTAGCATCTCGTCTCGGACCTCGGCCTAACCAAGAGCCAGATCGGTTCGCTCCACTAAATAGATCTCGGGCGGAAATTTTTGAGCTTCACGCAAACTTGTTCCAGAGACCTCCACCGCTGTCCCGAACTGGATCAAGCAGACGATCGCGGGATAAATATTGCGAGTTTCATGGCGGCCACGGCCATGATACCGAGGAGTGTCGCAATCTTGCCTCGGAAATCGACCGCCTAACACAAGATGGTACTCTAGGAAGATATCGAGGTCAAAGTCAACCGGATACTCAACCTCGGGGCAAAGGCAAACGAAGAAGGAATAGGGGAGAAAATTGCAAACCCCAAGAGAAAAGGTCAAGACATGATGACGAAGACGATGACGAGAATCAACCTCAGTATGATGGAGTCATCGCCGCCATCATCGGAGTGCCCCAAGGTTCAACAAGGTCGTCGCTGAAGGTCGAAGCTCGAAACCGACCCTCGGAGGAGCCTTCATACAAAAGGTTCAAAAAGGACGAGGTCGTTATTTTCTCTAATGACGACCCTGTCCCTCATGCTTCGCCTCATCAAGATGCTACTATTATCGAAGCCGTGGTGGCTAACAAATTGGTACACCAGGTCTTTATTGATAGTGGAGCCTCGGTCAGCGTGCTCTTCAAAGGCTGCTTCGGCAAACTTGACATCGAAGAAGCGCGCTTAAAACCAGCACCCATTCCATTGAAGAATTTCACACAAGGGGAGACCTCGACAGATGGAACGATCTCACTCCCCGTGACAGTAGGACGAAGTCCATTATCCACTACAAAGATAATCCACTTCTTCGTCGTCAAAGCCAACTCTCCCTACAACATTATATTAGGCCGAGATTGGCTGATAGCGACAAGAGCAGTCTGCTCGGCCTACCACTTAATGATCAAAATCCTTTCAAAGAATGGAGTTATCACACTTCGGGGAAATCAAACACAGGCCAAGGAGTGCATGCAGGTCGCACTCCGAGGTTCTGGTGTACAACATCCCCAAGCATAGCAATTACAGAACCCCGGCGTGCCGAAGTCGACCTTGTCTGCTGCAGAACCTCTAGAAGACGTCGTACTCTATAAAAACGACGTGTCCAAGGTCGTCAAGGTCGGTTTCGTCGGGGGCACCGAACTCCGAGGTCAAGTTATTCAACTACTTCGGGAGTTTAGAGACATTTTTTCCTGGTCTCCTTTAGACATGACCGGGGTATCACCAGATATTATAACTCACCACCTCAACATCGACCCCGAGGTGAAACCAGTTCGGCAAAAGCAACGAGCCTTCGCTGCCGAGAGAAATCAGGTGATACACGACGAGGTACGCCAACTGCAACAAGCCGATATTCTATTCGAGGTGAAATATCCGACGTGGTTGGCCAACCCCGTGATGGTGAAGAAGCAAGTAGGGGGATGGCGCATGTGTGTTGATTATACCGACCTCAATAAACACTGCCCCAAAGATTGTTACCCCCTTCCTAACATTGATAAGAAAGTAGAGGCCCTCGTCGGTCACGAGGTTTTTAGTTTTCTTGATCTGTACAAAGGCTACCATCAAGTCCTTATGAATACCGAGGACGCTCCGAAGACAGCCTTTGTTACAGACTTCGGCATTTTCGCTTATAAGAAGATGCCCTTTGGACTCAAAAATGCTGGAGCTACATATCAAAGGATGGTTGACAAAATATTTGAACTTCACATCGGTCAGATTGTTGAAGTATATGTCGACGACATCGTTGTCAAAAGCAAAAAAGTCAACACTACCTTAAACGACCTCCAGGTCGTCTTCAAACTGCTCCGAAAGGTGAACCTGAAGTTAAACCCAGGAAAATGTACTTTCATGGTCCAGTCCGGAAAATTCCTAGGGTGTTGGGTTTCCCGCGAAGTATTAAAAGCTAATCCAGCAAAAGTTAAGGTCGTCCAGGAGATGCAAGTGCCGAAGTCAGTACACGACGTGCATCGATTGACGGGCTGCTTGGCCGCGCTAAGCAGATTCCTATCTAAAGCAGCCGAGAAGCAACTCCCATTCTTCAAAATCCTGAAGAAGGCTCCGAACTTTGAGTGGAATAACGAGCACAAGTCAGCCTTCGAAAATTTGAAGAAGTACCTCAACAACTTGCCCACTTTATCCGTCCCAAAGGAAGACGAGGTTCTTTCCCTATACCTCGCCGCCTCGGATGAATCAATAAGTGCAGTTTTAGTTCGAGAAGGACCTCGGCAATTACCTATATACTTAATAAGCCGAGCCTTGAAAGGGCCAAAAACACGGTACCAACCTTTGGAGAAGGTCGCACTCGCCTTAGTGAATGCTGCTAGACGACTTCGACCATATTTTCATGCTCACCCGATACAAGTATTGACCGACCTACCACTTCGGCAAGTGCTTACGAAGCCTGAAGCTTCGGGGCGAATCGCCAAGTGGGCGGTCGAACTTGGCGAGCACACAATCTCCTTTGCACCTTGGCAAGCTATCAAGGGGCAAGCGCTGGCAGATTTCCTGGTGGAAGCAGTATTCACCGAGTCTCCGAAGCCTACCAAACCTGCCGAAGAGAATATCGAAGAAAAAATACCGAAGACACCCCCCATAGATTGTTGGAAAGTCTATGTCGATGGAGCGTCGGGCAAAAAGGGAAGCGGAGTTGGAGTTTTGTTCATCAGTTCGGAAGGGAAACAAATCCCTTATGCTTTGCGGTTAAGCTTCCCAACCACCAATAACGAAGTGGAATACGAAGCTCTAATAGCCGGACTTCGCCTCGCGCAAAGCCTTCAGATACGGGCCATCCAAGTCTACAGTGACTCCCAAATCATAGTGAGCCACGTCCTCGGAAAATACGAAGCGCGAGATGAAAGGATGAAGAAGTATCTCCACAAGGTCAGAACTTTACAGGAAAGCTTCTCATACTTCGAGTTGATACGAATTCCGAGAGGCGAAAACGATCGAGCTGATGCATTAAGCAAGCTCGCGTCGTCATCCACGGCCTCTCCGGTAGAAGAAGTCACAACCCGAAGTATAGATGAAGCTGAAGTGAACGCAGTAATCGATGACGAGCCGAGCTGGATGACACCACTTCAGGATTACTTAGAAAGAGGCGAACTCCCTGATGATAAAATTGAAGCTCGGAAGCTTCAGAACAAATCAGTCAAATATATCTTGGATCGGAGAGTATTGTACAGAAAATCATATCTTCAACCTCTTCTAAGGTGCGCGGGACCCAATCAAGCGGACTACATATTACGCGAAGTGCACGAAGGATCCTGTGGCAGTCACGTCGGAGCTCGGGCTTTAACTAGAAAGATTATGAGATGGGGATACTACTGGCCGACCATGCTACAAGACGCAGTCGACCTCGTCAAAAGATGTCCGAAGTGCCAAATTCATGCAACAATAACGAGGGTACCTCAAACCGAGCTGACCACCATGCAAAGCCCCTGGCCCTTCATGCAATGGGGGATAGACATCGTCGGTCCCTTTGAGCAGGCCCCCGGCCAACTACGATTCCTAATAGTCGCCATCGACTATTTTACGAAGTGGGTAGAGGCCGAGCCTCTTGCAAAAATTACGAGCAAAAAGGCCCTCAACTTCGTTTGGAAGAATATAGTTTGTCGCTTCGGTATACCTCACATCCTCGTCTCGGATAATGGAACTCAATTCACGGATAAGACATTTAAAGAATGGTGTGACGAGCTCAATATCCAGCAGAAATTCACCTCGGTAGCGCACCCTCAGGCGAATGGTCAGACCGAAGTCACGAACCGGACAATAGTCAAAGGTTTAAAGACTCGTCTCGACAAAGCCAAGGGAGATTGGGCCGAAAACTTACCCCAAGTCCTATGGTCCTACCGAACTACACCTCGGACATCCAATGGAGAAACACCATACAGCCTCGTCTACGGAACCGAGGCAGTAATCCCAGTGGAAATCGGTTTGCCGAGCCCCCGAACTATAAACTTCACAACCGATGCCAATGAAGAAGGCCTCCGAACTAATTTGGACTTGTTGGAGGAAAAACGAGAACGAGCCTACATACAAGAAGCTCGGTACAAACAACAAGTAGCTCGGTATTACAACAATCGAGTGAAACATCGACAGTTTCAAATAGGCGACCTCGTTCTCAGAAATAATGAAGTTAGCAAGGCGGAGAAGCTCGGTAAACTTGAAGCCACCTGGGAAGGTCCTTATCAAATCCAAGATGTCCTCGGCAAAGGCTCATACAAGCTCGTCCACTTATCTGGGGAGCCAATACCCCGAACTTGGCATATTTCTCATTTAAAGAAATATTATTTGTAATTTATGTAGTTCGGATTTTATTAAGTTCTTTTGCGAAACATTTTTTGTATACATACTACATTAGATCCAAGTCAAGCTAAAACTCCAAATTGAGAGTAGCATTCAACCGCGCGAGGAGACCACTCCTATGGATTACATCGACAAATAAGGGACTTCAAAGCCAAAACTTCGACTTCAGATGAAGTGGCAAAGTCAAACGCGCGTGAGGAAACCACTCCTATCGATTAAATCGACAAACAAGGAACTTAAAAGTCCAAACTTCGTTCCTAAATGAAGTGGCTACCCGAAGTCTCAAAACTTCGCCTTCAGCTACCCGAAGTCTCAAACTTCGCCTTTAGACGAAGTAAAACTTCGGTATCAAACGAAGCGATTACGAAGTACGAGCCAGTCATCACAATAATTTGAAGCAAACTTAATTACACAAATTGAGTAGAGCTTTAGAGAAGTAATGACAAGGAAAATTGTATTTTATTTTATTTCATAAGTACATATTACAATTAGCTTGGAGGGTCTGAGCCCGGAGACCTACTACTAAAACTAAGGTATTTCTCTACAAAACCCAAACCCGAGCTCGAACTGGCACCACCATGACCGAGCACCGTATCCAAAAAGGCCATCCCCTCACCACGGCCAAAACCACCTCGGCCTCGACCTGAAGGTGCAGATCGACCTCGGCTTGGAGGCACAGCTCGACCTCGGCCGCCTGAAGCGCGCCGCCCTCCACCTCGAGACATGATGGCAAGAGTCTCTTCTCGAGTTCGACCCAAAGTAAGGGGGGGAGCGCCAGCCGAACTCCTTTCCAACTGACCCGAAGAGGAAGCCTCGAGTGAAGCCTTCTTAGACTCGATCCACCTCTTCAGCCTCGGGTTCCTCTTCTGAATAATTTTATACATGGATCCGAGCTTGAGAAGCGCCTCTTCCTGCTCACGAACTTGCCAGGAGTCATCGCCGTACTTCTCTATGTACTTCCTCGTACGAGCTCGGACCTCTTTTATTTGTGTATGGACCTCGTATATGGTCATGCCACCACTTTTATGTATACGGTCCTCGTATTCTTCATGCTCCTCGGACAAGGCCTTAAAGGTCTGGAGGTCGTCCTTGACCTGCTTGAACTTGTCCTCCAGCTCTAGAAACCTCGCATGCTCCTCGTCAAGCTTCTCCTGTGCCGACCTAAGCTTCGCCTCGAGCTAGGTCTCGATGTTGGTAGCTCGGCTTTTCCAACACGCGACCTCGACCTCGGCAGCCTCGGCAGCACGACGAAGCTCGTTTATTTGTTCTTCAACATGCGAAGTATTGGAGAAGTCAAAGGCAGGCTACAGCAGCAAAAATTAAACAATTCAGCACAAAGCGTAGTTCAAAAAAAGATACTTTATATACATGTGGAAAAAGCGCCGCCCTAATAGCGACGTAATACAAGCTAAAAAAAAAAAAAAAAAAGAACTACGAGTCATCCGCACCGACCTCTTGCTCGGCACCCCCAGCCTCCACGTCCCCTCCAGTGGCATCGGCAGCGGCGTCCTTCGACAGCTCGGCGATGATGGCCTCTAGCTTGTCATCTCGGTCAACAGGGCAGCCCCGAACTACCCTCTCGCAGAGCAGAGTCCTCTCCTGCGCCAACCTTTCGACCACCGGGATCACCGAGGTGCATTCCACGAGTACTTCGGCGTACTCCCGCAGCATGTCTTCCTTTGTCACCTTCTCATACCCGTACTTGACTTTATCAAGCTCGGGGTAATCCTTGGCGACTCGGTCGAGCGCTGCCGAAGTAATCGGCGTACTCATGGCACCCACCAACTGAGCCACCGCGGTGCCGAAGTATTTGGAGCGGAAGACCCGCTCCGTGAGAGCTCGTAGCACACCGCCCTGCTCGGCTACCGCCCCAGCCACCCTCTCCCGCTCCTCCACCAGCGAGGCCCTTAGCCCTTCCGCCTCGGCCCTTAGCCTCGCCACCTCGGCCTCCAACCCGGCAGACTTCCTCTCGGCAGCCAATAGCTCCGTAAGGGTCCTCGCCTCTTGCTCCTCCACCCTCGCCGCCTCTGCCTTCGCCGCCTCGAGCTCGGCGGATAGCCCCCGGACTTGCTCCACCCCGCTATTGACGAAATTCGCCAGGGCTTGCAGTCCTTCCATCGCCACATCCGCCGCCTGCATGAAAACATTAGATTCAGCTAAGAGAAAAGAAAAGGGGAGAGAAGAATAATGAATCTACACTTACCTCGCAGATCGACGCCACCCGAGACGTATCCTGTCCAGGGGGGCGCTTCCGAGGTGAATCCATCCGTGCCCCCGACCTCTCCGCCACCTCCTTCCGAGGCGAATCCACCTCGATCACCAACGGTGACTGCTCGGCAGCAATCTTCTTCGTCGAGTCATGGCGAGGCGTCTCAGCGGCTGAAGAGACCCTCTTCCTCTTCTTTTTCTTCTCCAGAGCCGCTTAGAGAACCTCAGGATCCACTACAGAAGAAAAGCAAAGCATTAAAGTCCAGTTCGGATAAACGAAGTCAAAGTACTAGTTCGGATAACGAAGACAAACTACACTACGGAGCCTCACCCGGATCCACGTCGGCCAGGGTGTCACATGGGCTCAGCCCATGCCTCGACAGCTCCTCCTCGGCGTAAGTCCTTTTGACGGCGCCGAGGTCCATCAAGCTCGTCTCGAGCTCCCCGACGGGATCCACCCTTAGTTGCGGGCCAAACTTGGCCGCCGACCAGCCATGGAGGGGCACGCCTTCAGCTCGGCAGAAGAAGAACTTCTTCTGCCAGTTCGATACTTTGGATGGGGTGACCAACTTGAACTTATTTACAGGTGAGAGATATACCCACCCAGTTGGCCCCCGCTTTACTCTAAAAAAACGGAGTAAAGACTCCAGCGACATCGGTCCACCTCGGCGACCGACCTCGACACAAAAACCTATTACCTGCTTAATGGAAGCAGGCGCAAACTGACCTAAGAGAAGCTCGAATCTATCCAAAAGCTCTACAAAAATACGATGTAATGGCAGACGAAGACCGAAGTAAAGGTAATCTTCGTACATAGTAAAAAACCCTACGGGAGGAGAGCAACCTCTATCCTCCGCCCTAGGTAAAATAAACTCTGCAGAATCGGGAAAACAAAATTTTCTAGCTAGGTTGGACATGTGGGATTCACTCATAATTGAGGCGCACTCCAAAGCAGCCTCCGACCCAGCCAAAGGGGGGTACTCTATAAGTTGAGGAATAGGGGGTAGAGCCGCTCGGGTAAAAACCCTCGCGGTGACCCTCGCCGAAACACTCCTAAGCGGCGACGGAGATTCAATCTCCCTACCACTCGGAGTACGCGAAGAAGAAACAGAAAAGGCAGAAGAAGAAGTGGAAGCAGTAGCCATAATCACAAGAACTTACTTGGTAGAAAAATGCGAATGAAATTTCTCGAGGTTGAAGTCGACAATGGCAGAAAGTTTGAAAGCTTTTTGCAGATGGGAAAGTGAAACTAGGGTTGCGAAAAGTGAAAAGTGTTTGTTAGCTTCCAAAGGAAGCCTTTATAGACATCACTTCACCTTTTCCCAACCGCCTTTTTTCGAAATCCCGCCTCTTCGGCTCCTCCAACAGAAGGGCGACACGTGTCACCCACGACCCTCTACAACAGCTGTCTTCCACCACCACGGTTCCTACCTCGGCTACAACCTTCTTCACTTCGACCTCGGATACAACCTTCTTCACTTTGACCTCGGCTACAACCTTCTTCACTTCGACCTCGGCAACAACAAGATCTTCACCTCGTCCAGATCTTCTCTTCCTTAAACACACTCACCTCGTCAAGATCTCCACTTCGGTCCCGATCTTCTTTTGAGGGGGGGGGGATGTGATAGGATATGACCCATCAATAAGGGGGGATGTGATAGGATATGGCCCATCAATAAGGCCCAATACCCAGAAGAAGCTCGGCGGCCCAACACCTCGGCCCATTAAGAGCAGCTCGGCCGGCCCAATAGCTCGGCCCACTTGGTGTAAACCGCCATTGTGCTTTCTATAAATAGTCAGATTAAAGCTAAGTTAGGGGGGGGGATACACACATTCACTTTCTGTAATCTACATTTCAGCTCTCAAATTATAAACAAAAAGAGCTCTCCTGTGGACGTAGATCTCTTTAAAGATCGAACCACGTAAACCTCGTCTCGTTTACTCTCTAATCATCGTACAAATCTCACTTCGAAAAACAGTGATCGACCAGCATGTGATAGCTATTAAGAAAATAATTATTGCATTGGAATAGTATTATTTTTGGAAAGGTAGAAAGCGCGTGAGATAGCTATTAAGAAAATAATTATTGCATTAGAAATAGTACTCCATCCGTCCCGGTTAAGTTGAGACAATTTTTTGAGGACGGTAATTAAAGAGTGTATGTTTAAAGTTGAAAAGTTTACAAAGTGATGATAAGAATATATATTATTTAAACTTGTGTGTGAGATAAAGGTATCCAAAAAAGGAAACGCCCCAACTTAGTTGGAACGACCCAAAATGGTATACACCCCAACTAAGTTGGAACGAACCAAAATGGTATACGCCCCAACTTAGTTGGGACATAGGGAGTCTTACTTTTTGGGAAGGTAGAAAGTTAAGAAATGAGTTATTACATTTAATAGTTTGTTTTGAATAAATCAATTGTTTCCTAGTAATAAGTAAGCAAGGAATAACAAAACTAATTTAATTCTGCATGGGCCATGCAATTTTGAGCGGGAAAATAGATTACAATTATTATGCTTTAATATAGTAATAAATGTTATTTCTTTTCTTCTATATAGCACATTCTCATAAGAAAATTATCAACAGTCTTCTTTATCTACCTTTGACAAGATATCATGATTGGTAGAAATTCTCCAAAATTTTATTCATAATGGAGCTTTGATCTAGGGGTGTGCACGGGTCACCCGACCGACTAACCTGACCAAATCCCGGCCACCCAATCAACCGATCAATCGAAAAAAATTGTGGCCGAACCGGCTAAAAATCATACCTAAATCGACTGAAAACCGACCTGACCAATAGAGTAAATTTCACAATATCCCACAATAATCTACTATAATCCACAATAATCTAAAATATTTCATAATAATTCACAATATTCCACAATAATTTATAATAATACACAATGATAACAATATAACCCACAATAATCCAACATTTCAATTAAAATCCATCACCATTCACCATTCACCATTCATCCACAATAACATAATAAGAATGTCATAATTAATCCAAAAAAAATAGAAATTCAAGTTTCAACATGTTACAACTTCAAGTATCCATCTCCATCTCCATCTCCATATCATTTTCATCACCACCTATCCAAAGGCTCTTCAAAGCTACAAATAAAAAGAAAATGAATCAAAATAATGAAAACTTACATAAGCAATACATATTCAAAATGGAATTTGTATCCTCCTCAATTCTTACGCGCTCTTTTGGTTTCCTCAACCAATTTTGAGTGAAAATGAGCTCAACAAGAATAGGGCTCAAAGAACTCTTAAATTGAATCGAGTACTCTTCCACCGGTGCTAAAAGCGGACTCGGAAGCCACCGTAGAAATCGATACCGACAATACATTATGAGCAAGTTTGGCAAGAATAGGTAGTCTAGGCTCATTAACTTTCCACCAATTTAAGATGTCAAAGTCCGTCGTAGTAGGCATTTTTCTTTTTTTTCATTGAAGAACACATCCAAATCATTGGTCAACTCATCCTCCTCCTCCATTTGTTGTCTCTCAAACTTATCCACCTAAAAATATCAAGTAGAGCTAATTGATGAGGTTTGAGAAGACTTACTAGATGGTGTTGAATCAGTAGTTGAAATTGAAGGTTGATATAACACTTTGTATTCATCGTACAATGCATACAACTCACCCTTCACAACCTTAGCCATTTGAGTACCAATCTATTTTCCATATGTTTCATTAAGCATGAATGAGAGGAACTTAAGCTTGAACTTTGGATCAACAGCCACAACAAAAAATATGATCTTGTTCATTTTCATTGGATCACCTCAGTACTTATCAAACTTAAGTTTCATCTTCTCCCACATTGGCCTCACATCGACACTAAACTTTGTTACTCACCCTTTCAACAAGCACATTACATTGACAATCTCTGTGAAAAAGATATTTGAAGTAACATACAGTGAACCGGAGATCCTATTGGTCAAATCATAGAAGGTTTGCAACATTATACTCATCTTTCTAGCATGTTCCCAATCCACATATTTAAGTGTCTCTCCAAGCTCACTCTTGTAAAGATAATCTCTCACCGCAAACAAGTGAAAAGCCTTTTCATATTTGCAAACAACCTCCAACATAGAATAAATAGAATTCCGCCGAGTGGGCACATCTAAAGACAACTCATTCTTGTAATCAATATTCTCATCCTTAATTACAACACGCCCTAAATCTAAGGATTCGAGCTGGTGAAATCCTAGAAAATCTAACAGCATCCTTAAATCTTCTTAATTGAAGGACTTAATTCCTTTAACTCATCTTGCACAACTAGATTAATAATGTGAGCCACACACCCCATATGAAGATATTTTCCCCCACCTACACAACCTCCACGAGAAATCAACTTATTTTTCAAAGTAGAAACCAAAACATCATTGAATGAATCATTATCAACTGTCACATAATAGACTCGAGATTAATAATGTGAGCCACACACCTCATATGAAGATACTTTCCCCCACCTACACAACCTTCACGAGAAATCAACTTGTTTTTCAAAGTAGAAACCAAAACATCATTGGAGGAATCATTATCAACTGTCACAGAATGGACTCGAGAAATCCCACATTCACGCAAGCATGCATCAACTTGTCTACCAACAACCTCACCCTTATGACTCTCAAAAATGCAAAAGTTAATGATTTTTTTTATCAAATTCTAATCATCATCAATGAAATAGGCAGTGATGCACATATAATTCATCTTTTGCAATGATGTCCAAGTGTTTGTGGTAATACTAACACTTTGCTTTATTGTTTTGAAAAACTCCTTTAGTTTTTTCTTTTCACTAGTAAACAACTTGAAAATGTCACATGATATGGTAAAACGTGAAGGAATCTTAAACTTTGTTTGCAGCACATGAACAAATTTCTTAAACCCCTCTCCATCAACAATCGAGAATGGAAGTTCATCTCTAATAATCATTTCAACCAGCTTAAGCCTACAAAATTCTTGATCAAATACCCAAGTACTTAAGCTACCCACAATTGTCCCATTATCACAAACTCCTTCTTGTGGTTTCGGATGCAAAGATAATTGTGATTGTTTTGCATCCAAAACACATGGTTTTCCCTTGCAACTAGTTATATGTGCGTTAAGAGATGAACTGTCACATCTTTTGGAGTCACATAAATAAGACTTACTACAATAGTTGCAAACATGTGCTTTATCCTCGTTGTCTTCATCCTTAAATTTAGTGAAATGAAGCAACACATTAGAGGAAGTTCTCTCACCCTTTTTCTGTTTAGCTCCTGTTTTGTTTGACATCAACTTCGGAGCTTCCGGGACCGAGCCCGCTGCCGTCAGGGCTGAACCTGCTGTTGAGCCCGCTGTCGAAACCGGTGGTGGTAGTGGAGGTGGCATTTCTTGAGAAGACATGATAATATCAAATTAAACATCTACATAAATAATATAAACTTATTGTTATTTTAGAATAAAAAAAAATAAGTTGATAATTAAATAAAACATCATCCATTAGAGACACACACACACACATATATATATATATAGCATAGGACGCATGCATCGTATTAATCATCTTAAACTTAATCTATTATATTTTACAATATAGACATATATATATAATTAAAATTAATTTTTTTTGGCGTGCGTGTGTTGGCCTAGTGGTAGTGAGGTTAATGTTTAAGGCAAGGTTTCAGGTTTGAGTCCTTCGTGATCCGACCATGTAATTTAATGTTAATGTAATCCAATTTAAAAAAAATTCATTTGTTTCATTGTGAAATAAACAGTGCATCTTGATTAGAATCCAACTCCTTATTATTAAATAAAATTCATCTTTAGAATTATTAATTAAAATTTAAAATATAAGTGATACTTTGTTTGCAGTGCATTTCCTAAATTATTAAATAAAATTCATCTTTAGAATCCCACTTTTTATTCTTCTCCTTTTACCCCACCAATAAAATCAATGAATCCATATTTTACCCCACCAATAATTCCTTTTCTAATTCATATATGTCACCCACTGCATCAACCATATTCCACCAAAAAATAAAATGAGATTGTTACGTGATAATTAAACTTTCAGTACGTGGCGTTGTTTAGACCAGACCCACTGTCCGATAAAGGGACTCAGTAACGGGTACGAGAAATATTTCCAGCCGATATACTTCCAACTTATTTTATCAAATTGTTCGCAAGAGAACGAGTTCGTTATAGATTAATAAGTTAACCCTAAGTCGTATTCTCAAGGAAGACTAAGCAGGGCTTTATCTATGTTGCAGAACAGAAAGCAATTGAAAAGAAATGGTTTTGATATTTTAACTAATCTAATTAATCTACCTAAGCGAATGAATTTAGAGAATTTAAAATACGAATTACCTAGGCGAAAATTAATAAAGAGATTAAATCCTAAATCTAAGAACGAAGAATTAAAGGAACTGAATTTAAACATGTCTTGAATTGATTAATTAACATGATTGAGAAGTTTGTATTAATGAACTGTGAATTAATCAAGAAAAGAGCAAGAAGAAAAGAAATCATAAAGCAATAAAGAAAGCAGTAAAAGAACTCAGAAATTGAAAGGAAAAATAATGCATTAAGAACTCCGGGTTTGAATCACGAACGAATCCACAATGAAATTGAAAAGACAAATAACGGAATGAAAAATCTAACTATAATATTTTCTCTCGTGGTCTAAACCCTAGAAAAAGGAATCGCAAAGGAGAGTGTCGTCTGAAATCGCGCATGGAGGTTTAAATAGAAAAAGAAAAATTCGCCAAGGTAGCGACCGCTAGGGGGTAGCGGTTCGCTACCCCCATGATCTGTCTTGATTACGCTGAGAAGGGGTAGCGGGCGCTAGGGGGTAGCGCTCGCTACCCCTTCATTCTGTCCATAGTGATCTCTCAAGGGGTAGCGGTTGCTAGGGGGTAGCGGTCGCTACCCCCACGTTCTGTCTGGGTACCCTAGTGATCACTACCCCTGCGTTCTACCTGGGTGCGAATTCTTCTTCTTTTTGTACCCGTTTCATCCTCGTTTCTCATCTCGAGCCTTGTAACTCCATTTTGTCAATTATTACCTACAATGTAGCATATAGAGAACCAAAGCATATAGAGAACCAAAGCATCAACTTGAACGACAATAATCAACATTATAAGTGCAAAAGTACAATAGAAACGAGAGCGAACACGTATAAAATAGAGATGTTGAGATTTGATACCTAATTTGAGTCGAGAGCTAGACGAAGGTGGGGCTGGATGACATCAGACGAGCCGACGAGGGTAGGGCTGTGGGCACTTAGCGCTATTGTGGGGTGGGGGTAGCTGGAGGAAGATCCGCGCAGTGGAACCCTGTGGGTGGGGGTGGCCGACGCCAAGACTGTGACCTGTGAGGCTGTGCCACTGTGGGGTGGAGGTGGCTGCCGGAGGAAGTCGCCGTGCCGGTGGGGTGGAGGGCTGTGAGCGTGAGGCGTGAGGTAAGGGAGGAATGAGAGAGTGTGACTGCGTGAATGCTGCCGATTTTCTGTATTTCTTATGCAATTAGAAAGTTAGAGTTACATAATACATTACAGTACATAATTTAAATTTTAAAGTAACTGACTCGGTCGGGTCGGCCGATTCGGCCGAAAAATATTTAAAACCCCGCCCGACCGAACTAACCGATTTCTGAAGAAAAATAAACCAAACCAGGGATTGAACATCAAAACCCGTCTGCCACCCAATCAATTTTCGGCCAGTTTAATCGGTTTGGTCGGCCGGTCCGATTTTTGAACACCCCTACTTTGATCTCTAATAAATCCAAACAACCCCATCAGATCTTCCAATATTGGCTAAACTCAAGGAACAAATGGTCAATGACTTCATCTTCATATATCACCACAATGGGAACACGACTTCGACACATTTGGAGGTAGCGCTCACCTTTTCATAAAAATTCTTCAATATTTCTTCTTCTATTTCAAAAAATTCTTCAAAAAGTCTTCTTCAACATCATCATCTGATGATGAAATTGTGCAAAAAATTATCGAGTTAGCATCAAAAATTTTGGAGTCGAGAGATAGTATTTTTCATCCAATCAACCCTTGCAACATGTACATAAGAAGAAAAAAATTATGTGCATAGGAATCATGAAGAGTATTTCCAACAACGCATGATTGCAATGAGACAATTAGCAAATGGATGAGTTGTGGATCAATACAAAGAGTATCTTCGTGTCGGCGTGTCAACATGTTTCGAATGCCTGAAGAACTTTTGACATGCCATTGTTGAGGGATTTGGACCTCAATATTTGAGGTGACCTAACCAATATGATATTTAACATCTGCTGGAGCTCCATGAAGAGAAGCATGACCTCCCCATCATGCTCGGTAGCATCGACTGCAAGAACTGGACGTGGAAAAATTGGCTGATGGTGTGGCGCGAAGCTTTTACTCGTATCGACGAAGGTCATCAAAAAATCATGCTCGAAGTTGTTGCATTCCAAGATCTGTGGATATGACACGTTTTCCTTGGTGTCGTCGGATCGACGAATGACATAGTGTGATCAATCAGTCTCTCGTTTTTTATGACATCCCAAACAAGAAAACTCCTCATGTCTCATTCATGACAAACAACACACAATACAACATGAGGTATTATCCAGCCAACGACACTTATGTTTCTTGACCGATATTCGTGAAATCAATGCAGACCCACTAAATTATCAAATGATTGAACAATCAAAAATAATTTACTTACAATACTTCGTTGATAAATGTTGAATTATGAGTTCGATACATCCTCTTTAGCATAAAGACAAATCTTCATTGTTGATCCTTATAAGATAATAACTTATTTGCTAACTTTGTGTTGTACTAATACTAGATGAAGATATCAAATTGAAAAAAGTGAATTTTAATGGTCACTTAATGTAAGGGAGTGTTCAGAGTGAGCTTTTGTAAGCTTTTCAAAACAAATTATAAGTTTGTTTGGCAATTAAATTTTTTTAGGAATGTATTATAAGTTTCATAAAAAAAAGTTTCAAGAACTTATAAGCTTCCAAAAAATAAAGGACACCCCAATTAATTTTCAAGATTTTAATTCAAATATTCAATTTTTATATATTATTTCATTCGTCTATAAAAGTTCTTTATATTGTGCTATTTTGGTTCGTTCATAGAATATCTTTATCTTTTAAAAATTCTATTTATTATAAGTAACTCATTCAACTCAATACACACAACTCGATTTGAAACAATAAATTAAATGAAACTCAAACTCTACTCAATACACATAGTCACTTAAGAATAATATATTGGGTGGGTCATACACTCCACTCACCATACACTCTACATAATGTTAAAATACATTATTAAAATTCGTGTTGAGTTAAAATGTCAAGATTTATAAAAATTGAAAATTTATTTTTTTTACTCTGAAATATTGTAGTTGAATTAAATTATATTTTATTTCGAAAATATTAAGATGATATAACAATATTTTTTATTTTTTAATTTCGAAATATTTTAGCAAAAATAAAATTTTGTTTTTTGACCTTTTTTTTTTAACTTGTACTCATTTTTATTTATTTTGTTATATAAAAAAATATTTTATGATCTCAAACATTCTACCATCTTATAAATTCCATTATCCAAACACTTTGATTATTTGAAACTGCGATCATATCTTATAAGTTCAAACTTAGACAAGATGAACTCCAAAGACTTAGAATGAAAGTGTACTCGATAACAATTTTATCTAGAGTTTTGGAGTCTGTCGTAATTAAAGACACATTTTATCACAAATGAAATTAAACATATCAATTTATTACTAATCCGATTTATTAGTTCTCTTTTTATCACAAATACAAATGAATTATAAATGAAATGTGTTACTCCATTATCTTATACTTGATCAATTTGGAGATCATCTAATTAATTAATTATGTTTTTGGACGCATGCATATCCACAAATTCTATCACAAATATTATATAGTATGTGGAAGTCGTGTCAAAATTATAATCATCGATTACTTTAAGGGTCCATTTGGTAGGAGATATGAGATATAGTGAGATGGGATTAAAATAATATTGGGGGATGAGATTTGAGGGGATAAAAATAATCTCATCACTCATTTGGTAGGAAATTTTGCCTTGGAGATAAAAATAATATCTCATTTGGTTGGAAAGATAAAAATAATCTCAACTAGCCTTTTTGTAGTGCATTTACCAATTTGTCCCTTAAAGCTAAAGTAACTTCCCAAAATGCCCTCCACTCTTACTTCTCCTTCCAATTTGGTATCAATATGATTGAATTTTCATCATTATCATATGATAATGTGGTTTCTACGTTTAATTATTTCACCCATTGCATATACTTTTCATCGGGTGATATACAATAAACTACTCCACACATGAATTTTGTAATGATTTTTGTACAATTTTAAAGGAAAAAAATGAAGTTTTTGACACCCACTCTGATTGAGACCATTGGCTGAAGCTTCAATTTGTTTAAAAATGGTGTGCTCCAACGTATGCTGCATAATAAAATAGATAACAAAGATGTTAAGACATGGATAAATTACAAAACACACATAGTTTAAAATCAAAAATCATATGAAATGAAATTAGTTCTTTGGAAATAATATTGAGTCTAGTAATCAAGAAAATAAAATGAAGAAATTGTGAGAGATGTTTCAATCAAATGCAAAAAAAAAAACACAAGTAAGGACCGAATTAACACTCACCTTGGTTTTGGAGGACAAATTCACCAAGAAATTTAAGTGGGAGGACCGAATTTGCGTCGCCAGATTTTCCACTGAAGAAGATGAACGCGTGATTTCGTAAAATGAGATGGAGAAGTGAATCAGTGATGTGTGTTGCCCGATTTTGGAAGGAGAGAGGTAAAGGGTAGTATAGTATTTTCATGTTAATGCACTTTTCACTGTAGAAGTGAGATTGAAATAATACCTAGTGCTTGGAGGGATTATAATCCCTCCATATCCTTATCTACAGTGGCGGGCCGAGATTATAATCTCGGGCCGTCCCAAAAATCAATTTCCTACCAAATGCATGATATAGTGAGATTAAGTTAGTACATCTCACTATATCATGCTTACCAAATGGACCCTAAGTGGATTAATGAAATCCAACTTCCAACTTATTAAATTGATATATAGTACGCCCTTATTCCCAGTTATAATGACACTTTTTTTTCCACGTAGTTTAATACAAATAGTTTTAAATATAAAATAATAAATATTTTAATTTTTTTTTAAATTTATATTAATTAAATGTTTTAGATATTTGATTATGAATTTAAATTTTCACATTTTAATTAATTAAATGTAAGTTAATAAGATTATGCCCTAATTTTTTATACTAATATCAACTCATTTTTGGTAATGTGCCAAGATTAATGGGACAAACAAAAATGGAAATTGTGCCATTATAAATGGGACGGAGTAGTATCTAATTAAAATACAATTATTATTTAATTTAAATATAAATAAATGAATGAATGGAAAGAGTACAAATTAATGAATAAAGAACTAAAAAGTAATATAAAGAATGAACATAACAAAACCATAAGTGACAAAAGCTAATAAAGTAAGACCAATTAAAATAGCCATCAAACGCACGCAACAGAACATCAGGTCTGATACATCCTTATCGGACCCGCCCTCCGTACTTTCTCTCACTACATTCATCTCCGACATCGTTGCGGTCGGAGTTATCATTACATCGTTGTTGTTGTTGTTCATCTTTTCCAACAATTCTCTCTGCACCAGATCAAAACTATAAAGACTACGATCAAATAATTTCATAATAACCAAATTTTGTTTGAAATTAAAATAATT
This sequence comes from Leonotis leonurus, assembly GCA_026898415.1. Lineage (NCBI taxonomy): Eukaryota > Viridiplantae > Streptophyta > Magnoliopsida > Lamiales > Lamiaceae > Leonotis > Leonotis leonurus. The sequence goes on along the minus strand of JAPKLX010000019.1, from coordinate 2,857,215 downwards.
CTGATGATCCAATTCTGACATGTAATGTATGCATTAGACAAAGGAATTGGGTGCCACCAAAATCAAAAGGTGAAGAACAAATCAACTGAGTTAAATTTTCTCTTTCTTTTAGGCGGATTAATTGATTGATTAAGGTTGAAATGAATAGCAAAGGAAAATGTAGTAATAGAAAACGTACTTGTGTTGTGTTGTGTTGTGTTGTGTTGTGTTGTGTTGTGTTGTGTTGTGCGAAAAGCAGATCGCAGAGCAGCGCAGTAATGAAGTTATGATGAAGGATGCGAGTGTTTTGTGTGAAGAATGAGAGATGAATTAATTGGGAATGAAGGTAGTAAAATCGAGAGGTCTCTCCCCTCCCTATTTATTAGATCAGATCAAACATTGTCGTTTCATTTAATTTCTTATATGCCGCTCCTTTCAACCCTTTTCCACGTCGCCTTTTTCGATTGATTGAATTAATCAAATTTCTTAATTCAAACTAAATTATCCAATGTCTATAATTAGATTGTTCGTCCATGCATGAGAGTAGCATTGCTAATAACACAATTTCTCGAAATTATTTATTTTCATCAATTGTACGTAACTACGCAGGAAAACAAACATAACATGTGTACCAATTATGATGTGCTGAATTCGTAGTTGACATCCTATTATCCAATTAGTATCTTTAAGATCTCACTATATTTTAACAACTAATTTTAGAATTGTTTATTGTTCGCGTCAGACATCACTTAACGTGTACACAGTTGACGTGGTTATCTCACTTAACTTAACGCCACACAAGTTGCAAATTTTGGCACATTTTAATTTTATTTCTATAAATTTGAGTGCATGATGGAATTTGAGTCCACATCTTGATTATAGTGCATGAATGAATTATAGCATGCCAAATGTATGTACATTCCCTTTCTTAATCTTGTTCGTCATTTGAACTACATTGTGTTGTAATCAAACGAACATGTGAACTTTTATTTAGATAATTATTTTCAATACGATAATTTGATAGAAAACTTCATACTTTTATCTTCATACATATATCACCAAACCACCTACTTAAATGATAAGAACACTCCTCTAGAAAAGGCTTATAAGCTAATAACAAATATGTTCGAATTCGAGCATGACTGATCTTGTTTACTCACATGATTGTTTCCAAACCTCATTTTTCAGCTTTACCAATATTTGTATATCAAAGTTAGAGATGTCACAGTACGGTATACCTTACTCAAATTTTCATACCTTGTACCAAACCTTCATCTACAGTATGAAAAATTTCATACCGTTACCTTACCATACTTTTCGGTATACCTTATTTTCGGTATAACATTTTTACATACATATACCTTATCTTATTTTCGTTATATCTTATCTTACTTCGTTAAACCTTTCTTTTACGGTATACCAAAACTTAATTATTTTCGTTATATCTTACCTTATTTCAATACATCTTTCTTTCACGTTATACAAAAACTTATTTATAATGAACAACATAAATAACATCTAACATATACAAAAACATACTAAGTGTTAATTTTTAATAACAATTTTTTTATGAAAAACCACCAATATCATATAATCAATTAGAAAGATATTAACTAACTACATTATTGTGTTTTATATAACTAACTAGATTTACATATATAAATCATAATGAATTTGATCATTTATGCATGATAAATTATAACAAAATAAACATATTTTCATTATTATATACTATAACTTATATTATATTTAATATCAAGCAGATGTAGTTATATGATCATATAAAACACTTATATTTTTAAATCATACTTTAGAGTATAATTATATTTATGTTATTGTAGTTAATTATATAATTATTTAGATCGAAAATGCTCACCCGCCCGCGGTTGATGTGGCATGCCACGTAGATAAATATTAAAACTTAAATATTTTTTATTAATTATCACTTTCCGATTAGGGTTTATTGGTTAGGGTATAGTTTAATATTATTTAATAAATAATAATAATAAAAATAAAATTAATAAAAAAACAAAAAATATAGTGACTCGTATGATGATGTGTCAATGATGTGGCATTGCCACATCAACCGCGGGCGCATTAAGATGTGCCCACCGCGGGCGGTGGAGCGCTACTCTTATTTAGATTAATATACTCGTTTTAGAAAATAATATAGTAGATTTTGTAAATATATCATAATTATTTAATTATGTTACAAAAAATATATATTATAGTTTATCATTATCATTTAAAATAATAAGTATAAATTTTTGTTAAATCTGTTTTATTATCAATAAGCTCATATATTTTGCAATTTTTTTATTAATATTTATCAATTATAATTCATAATATGAATAAATTTTGTTATAATTCAAATCGAATATATATGATATATAATATTATAAATATATATATATATATATATCGATATATACCACGGTACGGTATATGACGGTATACCTCGGTATTTGGAAAAATCATACTTTTACCTTACCTAAAAGTTCGGTACGATATCATACCTTACCAAAAATTCTAATATATTGTTTTATACGTTTTCGGTCTCATTTCTATTGTACTTTTGGACTTATAATGTTGATTATTGTTGTTCGAGTTGATGCTTTGATTTTCTATATGCTATATTGTAGGCAAAGGTCGACAAAATGGAGTTACAAGGCTGGAGAAGAGAAACGAGGACGAAACGGGCACAAAAAGAAGAAGAAATTGCGCATCAAAGGCTAAGCTCTGGCCAACAAAAGGAAGGAAGGACATAGAGTAGTGGTAGCGACTGCTACCCCCCTAGCGGACACTGTCTCCCTGTGCGAGAAGTCAATGCAGCGAGCCAGGGTAGCGAGCGTTGGCCTCCAGCGAGCGCTAACCTGGCGGGGATTCTTCTCCTATTTAAATCTCTACGCGTGATTTTTCAAATCATCTTACATTCTACCATTCTAGGGTTTTAGACCACGAGAGAAAACACAGTAGTCTAGATTTCCTTTCGTTAGTTCATTTTGTAATTTTAATTTGTGGATTCGTTCGTGATTCAAACCCGAAGATCGTTTAATGCATTGTTTCCTTTTTAATTAGTGAGTTAATTATTGGTTTCTTTATTGCTTTATGTTTTCCTTTCTTCTTGCTATTTTTTTGATTAATTTCCAATTCGTACTTTCAAATCTATCGATCATGTTAATTAATCAATTCAATGCATGTTTAGATTTATTTCCTTTAATTCTTCATTCTTAGACTTGGGGCTTAAATGCTTTCTTAATCCTCGCCTAGATAATTCGTATTTTCATTCCTTTAATTTTATTCGCCTAGATAAATTAATTAGATTAGTTAAAAATCAAAACCCCATTCTTTAATTGTTTTCTTGTTGAACAACGTTGATGAAGTCTTGTTAAGCCTTCTTTGGGAATACGACTTGAGTTAGCTTATTAATCTATAACGAACTCATTCTCTTGCGAGTAACTTAACAAAATAAATTTAAAACATATACTTGAAATTCTCTATTTTACGATATTTTTCAATACGATAAATATGGTATACCGTTTTTTCGATAAATTTTGACTGCACTAATCAAACTACTTATTAACTAGTAGGCACTACTATCTTTGAATGAGTTTGAATAGGAGTAGCTATCCATTTAATTAAAGTTGGTTTATTTTATTAAAAAATATTTACATATTTAGTTAAAATAGATTAATTTTCTGAGAATAATCTAATTTTCTTTTTTTAAAGAAATAGATTAATTCAACCGAGAGTAATCTTACTTTGCTTCATTTTCTCTTTTTAAAGAAAATCTAAATTTGTTTCTCACTATCACTTTGTTTGATCTTTCATCCGAAAATCCGTAGAGAAATCCAAACTGAAATACCCATATCACCCTCTCAATATCATGGGAATCCCGAAACCGAAAATTTAAAAAAGAGCGAGGCGGGGTCAATCACGTAAACTCGAATCCGGCGTAGCCAAAAAAGACGGCGATTTTGAAAAGAGTGCGCATTTTAAGACAAAATCGAACAATATAATAATCGCTGGACTACTCCGCCGACCATCGCATCTTTCCTTGCTCCTGCTCCTCCCGCCTCACTCCATCTCCAATGGCGCACCTAATTCGTGCCGGGTCTTCGGGTCGTCTCGCCAGCTCTGGTTTCCTCCGATCCATGTCCACGGCCAGGTGGCGCCACGTCGAGCCTGCCGCTAAGGATCCGATCCTCGGTGTTACTGAAGCTTTCCTAGCCGATCCTAGTCCTGAAAAAGTCAATGTCGGCGTCGTGAGTATTCTTTTCCGCTCCTTTGCTATGGAAAACTTGAGAATCCTAGGATGCATTTCTATTTCTTTGGCCTGGATTTTGTTGCTAAATTTCTTTCCTTTTTTTCTAGTTACTGTTATTTTTGCCTAATCGAGAAAGGGTAGTAGGACTAGATCAGTGGTTTTGGGTAGACTCTGCACGCGGAAATTGCGGATTCCGTTGTTTTTTTCAAAGTTTTCTGGTGAATTTTATTACTTTTTCTTTCTAATTCCGTGTTTGTGTGATTGTTTTGGTGGAAAGGGTGCGTATCGTGATGATAATGGAAAGCCAGTGGTACTGGAGTGCGTCAGAGAAGCCGAGAGCAGAATCGCCGGCAATTTGAACATGTAAATTTTATTGTTACTTTTTTTAATACTATTTTAGTTTCATATTCGTAAAAAAAAAACCTTAAGGATTGATTTTTTGTGAGTTATTTTCTGTCATTGCTGATGGCGTGCAATAACTTATTTGTAATAAGTGATGTATATGCTGTCTATTACCAAAGTGGGATCTTTTGTTCCAACTCTGTATAGTTGATGCATGTTTATCTTGAATTGATTAAATGGAATAGTAGATAAATCACTGTATCAAAATAGAAAATTCGTGAATTTCACATTAAAAGTCAGAGGTGGTTGTTAGGTGGTAAAGCATTGGCATTATGATTCTTAGTGTACATATCAATTCATTTCTTTTCAAATCAGCTATGCAGTGGTCCCTTGTACAAACTTTAGTCATTGCTCATTTCCACTTACTATTTTGATTCCCTACTTTTGGCAGCTTGAGGATAATGATTCCTGATTGTATTTTCTTTTGTCTCACTGTTATTCGGACCATTACATTTATCTCACCTGAAGAATAATATTATATGCTCAAGAAAGAGTGAGACTAACAATGAAAATGTGAAATTGAATAATAGATGATATTTTCTATATCTCAAGGTGCTTGAGTGGAATGCCTAATACTTTACAAAAAGTAGCCTAATTAATACACCAGTGCATTCTCAAATGAGACAAGTAGCTTCCAGTTCTAAATTATTTATTAGTAAGTAGTAACTAATTCGAACAGTTATTTTTAATTTTGGCATTCATATTGGATCTCTAGTTTTTTCATTCACTTCAGATTACTTTTGTTGTTTATGTCTGTATTCTTGAGTTGCATCAAGGTCACTAGACCTTTCTCTTTGAGTTAAATCACTACTCTTAGCAGCGGGAATAAAAAATGTCCGCGCAACACAATGGAAACAGCTAAAGGGGCATAAATATTGGTCTTGACTCTTGAATAAAGTGGAAATTATATTGTTAGAATATAGATTAAATGCCAACGCTGAAATCACTGAATAAAGTGACATTAATCATCATCTCTAAAATGATAATTGATGCATGCTCTAACGGGAACTTCAGTTTCCATTAGAATTTGTATAATATATGCAATAATTCTCTGGTTATTCAATATTTTAATGTTACAGATGCAAATGAAAATAGTTTGTCGGTAAGGGCACCAACAGAATTTTGATTTTATACATTTCCCAGTTTTTGTTCTAATAATCCTTAAGATCTTAGTATTTAGAATTAACTGTTTTTGATTCAGGGAATATCTTCCCATGGGCGGAAGTAACAACATGGTTGAGGAGACACTGAAGCTGGCTTATGGGGAGGATTCCGACTTGATTAAAAATAAGAGAATTGCAGCAGTACAAGCTCTCTCAGGAACTGGTGCATGCAGGCTATTCGCAGACTTCCAAAAGCGTTTTTCTCCTGACTCACAGATTTACATTCCAGTTCCCACCTGGTCCAAGTTAGTATAAGTTTTACTTTTTTCTGTACACATGGTTTAATAACATTTCATGAGTCCTCAAAATTCTATTATCCCTATCACCAGTGATTTTGTCACACCTCAAGCACTTTGCTCTTCTTAATTACTGACATACTATGATATTCTAACAGTCATCATAATATCTGGAGAGATGCACATGTCCCTCAAAGAACGTTCCATTACTATCATCCAGAATCAAAGGGTTTGGACTTTGCTGGATTGATGGATGATGTAAAGGTACAAGTAACTTCGATACACCTAGAACTGTCTGTCAGCTTTGCTGACATCCTCTATAGCTGATTGTTCTTTCCTTTTTCATAATGGGCTCAGAATGCGCCGAACGGCTCTTTCTTTCTCCTTCATGCTTGTGCTCATAATCCAACTGGAGTGGATCCTACGGAAGAACAGTGGAAGGAAATCTCATATCAATTCAAGGTCACATTCCTTGGCATTTGGGTTTTTGTTGCATGAATATGTTGGTAATGTGCTTGTTAATAGTTTACTTTCGGCCCCCAAAAACATGTACAATTTTCATTTTTTGTACGTCCCTCTAGAACATGCACTTTCTATTTTCGTACGCTAACCCCACAAAATACTTGACTAACTGCATAAAGTTGTGACGTGTGAGACCCTATCTCCACTCACTAAACTATACATTCAATACTCTTTTTTACTTACAATACATTCCACAAGTTTTCTTATAACACTTCAAGTGTGCATGTTTTTAAGGGACAAAGGGAGTATTATTTTCTTATTTGAGTTTATGACAATATGTGTTGATTTACTAATGAGACTAAATTTTATTATCTTCAGGTTAAAGGACATTTGGCTTTTTTTGATATGGCATATCAAGGTTTTGCTAGTGGTGATCCAGAAAGGGATGCGAAGTCAATTCGGATCTTTCTTGAGGATGGCCATCTGATAGGATGTGCGCAATCATATGCTAAAAATATGGGACTTTACGGCCAGAGAGTGGGTTGTCTAAGGTAATTCTGTAACTACATAAATCATAACTTGAAATCCTTGTTGCCACTTCTTCAATTAGTGATAATGAAATGAGACTAACTTTTATTTGTTGCTTTCTTTACTATAGTATGGTTTGTGAGGACGAGAAACAAGCTGTGGCAGTGAAAAGTCAGTTGCAGCAGCTGGCAAGACCCATGTACAGCAATCCTCCTGTTCATGGTTCCCTCATTGTTTCCATCATTCTGAGTGATCCAGATTTGAAAAAATTGTGGCTGAAGGAAGTGAAGGTAATTAAGCGACATCTTTTCAGTATTGATCGGTTTCATTCAGGTGCAACAGAAGGACACATGATTTGGTTTTTAAGCTAATCTTAAGTAATGCTGATGTACCTCAATTAAAAATTACTTCTAACACCTCTTCATGGGATTTAAAGTTGAATCTTGACCCTTCCATGAAAAACCTTAATGGAATATGCGATACTCAAGCCATTTAGTTTCTTGAACCATGGGATTCATTTATATTTTGTCTTCAGGGGATGGCTGATCGAATCATTGGAATGAGGAGTGCTCTACGAGAAAATCTTGAAAAGTTGGGGTCGCCTCTTTCGTGGGAGCACATAACCAAGCAGGTCATTGAAATCGATTTTCTTCTTCCTTGTGCTGAATAATATCCTAGCATTTTCATTTCATTTCCTAAAACGATGTATACTCGTAGCAGATTGGAATGTTCTGCTATAGTGGCATGACGCCTGAGCAAGTAGATCGCTTGACAAACGAATTTCACATTTACATGACTCGCAATGGCCGTATCAGGTAATATATATCTTCTAATGATTCTCTCTCTCCCTCTCTCTCTCTCTCTCCCTCTCTCTCTCTCTCTCATCTTATGAACTCCAATGCAGTATGGCTGGAGTCACTACCGGCAATGTTGGTTACTTGGCGAACGCTATACATGAGGTCACGAAATGAGGGTAGGAGGACTGCAATTTTTTCTTGGAGGTTTCCTATATATGGAGACACGATTGTTGTTACTCTTAGAAAATAAATTAGATTTATGAGTACAAATTTTGTTTTGGGTACAAGTAGTGAAGACTGAAGAGGTACTGGATCTCCAATAACGCGAGAGAGGGAAAGCTCTCTTAGTCAACAAAGATATATCCTATAATAGTCTTGCAGTTGTAGTGTAATGGAGATATTGCAAACTTGCAAGATTTGTCGAATGTTTATACATCATGGTGTTTTTTTTGTACTAATTATTTTGTTTTAAAAGAATGTTGTATTAATTATTTGAACGCAAGGTTATGATACTCCCGATTTAGCTAAATATTTTGTCAAATTCTTTGTTTTATCATGTTTTTCTTCGTTATCCTTTATTTCTTAGTGCAGTATAACATAGGTATGCTTCAAACATGCATGGTATACTACTAGACTGTACTACAGATAGGTATATTAAAAGAAGAAATTTAATAATATAAAAAATATCAAGAATCTTCAGACGAAAAAAAGAGAGAGAGAGAAATTAGAGAATCTTTATTTCATGTTATATTTGTGTCATATATTTAAATCTATAAACATTTGATCGATAAAAAAAAATGGAAAAATGAGTTTTAAATAAAGTGGGTAGTGTGACCTTCATCATCCACCTATTTTTTTTATATATACTTTATTTGTATTCTAAATGTCAAACATATGACTACTCTTATATATTTTATCATGAAATCAAATTATATTTTGTATAATATATTAAAAAATATATAAATCATATTAGAATTCATATTTTTTCCTTCTCTATAAATAGAGACTAATTTTGACATAAGTATTCACAATTTAGAAATCACTTCTTATTCTCTTTTCCTTGACATCTCATATCTATTTTTGTGTTCATCTTTTTAATGTATGTCAATAATCCCTACTCAAATTACCAAGATTTTATCTTCTCTCAAAGTTATTATCCTAACATTGACAATATCCAAAACTCTGAAGAATTTCAAAATTTCGATATTGATTTGAATTCACAATTTTCACAAAATTTCACTCAATCTCCTATCTCCGAAGATCACCAGTCCACTGCAAATATTTTTCAAAATTTTCTTCAAAATTCTCAGATTCCACAAACAAACACTTCAAACAATCCAAAAGCATGGACAAGTCAAGAATACATTATGCTTATGTCTTCATGGTGTATCATTAGTGAGAATCCAACTATTGGAACCGATCAAAAGAGCCTCACGTTTTGGAATAGCATTTGAGCGTTGTACAAATGTGCGAAAGAGAAAACAAGATATCGAAGTTCGTAAGAACTGCAGAGTCGCTAAGAGCTCATTATAAGCGGCTTAATCAAAATGTAACCAAGTGGATTGGATGCTATAAGAAAGCTTATCACATTCAAAAGAGTGGTTGGAGTACTAAACCAAAAAGCTAAGACCCGGACTTGAATAATTTTTTAGTCACTTTTGGAAAGTTTGATAATTCGATTTCTCTTCTCATACGATATTTCAATTCTTACTCAAAAAGAGATGCGCCTGGTAAACGAACAAATAGCTGGTCTTTCTGGAGCTCAATAATAGCTTCAAACTAGCATATCATGCACAAAATGATGATATTGAAGATCATGCACAAATATTTTATTGGAGGTCTAAATTTAAACACAAAGATTTTTTGATAAAGTGATTCGTCGCCATCCCAATTGGGAGATGAATTTGAGTGAAGATCGTACACGGTCTCGTATGGAAGATGAAGATAGCGTTGAAGAAGATCGTGGTAGCTCAAAAAAATCAAGAACCGATGGAGATGATCCAACTGACTCTACTCCAAAAACTTCTCTTAATGATGCAGTAACAACCGTCGTCCAGTTGGTAGAGATAAGGCTAAAGCTAAGACAAAAAAAAGGGAAAGGTACAATATCATGGTCTTATGGTGTTTTCGATGAGTTTACTTCAGAACTACAAGCAATGAGGATCACACGTGAAAAAGAAGTTGATGCAATAACTAAATTGAGAGATTTGATGATGAAATTAACTATGCTCAATACAGTGATAGGAAAAAGTAACTTATCTTCGGAAAGCGCTAAAACATCGTCTAATGGCATAATTGTTTCCTTAGGAAATTGTATTTTTATTTGCTAGTGCTTATTTGTTTTTGTGATTTAGTTATTGTAATTTCAATTTATGTAATTTTTACTTTTCGTGATTTTAATTAATGAAATTTTACTTTCCATAATTTCACTAGCAAAATTGTGATGTTGTTGCTTTCAATCTATGCATGATGAAAGAATTTTATTTATTGTTACTATCTGACAAGGAACTTGACAATTTAAATTGATTAATACTCATATTTTGAAGATAACAACTAAAAATCACATGCGTCTAACATTTGCTTTAATTGATGTGTTTGTCACTCGCATGTATATATTACATCAATCTTATCATTCAAGACATGATTGTGACAACTCAAATTGATGAGTTTTAAATGCATTTGACCAACTTGATAAACTTGACGATAGTTTTATTCTAAGTATAATTTTATTTAAGTGCAACAACTTATTGGTACTCACATTCGTATTTTGAACCGTGAAACTTTCAATAAAATTAAAAAACATTTTTACGTGAATGAATGTGTGAACTCTGAATAACTCAATAAACATATGTTTAGGAAAATATGTTTCTTTATAAAAGTCAAAACATGCTTCGCTTCCTATCAATAATTTATCGTGTGAGAAATTAAGCAGAGATTACTTTCTTTATAGTTAATAACAAACAAATTGAAAAATATATTTATAAGACTATTTTTATCAACAATCTTCACAATTCAATCATTTTAATAAAATATTAATTTCTCTCTATTCCACTAATACAATCCACATCATAACCCATTTTCACAACCTTTCTATTTTATCAATATCAACTCTTATAAATATTTATCTTTTATTTTCATTAATTCTATAATATATATATACACTATATTTAAAATAAATAATTTATTATAATAATTATTTAAATTTTTAATTTATGATTATAATAATTAATTATTTCATAAACTTAAAATAAAAAACGGATGTATTAATTCAATACAAAATTGATACATAATTGGAATGAAATAAACCAAAATACGAATAGATGCATTAGATAATAAATTACAAAATCAATAAATAAACGACATTTCATATTAATTATTTGTGACAAATAAACTTAAAATAAACAACGAATTTATTTTATTATTTGGGTAATAAAATAAAATTGAAATATTGAGAAATATGTGAGAAAATAGATGAAAATTGATTGTGCTTCAAAAAATATGAATGTGTTACTCTATTTATAGAGAATTTAAAATTATGAATTTTCATATATATATTTTATATTTTTTTGATTAATATTATTTAAAATAATTTATATATACAAATTAAATTAATATATTTGAATTTGGCATCATATTATTGAATAACCCAATTAGAAAACAAGGTTGGATGACCCACCCATGGCCTTGAGTGTCATGTTTTTTCTTTTAATTTTGATTTATATTTTTTTGGTCATTTTTACTAATAAAACACATTGAAAAAGATGGAGAAAGATAGAACCACGCGAGAAGAGGGTAGAGTGGAGCCACGCGCGTATGGGACAGGGTTTACTTTGGATCAAAGATTTCGGTACCAAATAATTTTGATGTCTTCAAATTCTCTTCCAATAGTGTAACCTCTAAAGTTGTCATTTTAAATAAAATATTCGATTTTATCAGATTTATCATTTGTCATGCCATAAAGGTCAGGATTCTTGATCATTATTATATGGAGTAATAATAAGTTTATCACCTAATTATTGTGTATTAGCGCTTGCTTATTGAAATAAAGTAGATGATACAAACAATTTAATTAAGTAGGGTATATTGTAGCCTTAATTATGCATATTGCCACAATAAACTAAATAATTCACACGACAAAAAAAATTCAATTATGAAAGTTTGTTTAGTAACACCAAAACAAGTACAGTAGTACATAACATATCGAACCTTCACGATATTCAGCTCATAGGTTTGCAAAACTTTTTCTTCTTTTTCAAATGCTAAACAAATACAACAAATTTATTGCTAAATTAATAGTTCTAAGAGATACATTTACATCAGTATCTCACAGCTGTAGTTATATGGCAGTATAATAAATTCGTTTGATGAATTGATGCGAATAAATTCATAATGCACTATGCAAATAAAGTTCAGTTAAATTAAGTCAGCGACCTAATTAATCCTATTCTTGAATTTAATCATAGATTATATACTAAGTTAATTTATTATTGAATATATAAAGATCCAGGAAAGTGTTCCAAGTTTGATAAAACTAATCCATTTTTGCCATTTCAAACATGGCTAAAAAAAGAAATGGAGCCTGTTCATGTAAACAAGCGTATCCATCCTTGCAAGAGCACAAAAGGAAAAAAGATGAGTAAATACCTTTAGCTATTACAAAAGATTTGGCTAAATTGGGTCACTATTGTGATGCAGATTCCAACTTCACTTGCATTTTGCTGAACTGGTCTGCAGCCATAGACAATGATTGAATCGAAACAGGGTAAGAACGACCCATCTGCACGTTTACCCAAGATATTCGATCAGAACATGGAAATAGGTTGAATTATGTGCAAATATATACATCATACAGAGCTCCTGTGCAATTATCATAAGCTTTGGCAAGGCTAATAGTGCCATGTTAGCAATTATTGTATGCTTCAGAAAATAAACTCCATCTAAGCCCAGGAAATTCAAGATTATAGGTTTCCAAACTGCTATTTTAGATCTAATGTGACAGTTGTAGCTATGATCGACAGTTTGTAGTGAGCAGAAGAATTGTGGGTGTACCGTGCTGGTAATGTGGAAGGTGTCTACATAGCCAGCGAATTTGGAACCTGCAAGCACAAATATATGAAATTGTAAGAGCTATGAAAAGGTATACGCCTTTTTAACACATGAATTGCATTGATAGCAGATGTAGCTATAATTTTGTAATAGAAAAGGCTAGCAGTATCAAGGTCATTTTAATAAGATAAAGAGAGTAATTTAGAATTTCATTTAGTGGAAAGGCCTCCAGCCTAGGGATGACAATTTACCCATGGGTACCCGACACCCGTGGGTACCTGACCCTAGTAGGGGTGGATTTGAGAGACATTTAGTATCCATTTAGTTCGTGGGTATGGTATGAATATCAAATATCCATACCCGCGAATCCCATATACCCATGGAAATTTACCCACGAAATACCCGTAAAGTATCCGTAAAAAATCCCGCATATCCACCTAATATTAATATTTATCTATTTTTTATATAAAATTATATATGATTCTCATCAAAAATTATATCTAATAATATCTTAAATATTAAAATTATATATTTTAGGGATGATAGATACCCACGAGTAATGGGTTAATAGGTATCTAACGGGTGGTGAGTGGCGGGTTCGCCCGATGGGTGGTGGATATCCGCAGGTGGTGGGTTTGAATGAATTTAATATACATTTAGTTCGTGAGTATGGGTATGAATAGCTACTATTCACACCCATCGTGCCCGATTGCCACCCCTACTCCTGCCCTAATGATGTTATTATGCATAGAAAGTATAACACACATTTCTTCTGGATTTTGAGTATAACAAAAAACAATGGGAGGCAGAGCATGCAGGTGCAGAAGCCAAGAGGTTATAAGCTTATCTAATGAATTTTGTTTTCATCTACTTATGCTTGAGTGTGATGTAACATGATGAGTATATTTAGATTTTCTGTTATCATCATAATACACGTATGTCATTATGATGACATAAACAACCTCCTAAACCAGTCACCTCAACGTTCTTCTCACTCAAATAACATTTTGTATCCGAGTGAAATATGAAAGCATTTCTGTGCTGTAGCCTTTACCATAAGCGCAAACTCAAGTTAAAAATAATTTTACGCACCATTTGTACAGGATAAGATAGAGTTATAGCAATTTCAATTAATGAGCATACATACAAATACCTGAGATTCAAATCACAGCGACCAAACATGATGCCTACTAAAACTTACACAATTATATCAACACAAACATGAAATATTAAACACTGGATAAAATCGACTTACTCTTTTTTAGACCTGCAGGCTTTGCAAGCAAAAGGGCTTGTACGAAAGCACCAATGTTTTCTTTCAAACTATTCTCTGAAAATTTAACCTTGAAAAACAACATTTTAAAAACAAAGACAAGAATTAGACCAATGGCAATTATGGCATGGACCAATGTGTCAAAAAAACTTATACTCAAGGAAAAGCACAGAATGAACTATACCTTCCCTAGGGGAACGTGTACAATTGCAGTTTTATCCTTCTCGAAAGGAACACGCTCCTTCGCATCCTTCACAGCCCGAGATATGTCATTGGTTAAAGTACCTTTCTGCACTTAAAAAGATATTTGTAAGACAGAATTACCACCACCTACATGTAAAATGACAAGATGCTGATCAAACCTACCTTGGTCTCTGGCATTAATTTCTTCAGATACTTTGATATCTGTGTTTAAATGAAAATTACATACAGACATTGGATAAAGATAAGTGCAAACAATGCATTATATAAATAAAAAATCTACACCTTTTTCACATGTTTGATCATGGCTGGAGTAGCAACACACTTGTCAAAGTCTATTTTAGTTTTACCTGCATGTATCCAAAAGTACAAAGATTATAGAAGCCACTCACTATACATTTACTCATCGTAAGATATATGCTTTATTTTATGAGTTCTACTGTTCTACATATCTTAACACCACACAAATTAACAGAAGTGAAGAACCAACAAAGAGTTCCAACAAGTTTCTACATTTTCGGTTTGAAAGGTTCAAGATGAATACCTACTCTTCAAAATAAAAAGATCAATATATGTCTGCATAGTTGTCAGAACATGTAAAACTTTTGAAATAAAAAAAATATTTCATGATTCATGCAAATATATATGCATATTTCATGATGGTAACATCTTCAAAATTTCTCTGGTTACAAGAAGGTTGATGCATAGTTTCAAAAGGCAGTCGCGAGGCCCGCCTCGGGTAGCCTTGAGTAAAAACCGCCCGAGGCACCGTCTCATGTGATCTTCTGAGGCTTGCTGCGAGGCTACCACCTCATGAGATGTGATTCAAAATTGATATTTTCCATTTCGGCCCTAAATGTTGTGGCATTACGACATTGAGTAAAATATTAACTGAATTTTGTTAATATTAAACCAATTACAGCTAAAGTGATCAAATTATGGCATAATTGATCCTATTAGGATTAAAATTACACATACCCATCACCCGGTCTATTGCAAATTACATATCTCCTTTTCTCTCCTCTCTCTCCTCCCATGCAACATTCTACTCCACTCCTTTTTCCTCACAACGACGACGACTTTGAACTCATTTTCTCAATTACAAGATAGAGGATTATTTGGATTTATTGTACTTTATATTTATGAATATTTGATATTAAGAAGTTAATTGAGGTTTTTAAGAATTATAACTAGATGTGAGTTGTGACTTGATTTTTTGTGTGTTTTATGATATTCGATATAATTTTGAGTGTTACTCCCTCCGTCCCAATAATCTTGGCTTTTTTGACTAAAACTGTGGGTGCTTTTAGGTATAATTTTGTCGCTTTGTTATTTGCGTCTCAATTCATCTCGACGCTTACTCATCAGCTTATCTCAAGGCTTATGCCTTGCGCCTCAAGCGAAAAACGCATTTTGAAACCCTAGGTTGACGGACCAAATAAATAATTTCCTTTATCATAATTTTATTTTTGATCACTTATCGACATTTATTGAGGGCAGAGGGGGTTTGATCTCTGCATCATATAGGGACTAATAGCAGAGGTATTGGCATTGCTCATAGAGTCAACAAATTTGCTATTGACACATGTACTTCTTCCGTCCTACTAAGCTTGACACACTTTCCTTATTGGAACATCCCACTAAACTTGGCGCATTCCAAAAATAGCAAAAATTATCTCTTCAAAAAAATGTGGACCATACCACCTTTATACCTTTTACACTACCTTATACACTCTCCTTAATAACTGAGCCAAAAAAAAGGCGTCAAGCTTAGTGGGACAGAGGGAGTACAACATAAATATTCAAAATGAGCTCAAATTACCAGCAATGATACTCTCCACCAGCTCTGGGCCGCCGACGACATCAGCCCCTGCTTCTCGGGCTTCATCTGCATATGCTCCTTCAGCAAAGACAGCCACTCGATATTTCTGATAAAGGATAAAATTTATTAGACACGGAAGGTATGGCAGCAAAAGCATGATAAATTAACTCGGAATTAGATTAAACCATCTGTTTTACCTTACCAGCACCATGTGGAAGGTGCACATAACCATCCAGCTTCTGCATTTAACAACAAGAGATGTTTAAAGACCAAAATCTTCTGAAGTATCGTTATACCAATGCGTATGCTAAGTTTTTAAATAATTATCTCTATTACACTGTCACTGAACCAATGAAGCAGAAAACCTTAAAGAAGATGTCCGACATGATAACATCATACATGTAACCATGATATGTCAAGTAGCATACTAGCATTGTCCTTGAAAGTAAAAGTACTAAAGACAGAAAATGAGTGACATACGTACCAGATCAGTTCGAACCAAGTCACGGGTCATTCTTACATGTGCTTCTAACGTTTCATCAAAAGTTGTCCTGGCATTAGCCTGTACAATTGCTAAAATGGCATCAAACAAAATCCAAGTAAGTATCAATACATGGAGCCCATACTGGTGCAAAACATTAGTAGCATACATACAGTGAAAGGAAGAAAAAACGAAAGGAAATTACAAAATATGAAAGAAATCACAGTTATGATCTGAATTATATGAAATAAGAAATGACTTCCACACTCCAAACATATGAGAAATAAATTTATCAGATACCAGAAAAAATCAATCAAATTCGGCCTAAAAAAAGTGCGGTATATCCTGTAATTGATTGAAGGAAACTCGGGAGACCTCACGCAGCTATCCCTCGAGTAAACGGACAAAGTCTGTATCCATGAATTGGACTAGGGAGAGCAAACAACTTGCAAGTCAGGCAATTATGCAAACAATAAAGCCTAATCTTATCATAGTTCGTCGGAGGCCGAGATTATTCTTCACTATCACATAGTTAGCTTTAAAATTTAGGAGCAAGTCAGCAACATATAGCTCCATGTGGAAACAAACTTATATATTTAGCTCTAAACATCATTTCTTAAGCATGAATAAGAAACTCAATTGATTCTTCCTTGCCCTACTCTACGATCAAGAACCATTAAAGCACAAAATGCAATACCACAATAAAATTCGACAATGACATTATAAAACTACGAGTTCCAAATAACATCCCCGAAACCAAATGAGGGCATTGAACATTTTCCAACTAAATTAAGATCGAACATCTCTTCCCTTTCTGCCTCCCATTTTTCTTTATAAAGGTCCTTCACCTTAAAACAGACTTTGATTTTTGATTTTCTTAAGCAAAATACTAACCAAGTCACAACCAACCTTGCCAAATGATGAAACGCCAGAAACGCAACATCAGGTTGTCGTAAATGAATTAAGAAAACAGATAACACAAAGAAAACAAAACAAAAGTCAGAAAACACCGACCTTTACGAGGCGAATAGCATCCTTCACATCATACACAACCTTGCCTTTCTCCTCAGTTTTGCCTTTCTCCTCAACGTTGCTTTTCGCCTCACTTTTTTTAACAACATCCTCCCTCTTAATCAACTGGGGAAAAGGTAAGTTCTCCTCCTCCTCCTGCACCCCCCTCGTTCGACCAAACATCATACCTCCCCTTCTCCTATACCCCTCAATCCTCCTCCTCTCCTCCTCCATCTCCACATTTCTGTCCCCCTTCTCCTTCACCTCCACCACCACATTCCCCCGATCCTCGGGCAACGGGGCAGTCCGGGCAGAATAAGAAACCGGAGAAATCGTCGACGCATCCTTCATATACCGCATTTCATCCTTGCTCCATGACCGGTTCTCCAGATTCGATGTTTCACCCTCAGCATTATTATACCGCGTTTCATCCCGAGCTTCTGACTGTTGCCTTTGCGGTGAGCGGGAATCTTCCTGCTGGATTTGTTCGGGCGGTGGAGCTATTGGTCTGGCGGGATAGGATACGGGTTGGATAGGAAGGGGATTCCGGAAGCTTGCGTTAGGACGGGAGCTAGGCTCGGGGGGAGGGGTGTTGGGCTGGGGCTGGGGCTGGGGATCGGAGGAGAAGCGGCGAAGGAGGAGAGAAGCGAGATGGCGAGGCGGCGGCTGATTGGAGAGGCGGTGACCATGGGAGAGCAGGTGTTTGAAGGCCCCCATTTTTGTGAGTCGATTCTTTCTTTGGGAGTAATGGTGACTGAGGGCAGGGGCTGGGGTTTTAAAGTGAAAGGGTTTTTTCTAATTTTCACTTTTTTCTTTTATATTTATATTATATTTTCCATTTTCTTTTTCCCGGAACAAGGGAAAAATTAAACTAAAATTAAGAAAGAAAAAACAAGTAAAGAAAAATTACTGGTTTCAATTCAATGGATGCAATTTTATTTACATATTTTTATAAGGAACCTCTTTGCGAAATTTTAGGATTTTCTGGCACAATAAATCTTATTAGAAATAGTAAATTTTGTGTTTCTATAGGATTCTTACGAGATATAATACTAGTTGTTTTTAAGCAACAACAGATATATAATGATAAATTTTTGTTGCATAAATTACGAACATTGAAAAAAATAATAATAATAATAATAACAATAATAAATAGCAAAAGTGAGGAACGAATTAAAGGAGTATTTGGTTGAGCTTATAAGTTTTTTAAAATAAAAACAACTTATAAACTTCTTGAGAATGTTTGACAAATTAAACTAAACTATTTGAAAACTTATAAGTTGTAAATTTAAGTTCTTACAACTTATAAGCTGTTTAAAAGATAAGCAGCTCTACGCAACTTATTTATTCATGAACTTATAAGTTGCAACAAAATTACATAAATAACCCTACAATATTATTTTGTCATTACTATATTTTCTCCAATCAATTCATATGAAAAGTTTAAAATTTTAAACACTTTATGATTTTTTTAAAGAGCTTATAAGCTCATTAATCCGAGCACTCCGACAACTTATAAGCTATCTTTAAAATAAACACATCTAAGAATAAGATTAAGAATAAGAATGATGAATGAATAGTAAAGGTGTTGTTGACCTGCACTTGCCTATATATAGGTTTTCACATCCACTGAAGCATGATGTAAGCACTAAAATGGTTTCTTCATGATCAACATAAAAATAGGGAAGGGTTCATCAATTTTATTGAAATTAGTCTAAAGTTTCTTTATATAAATATATCAGAAGCTGCAAATATATACAAGAATATACTTCATGGAAACTGTAATTACATTGCCATGCACCAAGTAAATTAAAGTCCTCAATAACAGTTGCCAATCCAATTGTATATATACCCTTGTCTCGTGCCCTTGTCGCGTCAGACATGTCCATAGTTAAGCTTCCGGTATAGTCGTCAATGACTCCTGAAAAGAAATAACAGATAAAATAGTACTCCAACATATGAATGCAGTACTCGAAACATTTCAAGATCATGTACACACAACAAGCAAACGAACCTCCGAATAATGCATGTGATGACGCTGAACCTGTGTCGTTTTCACTATAGTCTCCCACTTCACATCACGTGCAGGTGGTTTAAAACATTTGCTTTCAAGCTTTGTGGCTGCACCAAGATTCGGCCGTAGATACAAGCTCTTCGTGTTCATGGAAGGCAATGTTCGCCACAACCAAGAATCGGATGGCGATTTAGGAAGAGGTGGTGGTGCAGGAAGCCCGGTTTGTAGCTGCCTTTCTAAAATCTCCATTGCTAACTTATCATTATTTGTTGAGTCTAGCTTAAAATCTTGATTTTCTCCAAAACCAATCAAAGGTGAGATATTGCAGTCACCATATTTGTGAGCGTTTGGTGGTGAATCTACCACGTGCATTTGTTCGGCCCTCAAAATTTTGACTGCATGACCTTGAAGAATTTTTGGTGATTCCACCTTATGCACTGTATCTACAAAGACGGTTTTCTCAGCCGTTGGATCTTCTGAGTTCGACTGATTCGGGTTTGCGCGATCATCCAAGAACTCCTGAAAGGTTTTCAACCCCTTACTATGCAGTTCAAGACCTTCCATATGTATAGTTTCTTCAAGAACAGAAGTAGCCTCTTTCTGTTCATGTAATGGCAGAGGTGGATCATGGCTTCCTAATTGACCTCTCTCAGTTCCCAGTTTAGTCTTATCCTCATTGAGTTGGATTTTGTCGATTAATTTTACCTCATTCTCAATATCACTGTAAGAACCAGACGATGAAGACCTGGGCCGTACTTTATTGGCAGAGGAAGTAGGCACTTGAGTCCTCACACTCATTGCAGGAACAGGACTTAAAAGGCGGAGCGAACTCTTCAAGCAGAAACGGGGTAGTAAACCACACACTGAAGGCAAATTTGCTCGTTGATCGTACTCATCATCGCTCTCTTCCTGTTCCTCCTCGCTCTCGTGGTAATGTGAATACCTCTTTGCAAAACTAGGCCCGTAACGAAGTGAAGACTTGGATTGATTTTCCGTCTTCTTCGGCTGCACGGGCTGCTTTTTGGGTGCGTGAGGTGTCTCTGAAGCCATCGCCTTCGCTGCAGGGAGGAACCTATCCATCATGAACTCACGAGTATGTGAATCCTTCGAAAATCCTTCAGAAGGTCTCACATCTAAATCTTCTACTCCACTTAAGCCACTGACACTACAATTCAAGAAAGAATACTCAGTCCTCGAGAGTGTACTTCGTGCATCAACATATGCTTCGTTACTATCCCCCGAGTCTGAACCCTCCTCCCCACTGCTCCCCGCGTTTCTCGTTTCATTACTGGTGGGACCAGTACCAGAAGACTCACAAGAAACACCAACGTGTTGCGTCTTATTTTCACGTATGCTAGCACTATGGTTATCTTGATGTTTAGCCTTGGGGGACCTACCAGGAGGAAGCATAGGGGCAACGGGAGGTTTATCCAAGTTTCGAGTTTGATGTCTCAACTCTGCCTTAGGCTGGCCAGGGGAATTCTCCCACATAAATGGCACTGCCCCGGGATTTCTAATGGGTCCAGATTTGAGTTCTGATCTGTAAGTAGGAACCTGAGGTCGGACTTGATGAGAATAACTATCGATTTTCCGATTAATGTCACGTTTCTGAGAGGTCGCGGTCGGAGCATGTCGCCTCACGGATAAAAACGGTTGGTCGAAATTCAACTGTTTGTCCTCCATCAGATTCTTGAGCAGCATCAACTCCTACCTATATGTATAAAGATCACCTCCAATTACTAGTGTAACTTATTCATAATGAGGCCACATTTTACTATATAGTAAAGCCAAATCCGCAAACTCTTCAACCCAAAATCACAATTCAGTTGAAGAAGAATAATGTCTGAGAAGAAAGAAACACAGTCTTAAAAATTCTGTACTCCTACACTTGTTCAAAGAGGAATCACTCACAATGTACATCATAGTTGCTACCGACATCATAAGCTTGATTAAATTATTAAGAAAGAAAGGAAGTAAAAGATATACAAATAGACTAATACAAAGTGGTAGGTATCTTATTCTGCAGCATTAGTTCCCCAAAATACCAGAGAAATATAAGATTAGTTTTAGTATGAAAATATATAGAACAAATTGTTTGATCACTATAATTACATTGGTGATTATAATTCAAGACTTACATTTTCAGAATGGATGAACACATATTTTGATAGAATCTTCTGATTGTAGCTTTATATTGAAATTTAAAGCTGCTCCTTTTGTAACTGTTTACTTTCTCAACTATACTTGTAAGAAGTTTCAAGGAAAAGAGAATTTGAGCCAAACTAGAAATAATAGAAAAATAATAGGAAGCTGCAGCAGCATGTCAACATCTCTGACTTTTTCAATTCGACTACACAACTCAACTCATACTATTTTCAACGCAGTCAATGAAATCATGCCTTAAAACAGAATTTCAAACACCAGTGAGAGTACTCTAGCTCAAATCCAGTTTGAGATTTAAAATAAATAAAAATTAAGAAACCAGTTTCTTCATTATAAATCATAAAAGATCCAAGTATAAACTTTACAAAAAAAATCATAATTTGATCAAAAACAGCAAATAGAACGGAAGAGCCAAAAGGGAATGACAGAAGCATGATAGTACCTTTTGTTCTCTATAAAAATGAAGAATATTGAATCAGAGTGTTTTCCTTGGAGGATTCTTGCAATCTTGCTGATAAATGAGTGTTTTCGTATTATATTTGTATATTGGAAGCTGCCAACCACCGGCACTAATAACTTCAGACACAGAGAGTAGGGAGAGAGAGAGAAGGGAGACCAGTTTGTGTTTGATTTCTTTGTTTTTAAACTAAAAGAGACAGGAGGAGTAAAGCTCACCTTCTGTAAATGGAGAGGAAGCATTAATAATACTGACTAGACTATTCTCTTTAAGCATCTTTAAGACTTCTAAAGTGCGGTATATGTAGGGGTGGGTCGGTACGGCATACCGAAAAATTTTTGTCATACCGTATACCGTACCGAAAAATACGGTATGAAATATTGTATACCGATACCGTACCGAACATGTTCGGTATACCGAACTTCGGTATACCGAAAGTTCGGTATACCAATCGCCGATACCGTTACCATGCCGAACTTTCGGCATGCCATACCGAATTTTCGGTATACCGTTCATGCCGAAATTTCACGGTATACCGTTCATGCCGAAATTTCACGGTATACCGTTCATGCCGGAATGTCACGGTATACCGAACAATAACATAAGAAAAATAAAAAATTCCTAACAAAAATATGAATATAAATTAAAAGAGCAAGCAAATATAAATCATTAATAACTCACTAACATTAGATGTATTGATATCATATATTACATTTACTAATATTAGATGTATTGATATCATATATGATATATGTACATATTTA
Organism: Leonotis leonurus; assembly: GCA_026898415.1. NCBI lineage: Eukaryota > Viridiplantae > Streptophyta > Magnoliopsida > Lamiales > Lamiaceae > Leonotis > Leonotis leonurus. The sequence continues at coordinate 2,834,149 of JAPKLX010000019.1, read as the reverse complement.
AAATCTTAAAACACTACTTAAATATAATAATATGTATATTAGCTATGCTTTACTGCTTTAATAGTAGCTAATATTGCTTTAGGTATATTTAATAAATTATATATATTCTACATGCTTAAATTATTTATAAATAATAATATAATTAATTTATAATAAATTACTTATAATCTAATAAAGAATAATTAAAATATATTTGCAAATAATAATTTATTCATAAAAATTAAGATTACATATATTATAATGTTATTATTAAGATTTAAATTCTTGTGAGTATGATAATTGGTGAATGGAGTGTAAAGGACTCGAATCAAACGTCAAATAGTATATCAGTATAATACTCGATTTGATAAAATTCATTAAGTTATTTGAATAATTAAAATTTATTTGCAAATAATAATTCATTCAAAAAAATAATAATTAAACTTACCTATATTATAAAGTTATTATTTAAATTAAAGTTCTTATAAGTATGATGATTGATGTGAATGGGTGTAAATGACTCGGATCAAACTTCAAACAGTATATATATCAGTATAACACTTGATTAGATAATTAAAATATATTAGCAAATAATAATTAATTCATAAAAAAATTACATGTATTATAATGTTATAATAATACTCAATTTGATGCAAATTCATTAAGTTATTTGAATATTTGAATATTCAAATTTAATTTTTATGCATCTATTTTATTTGATTCGTATTTGATTTGATAATGATATTTGAAAGTATTCAATTAGATTCAATTTTTAATATGAATATATACATATTACACATACAATATGAAATGTCAATTATCATATATGAATATATAATTATTCGAATATATAATCATACTTCATAAACTTTTATTTGTATTTAAATATTAATGGAATCATTTTTCCCACATTTGAATTTTGAATCATAAAATATTAAATAGAAATATGAATATTCGAACATATATCTCAATCAAATTAAAATTATTTGATTATAGGAGTACACCTCTAACAAATATTTTTGCAATAATATTACATAAAATATAATACAATTATTATCTTTGTTAGTATATTTACTTTTACTCTAATTACTAAAATATTAAAAAGAAGAAATTATATATTGTATTTGCAATATTATTCTATAGTATATCATTAATATTATAAATTAATTTTTATTTTAATATTAATGTTAATCAAATATAAAAATAAAATTAATATATAATTAAAAATATAAATATAAAAAATTTCGGTATATACTGTAATACCGAACATCCGGTATATACCGATTATCGGTATTTCGGTATATACCGTTATACCGAACTTTCGGTATATACCGAAAGTTCGGTAAATACCGAATATTCGGTATATACCGAAAGTTCGGTATAATTCGGTATACCGCGGTATCGTCAAAATTCATACCGATACCGTACCGAAACTTTTCGGTACGGTATCATACCGTACCGAAAAAATCGGTATACCGTTAATACGGTATTTTCGGTTTTTTTTCGGTTCGGTATGCCCGGTATACCGATTTTTCGGTATTTTTTTCCACCCCTAGGTATATGTGTGAAATTTAATAATCTGTTTTTGGGGATTAAGATAATCGATGCGTACATATATTTTATATAAGTAGTTAGTTATATAATAATTGATGGACTTTGCCTTTTGGTCTAATGTATTTTGGATCATGTGATGACATTTAATAGTGAGTTGGGAGGTGGGGTTAGGAGAGTGAGAGGTGGAGGGTCCCAAAAGTCATAGTCACACACATGCATATCATTGATCATTTGTTCTAGTAAGAAATATACTAATCCAGCGTGTCTAGTCTACTGGTACTGAGATTAATATTTAAGATAATAAGTTTTCATTTTGAATCTCTAGTAACGCGGCTACCTAATTTATAAAAAAAGAAATCTGGTAATTCTGAGACTATAAAATTATACTTATACTAGTACTATATTTTAGTACAAATTTGAATATTGTCAAATACTATCTCCGTCCGCTAAAATGTTTAACACTTTGACATGACACCCGTTTTAAGAAAATAGTTTGACTTTGAGTGGAGTGTGTAAGGAATGTAATAAGTGAAGTGTGTAATGAATATATTGAGTAAAGATTGGATCCCACTTATAATAATTATTAATTGAGATGTGTGTTATTTGACGTCTGATCAATATTCTAAAAGTCGTTAGACACTAATCAGGCGGTGGAGAAGGACTAAAGCCGCCGAGGCGGATCTAATTATAATGCTTATTTTTTATATTGTTGCATCATATTTTATAGTACAAATTATATAAACATACATTATTTATAATTACATTTTCTAATTTATAATAAAAAGTTAAAAATACGTAATAAGCTAAATAAAATATAATATTCATAATCTTGAAAGTTAGAAATATATATTTACAGTCTAATCTTAAATATCTTCATTGTCATAGTTTAATATTTTTAACAAATTAAAAAATATTAGCAACCCCTAAAAATTGCCCAACCCGCCCGATTAGACCAATCAACCTGCCTAGACCGCCAACTAACCCGTTCAAATCGCTGACTAAACCATATAGCCTGCCTAGACAGAACCGCCTAACATATAATCTAGTCGCCTCATAGAACAATAAAATCTTCCCTAATATCACTGCAACTATGTGGTCTTTCCCTGGCGTCAAAAATAAGGGAAGGGGCACAAATGTAATTTTATTCATACATTAGTATATCAATGCGATTTACAATAGTAAGGATGAAAGGCTTATCGCATTTCTTTATCTTAATACATATGCATGGGTAATTTAGTTAGATTAAAATAAAGTATGTACGAAAATGAGGTGGCGGTGGGGTATTATTACATTGTGATTTAGGTGGATTGCCTTTGTCATCTCTTTCTCATCATGTCCACTAAAATACTTCAATGATTAGCTTCTTTTTGCTTAACTTTCATCAATTCTTTAGATTCTTTATTAAGTTTGGTACCTCTTTGCTTCTACTTTTATGGTTGTTCTAATTTTTGCTCATTTTATTTTATTTTTCCTACTCCAAAATTTGAAAATTCATGATTATGATGAGTTTGAATTTAAATATATGTACATGTCTTTCATTGTCTCTACTCAAAGCTTGCATGATGTGCTTTGATGGCATTAAGATTTCACTTTCACCAATTTGATTGGAACATTTGGAAACTTTGATATTGTCCTAAGTCGGAATTAAATGCCAATTGTCCTTCACTTTTACTGTTTGGTGTAGATACATGATTTTACTTATAGTCTAGATTTGGAAATCGTTGTCATGACTATAGTCGCTCCACATCTTTGAGAGAGTGTTCTTAAATAATATTAATAGAAAAAGTAAAGATACTTAATGGGATTAAATTAATAAGTAATCACATACATAATATATAAAATATCCGATGGTGATATAAAATATGACTCATTTGGGCTAGAGTCATATTTTGGGTTGAGTCAGGTTGCCCGACATTGGTTATGACTATTGAAATTCAAAAGTTCATGTCTGTCCATCACAAGTCATCAAGCCAATGAATTATATGGACTCATGAATTAAAAATTTTATTTTTATAAATTTAAAATATAATTCGAACTAATTATATTTCCTAAAATTTTGACAAAGTAAAAGGTTTGTATCAGGATATAAATCAAATATATTATTATATTAAATGTATATTTGTTATTTTATTTTACATTTAATTAAAGTACTAAAATAAGTATAATAAAATCAGATAAAATATAATATTTCTAAAGGTATCAAAATATAATCGTAAATAAATTTTAATTAAATTATAATAAATTAAAAATATAATCACTATAAAAGCATATTATTTAGTACAGTAATGCTCCACCGCCCGCGGTGGGCACATCTTAATGCGCCCGCGGCTGATGTGGCAATGCCACGTCATTGCCACATCAACATGCGAGTCACTATATTTTCGTTTTTTAGTTAATTTTATTTATTATTATTATTTTTTATTGAATAATATTAAACTATACCCTAACCAATGAACCCTAGTCGGAAAGTGATAATTAATAAAAAATTATTAAGAATTTAATATATATCTACATGACATGCCACATCAGCCGTGGGCGCATTAAGATGTGCCCACTGCGAGCGGGTGAGAATTTTCGTTATTTAGTAATAATGTTGAAAAGTATAAATGAATCAAATTAGTCTGGAGCCAACCGAACTGTTATGACCCAAAACTTATAAACTCGGTTATACTCAAAAAATTTTGGACTTTTATATTTTGAACGCAATTTGACTCTAATTATGAGTGGATGGGTAAACCTACGAGACCGGGCCATTTTCAACTAATTTTAATAGCTCTAACAACTAGTGGGATAGTGCAGTTTTATATGGGATTTACTTATATATTATTTCAAGATAAATAAATAAATGCAAGGCTCATAAATGCTGACATCATCTTAAATGGTCCTCCCAAAAGTGGAACATTAGTTAGTTTTTTTTTTCTTTCTAACTTTTAGTAAGGTTGATTAAATTTTGAGAGTTTTGTAAAAGGATTAATACTAAAATATTTTTGAATTTGAAGTTGCTGTATTTAATTTCAAATTTTTTATTTTTATTTTTAATATTAAAATATAATTAAATTTTACATTAATTAACAATTAAAATTGCATTAAAATAAAATTCATATTAATTAAATTTTTAAAAACTTATACTCCCTACGATTGCTTTTGATTATCTCAACTTGGATATTGACTCCTAATTATTTCCAAGAATGTGAAAAATTCATTGTCCATTTGAAAAAAATGAAGAGATAGAACATACAAATTGAGAAGAAATAATAAAAATATTAAACAAAATAGAAAATATGTATAAAACGTGTTATTTATATATAAATTTCTTTTTTAAATTAAAAAAAATAGGTTGGGAGTCCGGTGAGCGAGAACTGTCGCTCACAACGCGGGCCCCTACAAGCACTTGCATAAATGAGCCCGAGCTCTCGCAAGTGAGCCTGACTCTCGAGCCTCTACCCTCCGCAGCACGCGACCCTCGTCCAGCTGGGTTGAGGATGCTCTTATAAAATGAATATTTATGGGTAAATTGATTTTCACGTGATATGAGAAATGGAGGTCGCTTCACAAGAAAAAAAAAATTCAAACCTTTCTCAGCCATTAAAGATGACATTTATTTTGGCTTGCACTTGGAGGACCATCAAAGCTATGTTTGTTGTTAATTTTATGTACCCCAAAATTCACGCAACTCACTTCTTTTTGCTTTTTTCTAGCTCCCACTTTTTCTAGTATACTATTTTATTTATTTATTATTAAATTAATACGCACTAAAACCTTAATTTTTGCGAAATTTAAATTTTAACTGATAAAGAAAAAATTTGCTCCTAAAATTCTAAATTTTTAATTAATTATGATTTTAACAACGATATCGATTTTTATTAGCAAAAGATTATTTGATTTATGATATATATCGTCTATTTAATTTCTAAAAATAAAATACCACAACTATATAAAAAATGTTATTATAGTAAAAATTAAGTAAGTTGTGGTATTCACATAAACTGATAAGACGAAATCACATTAATTAACAAGATATACATACTTTTTTATTATCCAAATGACAGAACTTTGATAATATTTTGAGTATTGTAAAATGAAATAAAAATAAGTATTAATACTAAAATATAGCCATTTAACTAAGATAACAAATTATAAATAATAGAAACTGTGAATTATACTTGCATACAAGCTTATGAGGTGGGAGCACACGTGTAGCTGACGTGGAATTTTACAACTGCATATGTGAGAGTTTGTTGGTGAAGTTGCAGAGTTAGTTATGGAACAAATCTTGATCTCATGATGTGTGATTGAGATCATCTCTAGTATTCTATATAGGAATTAATAAAAGAAAAAATAAACAAATTAATAAAATAATAAATATAATTTATAATGAAATTAAAAAAAATTAATTATTGATAATATGAATAAAAGAAAAAATAAAAGTAAAAAATAAAAAGATAATAAGGTAAATAGAATAAAGAATGAAGGGCAAAATGAGAAAAAAGTGGCTAAATGGTTTTGTGCGTGTGTGTATATATATATATATATAATGAAAATAGATGTGCATGTGTTAACTAAAAATAAATATGAATCATCCATATTTTTCATCCAATGAATATAATTAAACTATACCATAATCAATAAACTCTAGTAAAAAAAAAAAACAAATTCTCTATTTTTAGGGATAAAATATTTTAAATTAGATATATACCAAAATTATCTTTTAAGTTGTACTGTTGATCAAAATAATTTAACAATCAAAATTTATTTTTAGTTAACTCATAAACAACTATTTTTGTTTCATCTCTTCCCTATATATATATTAAACATAGGTAATAAAATAATTCAAATAATGGAAAAGGATCCGAGCATGCATCAACACTACTTAATTTAGTTGTCCCTAACACTATTTTTTTGGTGCAAAAAGGAATCCAATTAAAAGGGACTATGACTTATTAATTTTGATTAGGATATATTTAATATTGTAACCTATTAGAGCTTATTAAATTTTAATTATACTATTAATTTAATATTTAGAAAATTGAAAATGCGGTTTAAACGACTTCACTATATAATCCATTTACAAAATATAACATCCAAAAATTAAGTCCTCAACAATTAAGTTATAATGATTATTTTGAAAACCAAAAACTAAAATGCTATACTCAAAATTCGGAAAGTATATTTTCAGTTAGTTAGTCCCAGGAAAGCGAAATGTTGCAGCAATTATAGACATGTTTTTTAGGAGCCACATTGTTTTCAACTTCACTATTTTCCCAAACACAATTTATTTCAGACTGTGAGACATGTCTTTCACTAAATCTCCTGCATTGACAAAAGACATATATCTTGCACGTTACATATAATTGCCAATATATCATTAGGACTTGTTTGATAGTCAATATATGATAGGATAAAATTAAATTATCTTACCAAATTATGTGTTTGGTAACAAATGTGGTAAACACGTTGACTCGCTATTAAACAGTGGGCCAGTATCAAAATCACTATTTTATTTTCATTTTAATTATGAGAAAATGATAGGATTTAAATAATATTAATACACTATACAAATTTAATCTTATTATATTATATTTTGTATTGACTACCAAACATGATCTTAATAGCTCAAGATCGTTATAGACACCGATGTATTCAGAATTTTATACTATATAGGTCTATCTTTTTTATATAATTATTATGACTATATAAATTTTAATATTTAAACCGGAGAACTCTAACCCAACACCGATTATCTTGGAGATTAACTCCATGGTCTTGTCACCAAAAACTTTCCCCGATTGATAGAACGTTCCGCTACTGACACTTGCCGTTAAATTAACACACTTATTATCCAATTTTTGCAACATAAATATAGGCCTACAATTAATTAATTAAATAGTATTAGCATTATAAAAAAAATCTGCCCAAAATTGAATTTTGGTGGAAATGGCTGTCATCTTATACATTGGTCCACTTAACTAGATGGGCTTCATAGTTGACATAGTTTTGACCCAATACAATTCTTTCATGTCTATAATCAATTTAATTTTTGTTGTTGTTAAATTAAATATTCCCGATAAGTGTATCATGGGGAGTGAGCACATGTTTTAAGAAAATTATAATGTATTTCGGTGGAAAAATTGGTTCACTAAATAGTGAAATGTGATGTGATTTATAATGTACGGAGAAATGTGGGATTATGTACTAAAAAGAAAATGAAACACTCTTTATGAATGTCCCGTCTAGACAATAATGATACACTCTTTGTTGACATAAAAAGTATTGTATTATTATATTAAATTAAGTTATAATTATGCATTCAATTTTATAAATTTAGAATTTTTTAATCCCGTTCGAAACACTCAGGATTATTTGATAAATTTGTATTTCGGACTAGAGCCAAAAAAAGATTCAAATTCGAAATTTGGGAGTCCCGGAGTCTCAAATGAAACCAGAACTCAAAATTGAAAATTTTCGACATTAAGACTTGGGGATATGTACCCAATCTTGTCTTGATTCCCACCCCTAGTGAGCCATGCAATATTTATGTTAAGAAAATACTGAATTGATACAAGCAAGATTAAAATATTAATTTGAAAAGTATTAAAGATCATTGATTTAACATGAATCCCTACTTCTAACATTGTTTTAGCAACAACATGGCAAGTTGTATTTTGTTTGTAGCTCGAGTCTTCCCTAGTCAACAAGTTGCAGATGTTTGGTAACAAATTTTCAGTTATTTAAGCCCTACGTTTCTGAAACAAGTTGTTCAAGTGGTCAACTTAACCCATCAAATATTATAATTCGCTCACTTTGTCATGCACAACTTGATATCTAAGAATTATTAATTATTTCGTTACCAGCAGTAGAATTTAGATTATTAATTCATTTTTTCACCAATATTTTTAACATATCTTATTTTTAACTCATCAACATTTTTAACACTTGAACTTTTTATTTATAGTAAATATACACTTTTCTACATAAAATCAAAATACTACATTAAAATATGTTTCAGGTCAAAATGTTATAAACAGAGACTGATCCAAAGAAGAGCTAAAAGGGGCGCTACTAAATTATTTTTTAAAGATTTTTATACGTATAAAATTATCTATATTTTAACAAATAATTATATAAAAACTCTTGTCATTAATATGAAATCTAACAAAATTATTTTTAATTTGATACATTCAAATTTAGTCTCTACTAATTATTTGTCTGGATCCGTCTCTGATTACAAATATTTATGAACGGATAGAACGTATGAAGGCGCCATGCCATATTTGTTTGGAATTTTTCGGGACCGGGACCGGGACCAGGATTGCATAAATAAAAAATTTCGGGACTCGGGAGTCCCGAAGTCCCGAAATTAGTCCCGAAATTAAATTGAAATTCGGGAAATTTGGTCCCGTTCGGGAAATTTTGGTCCCTATCGGGACTTCGGGACTAATCGGGACCAATTGGGACATAATTTTTCGGGACCGGGATCGGGACCGGGACCAAGCATTTCTCAATTTCGGGACTCGGGAGTCCCGAAATCCCGATCGGGATCAGGACCGAGACCAATTTTTTTTCAATTTTCGGGATCGGGACTTCGGGATCGGGACCGGGACTCCCGGTCCCGTCCCGATTCTCAGCCCTAATCAAAATCGCGCTCCAAGTGTCACCTGAAGTTGTAACGTGTACATTTATAAGCTATCGATCTCGTGAACCGCTTTTCAATTTATTGTGCTCATTATAAATTGTAACCCTTATATTATTATAATTGGAGAGATCCGTGAGCTGAAATATATTAAACGAACGAACTCTAGTACATTATCCAATTCAGTTTCAGTTTTATAATTTTAATACCCATATGTCTAGATTTTATAAATACATAAGTTTTTATTAAAAGAACAAATAGAAAGAGAGGGGGTGGTTGAATTGAAAGGCCACACTTGCAATTCACGAGCATGAAAGCTGTGGCTGTTGGGAGGCTACCCACCTCCTTCTCCGCCAGCTGGTTGTCGGAGATCTCATCTAAACTTACTATTTGAATACTCCCCCATTTCATAAATAGATGCACCCTTTCATTCCGGATTTTAATAAAATGTGGTTAATTTAATTGGTAAAAGTTTTATTAAGCGTTAAAATATACTTTAACTGTCTAACGTGGTCACTTTTAGTGGGACAAATGGAGTAATTGATTTGAATGGTAGTGAAAATTGAGACCCACACAAAAATGTGTTATTAAATGTTACTCTCTCCGTCCATGAAATTGGTTTACGGTTTGACCCGACACAAGTTTTAATAATGTATTTTGACTTTAATGGGGGCGTAGTTAATAGATTTTGGGTTTCATTTAAAGTATTGTTTTAAATTGAGTTGTGTGTAATAAATGTGGTGGGTCGATTGCTATAAAAGAGAAAGTTTCAAATGTAAACTATTTTTGTGGACATTCCAAAATCATAAAATGTAAACTATTTTGGTGGACGAATGTAGTAAAATATAGTTGATTTGATTGATAGTGAAAATTGTGTCCCACAAAAAAATGGTATTAACTTCCAAAAATAGAAGCCGCGTGTTTATGTGAAACGCACTAAAATGACAAAATGTGCATGTTTATGTGAAACAGATGAAGTATTTTCTTTTGGGTGATGATATAGTTACGGGACATACTACTCCCTTCATTCTTAAATGTGACCACTTTATTTTTGACACGAAGATTAAAAATGTGTTAGTTGATTGTATAAAAAATGTAGATCAACTTAAAATAAAAGTACTCCATCCGTCTCACCATTTTTAGCCATTTGACTAAAACTGTGAGTGCTTTTTGGTCAGATAGACCAAGAATAATGGCACATAATGAGTAATATTTTTTTATCTAAATAAAAAAATAGCCACTTATAATTAAACAAACAATGAAAGAAAAACAGAGGGTGTATTTACTCTCTCTAAAAGTTAATATTTTAAAAATAAAACTATTTCTTTTTTAGAAAGGGATCGATTTTAGCGGTAACTTGTTCGTGCATTAAAGCAAAGCATGCAGGGGCAATTGGTCAATATACAAGTATGATCAATATCACAAATCACAACATTTGAAAATTTTAAATGTTATATTTTGAATGCCATAGCTATACTGCATTTACGAACTCAAATATTCTGATTCAAAATTACACTTTAGTCCTTAAACATCGCCTGCAGAGCATACATAGCGCATTCGTACCTTATTTATTACTTGACCTCATTCTCAATTGATTAAATAATGCAGATTTTATTTATTCTCTACTTCAATTTCATTACAACTGATGTAGTAATAATTAAAACTGAATTGACTGCTATTTACTAACAAAGGTGTTTTAGGTCTTATTATACCGTAATGACTGACATTATCAAAGCCAAACTATACATATTTTTAATTTCTCTAACAACTGGATGACTAGTATGTCACACCTAGATTCAACTTTGGTCTTTGGGTCAAAAAGAATATCTATGAGAAGTGAAGATTGTGCCTCGCGCTTCATGGGTTGTACATTAGGCTGGCTCAATTTATGAATACAGGCCCAAAATGGGAATTAAAGGGTAGCTGGTCACCATCACTTTCCCATGAATCCTCGAAGAAAACCCGACTACTCAAACCCGACCCGAATAGGATAGATGGTACAGATTTTATATACAGAACAGGTACAATTAAACGCCCCCCGCCTCCCACTACATATAAATTCATAGCACTGCAACTATTAATATACATGTGTTTGTTTTTTTTGCATCTCATTAATTCCGATTCAAAATCTGGTTCTTACTTCATCTTAATTTTTGGAAGTAGGAAGCGGAATTTTGTTGCGTGGAAGAGTTGGTGATTCAAATGTGAGCTGAGCTTCTGTTGCTAAAATCTGCTGGCGGTGAGTTGTCCGATCAAGTGCTCCGCGTGTGTTCTGTTTGGATTTGGAAGTTTTTGTGCATGTTATTTGATTTTCTGGAGTTTCTGTTGGTGGATTTGTGTGTGATTTGAACTGAAGTAGACTGATCGAAGCATTGCTGAATGCCGTGGGAGGAAGTTAGCAGGAGCAGCTATTGAGTTTGTTTCTTTTGGCTTCGGAGTTGTGGTGATTGATTGATTGAGGATCTATAACTCGATTCAGAAAATTTGTATTGTCATATGCGCTTTGAATTTTGAAATGGTGCTTACCAGTGTGGATTGTTGCATATGGTTCGGTTTGATTGTCGCACTTCTCAAATTGATCGATATAAGAAGAACTGCAGTTTGAACGTGAAATGTGCGTTTGAAAATGAGTTTGGTAGATGCATGAGAGACGTGAATTCTAGTTTTTCTCAGAGGTTGAGAATATATTTGGACAACAATAAGGAAACGGTTTTCGTGATGGATCGAGTAAAGCTAATGTGTCTTCTTACTTTAACTGAATTCTGCTTGACTTCCATCATTTGGAAATATGTTTTTTGCTAAAATTAATCTCTTTCACCTTTTCTAATGGTGAATTAGGTCGGTATAAAATAATGAAATTAGTCACATAAAATTTCAGGTGCATATGCTAGAAACTGTGAGTAGTCTTTTGTGAATATAGATGAGCTGTTGATGCTCTCATAATTAATTATGGGATATTCTTGTTAGCTGTTACATATGATAAAGTTTTAGACTTTTAGTTTAAGGGTGTATTGTGGCTTCTGTGTTTTTCTTCTAACTCATGTTTTAAATTTTAAAACTAGATATAAGATAGATAGTGATAATAATTCATTCATCTCTTGCTTATTCTTAAATAAACTAGTTGCAGAGGTGCAAAACCTATAGGTGTAATACTTTCTGCGGAAAAGAATGTAAACTTTTGCCATATTACTTTTTTTTTGGATGACTGCATTATATAGTCTGCAGTTGTATTGAAATGTTTGATGATATTTGAATAACTATGGAGCTTTACTGTTTTTGGATCATTGACCTTCACCACAAGATTAGTTGTCAAAAAACAAGTCTTAGTTTTCTGTTTTTGAGATATTTGAACCTAGATAACCGGTCGAACTGCCAACCACAATGAAGCATTGTGTAATAATTTCAATATTGTCTGTGTTGTTTTATCCTCTAGCTCATACAGTTGCTGGAGGTGGTCTTTTACTGGGTCTCTTGAAAGTGGATGTGCTTAAAGAGGTGGTCTTTACTATATTTTGTTGAATGGATGTCATTTGTTTTTTTATCGTACGCTCTCATTTCATTGCTAGTTATTATTGAATAGATTTAGTAGTTCAGCTGTACATTTCAGTAGTTCAGCTATAAATCTGTTCCATTTTTCTTGATTTAGGTTATTTCTTACATTTTTTTTCGTAATTCCTTTTCTAACTTGTTGAAGTATTGATCGTTGATGGTTTCCTTTCTTCAGTGCATTTTCCCCTTTTACATTGATCATCTTGTCCTAAAATAATGTGCAATTGGTGCAAGTGCTGAGAAGTCATCACGAGTTTAACTACACTTGTCACTTTCCAGGTTGTATGGCCTCAAAAAGGCATGACTTGCAAAGAAAGTTGATAAATAAATGAGTAGTATTTACTGAAACTGTGCGAAGCAAATCTGTCTCTATGGGGTAAAAGTGGTACCAGAAAAATTATGGACATGGAGGATATACGAGATGATAAGCAATCTTCAGAGCAGAGTTCTCCTAGTGGTTCATGGTGGCCTTCGGATTTTTCTGAGAGTTTTGGATCCATATCCTTGGAATCTAAGGATCAAAATTCAAGGTGCAAAGAATATAATAATAAAGAGAAGTATGACAGATTATCATATGAAGGAGCATCTCAAATCCTATGGAGCACAGGAATGCTTTCTGAACCAATTCCAAATGGTTTCTACTCTGTTATTCCAGTGAGCTCTAACTCATCTATTTTGTTGTGTTTCCTGTTATATTCTTATCACTTATGAGAAATGAGGTTTTAAACTGCTTTTAGTACAAATTACTTATGTCAGTAGGCCTTAGTTAACTTTTCAATTATGCAATTGGGATAAACTCTGCCTGCTTAGAAAAGGGAAAACTACTTGACAGCTGAAAAAAATGCTTCTTAATCAGCTTCTGGTTTCTTTAGTGAATGTTCCTCTCCTGAGTTTTTGAAAAGTGACGGTAGTCCTACTGAGTCTTTGAATTATGTTGTGAACTTTTAAGAGTTTCCTTATTTTAACACATGCACCAGGTTTGAATATTCAGAAAAATTATTTGAAGCAGGATAGACATGGATTTATTTCTTAATTATTTCCTAGAAGATAAAGTTGGATTTAATATTAATCTTCATATCATATCAAACATAAGCAATACATTCATGGATTTTATGTTTAAGATGGTTCATAGGGCTTAATATTTATTTAGTGTTAAAATAAATGGACTTTTGCTTAGACATTATTTGCTCTTTCTTTTGGTTATGCATATCTATCCTCTGATGCTCGTGTCCTGCATGTTGGATGATTATGCTCTTATGATTACTAGAAAGAGCTTATGCCAAGCTACTAGCACTTTGGAAGCCTACCAAATGATTTTCACTATTTCTTACTTGAGTGAATAACTATTGGGACTGGTCTCCTAATAAGAATTTCCTGGAAGAAAATAAAGTTGACAATCACACAGTGCAACATCTATTTCCAATTGTCAAGCAAACTGTTTCATTTCAATCTTTTTGTAGCCAGCCCTGTTCTTGACATTTTGTGGGCCCTAGGCGAAACGAAAAATGGGTCCCTTTTACTAACAAAATAAACATGTCGATTACATTTTCATTGGATGTGTAGTTCACTCAGTTAGTTGCTAACTTCTCCAAATCTCCATGTTTTGGTCACCACCTTCAACAAATACCCACAACAATTATTTCATAAAAATCGATTTTTTGGTCATTTTCTGACTTGCCTTTCTTCAAATATTTGCAAAATTATTTATAATCACAATGACTCCAACATTTTCTAACATATCTTTCTCAATTGCCAAAATTGTCAAACCATTCAACCTTTCATGTGACCTGATGACCTCAGGTAGGCTTTATCTTTATTAACTAAAACTTTCTTTCCACAAATACAATAATCACAATCAAAACATTCGAATAAAAATCTGCAGATTTGACAAATTTAAGAACCTAATCCCTACTTTAGTGGCCCTCCCCTCCCATGATTAATGTTTTATGAATAAAACTAATGACTAATAACATGATTAATGAATAAAGAATTAGAATTGTCCTCCCAACAAGGTCCCAATACTAAAAATTAATGGGATCCCACGATTCACCATATATGGGTGGGTGATCATCCCAAAAAAGTTTTACAAACATTACCTCCGAAGCTTCAACCTTTGATGACCTTTTCTTCTTCTGAATTTCAATGACTTGTGCTTGTGGCGGTGGAGGAAAAAGTAGCAACTATGTTGATTAATCATGATCAATGAATTGATAATGGGAATTAAGGACCTTTCTTAATTTTACGTTGGAGAAAGAAGAACTAAATTTGAGTTGGAGTATGCAGAACATTAAATAAACACAATTTGAAAACATACTATTTTTTCATAACATTGATTTGTTCAAGAGAAAAAACATGCCTTTTTGTGTAGGCCCAACGAGAACGAAAGAAAATGACCCAAGTTAATTAGGTTACAGAAATTATTTCATACATGTAGTAATACTTTTTTTGGGACCCTTAATTGGCTTGGGTCCTAGGCGGTCGGTTGCACCCAAGGACTAGACCCAGCGCCGGCCCTTTTTGTAGTTATCTACAACGTACATTTCTTTTAGGACCAAGATCAAGATATAAATTAAAGGAAAACCACAAGAATCTTGAGTTTTTGTATGGTCTGTGTACTTGTTTATTCATCACAATTTTATGCTTTTGAATATTCATGAAATAATTCCATCTGACCTAAAAGTCCGTACTCGGGGAGGATGCCCATCAAGTGCACATTTTAATATGGGTGGAGTTGTTTAGTGGAATTTGAACTCAAGACCTCGGTGTTAGCGTGAAGACTTTGGTACCATGAAAGAATTTCATCTCATCTAAAAGCTTGAACTTGTATAGATGTGTGAAATAAATTCAGTTATATTTATTTTCCAATAATACAAATTCTCAGAATCATAATTTTGCTTTTCTTAGCAGCAAAATATAAAATTTGTAACCAGATCCGAAAGGATTGGAACATTTGGAAATATGAAATAAGACCCCACCACCTTAATCAAGGTTTTTGTGAATATAAAGAGTGCCTACCATATTTAAAGCAGAAAAGGTCCATATAACATAGGGAGGTGATATGGATTATTGTATTAGTAGGAGAGGAAGGAAAACCCTTACTTTCTTGATGACAACTACTGACAAGTTATTTTTCCCTTTCTCTGTTACAAACTACAAACATGGAACAAGAGCATAACTGGCAATCATTTTGCTTTGTTGACATATCATCGATAAATATGTGTTGAACAAGACGATTTTTTTTTGCAATATAGTATGTATGGATTTCATTTTTCATAAGTGAATGAAATTTTTACTGGTTTCACTTGTAAAATCTAGACCCATAATTTGCTGTATGAACTATGAACTATGAACTATATAATTTTACTTGATATGGAACTAAATAGATTTTTTTATAACTGGTATTGCTTCCGCGAGTAACTTGTGCTGTGAAGAGCAAGCTGCTAAAGTGCAACCTTTTGATCCCCTTGATGTCTCTTGCTGTATTCTTATACATTATCGGAGAAGTTGTTAACAATGTTCTTACTGTCAGGATAAAAAGCTCAAGGAACTATATGAAAATATACCTACTTTGGAGGAGCTGAATGCCTTGGAGCATGAGGGTTTGAGAGCTGATATTATTCTTGTTGATGCTGAGAAGGATAGGAAGATTTCTATGCTCAAACAGTTGATTGTAGCTCTGGTTAAGGGTCTAAACTCAAATACAGCAGCTGTAATAAAGAAGATTGCTGGATTGGTAGGTATTTTTAGTCAAATTAAATTATTGATCTCCACGTCTACACATTTGACAAGTCTGTCTTTTTTTTTTTTTTACTTTGTGCTCTTTTATCCCCTCACACACTCTTGGACTGGTGGACTGAGGGTGTATGATATTATTCATCAGTTACTTTTCTGATGCTCAGAGTTCATATCTGTACTTTAAATGTAAAGTCTAATTGTAAGTTTTGGATGTTTATCTGCTGTACCTAGTTCTAAGTTACTTGATCTCCATTTCCATTTCATTTTAATGTCTATTAGCCTCTCCTAACAATCTTGGCTTTTGGTTCTGACATTTAGACTTCATTTTTAGGTATCTGATTTTTATAAGCGGCCAAATTCAGAAATGAGCCCCAAGAAAGCTGCTCTGGAAGAATCCTCACATCTATCTGAAAATCGAGGAGTGCAACTGCTGGGCCAAATACGGCATGGTTCATGCAGACCTCGAGCAATATTATTCAAAGTTCTCGCTGATGCTGTAGGACTGGAAAGTAGGCTGGTGGTGGTAAGCTTTATTTTACCCTAAATTTATAACTCATCTTATTCATTTTACTACTGCATTCTTGTTTCATTACTTTAGCTGGGACTTATTGGAACAACTATGTAAAGATCTCTAAGGTTTTTATTATGCTCAATTTAATCTTGTGCCATGTGGCTTTGTCCTTTCAGGGTTTACCTACTGAAGGAGCTTCTGAGTGTGTGGACTCCCACAAACATATGTCTGTGTCAGTCATGCTGAATTCTGTAGAATTGCTGGTAGATTTGATGCGGTTTCCTGGCCAACTGATGCCTCGGTCAACCAAGGCTATCTATATGTCTCACATATCTGCTGCAGGAGAGAGCGATTCTGCAGAAAATGATTCGTGTGATTCACCAATGGAACCAAACAGCCCTCTCTATGGGGTTTCAGATCGAGTTGATCCTGAGAGGTTAGCCTATATTACTTGCCAACATAACTATTTTATATTGCATGTAATGAAACTTTTTAGAGTTTTATATTCTCTTTAAAGAGGTGACGAATATTCATTTGCCATTACAAAAATGAGATCATCTTATAATTTCCAACTTAGCTCTTACAGTCCTTTCCCCGAGGAAAAAAGCCACTTAGCAATTTTAACTCTCTGCAGTGCTGATAAAGATGACAGCCTATTATATCAACGAAGACTGGAAGCATATTCAAATGCAGCAGGACCTTCATTAAGAAATATGATGCTGCGCTCAAATTCAGTTGGAAAACTGAGGTGCTCAGTATGACGTGCTCTTTTTAGTCACATGAAGCACACTTTGTTTTTGTATTGGTTTTCCTTCATGAACCAGAGCAACTATTTTACTTGATTCGTGTTATTGTTCCAGCTTGTCTCGCAGTGAACCTAACATAGCCGCTACATTTTGGCGAAGGAGCAGGAGAAAGGTCATTGCGGAACAAAGGACTGCAAGTTCAAGGTATACTTTAGAGCCTCAACACTTGTTTGATGATTTATAATGAACAGTGTTATTATCCTTTACCTTATTTATTTATTTATTTTTCCTCTAAATTTTATGTGATATAAACTATATAAGATCCAGTATAGATCCTATTGTAGATTTTCCATTTGAACTTGGTAGCATTACCATTGCTTGTGTCTGTCACATTTTGTACAAGTGAAATAAAACTGGAATTTTCCCCAGCATTTTACCGGTTTTTCTGTAAATAAGGCTATAAGCCATAATCAGGAAACTTTAAAGCCAATTCAAGCTTGTCATTTTTCCAAAGCTTTCTTCTTCCTTGCACATCTTAATTGTTAAAGGTTTTCAGCCCAGAGCACCCTTCACTTCGTGCACATGGTCGGTCCATGCTTAGCGGAGCCAACAAATCCTTCAGAGAGTATTCTGTTGATGATGCTACAACCAGGTACCTTACTGTTCGTTCTATTTCTTCGTTGCATATCAATTCTGTTTCTTTCTGAAGGTTAGCTAAGACACTGGTATTGATATGGAAATGAAATCATTTTTTCTACCAGTTTTTGTTCATTTTAATGTGAAAATCCGGAGCATCATTCTTTTTGTCCTCTGTGAATTCATAAATAGATAAATACTAATTGGTGCTGAGAGTAAATAATGAATGACATTGTGCATTGAGCCTTTCTGTTCAAATGTTTTTTGAGATTAAAGAGATCTTGGTTAAACCTTGGTCCATTAGGTGAACATGCTCACTGTGTGACTGGATCTTTGTCTAGGCTTCTTGAGTTCCTATATCAAATTTTGCTGCAGGTCAGAGGGGGCGTCAACACCAGACACACGTCGGCTAAGAAGAAGAAGCATTAGCATGACTCCAGAGATTGGTGATGACATCGTGAGGTCAATATCAACTTTCTTGCAGCTAAGATTGGCATGGTTCTAGAGTTATTTAGTTTTGACATGCTCCTAAAGGATTGTATTTCCTGAGTGGATTTCAGTATGAAAACTGGCTACTCTTCTACTTACAATCTAAATATTAAAAAGAAAAAAAGTATTTGTTGTTAACTAAGCCTCTCTTTCTTTGGGCTATGCATTTCTGGTATTTCAATGCCAAATGTAACAGACTGGCTTCACTGTTTCTCTTACAAGTTTAGAAGAGTTTCTACATCTTTTGTTTTACAAGTCAAATAGTACCAAAACATAGATAAGTGATAAAAGATTACAAGTCAAATACAAAACATAGATATGTGATGAAAGAATAGGTTTCAATGTAAGAACAGCTGCACTGTAATATTATCTTAGAGTATCTTTCCCCAACATTTGTATGTCGGTGTGAACTTTCTTGTTGGTTTATGATCGTATAAAGTATGTTCAAGCTTGTCTGATAAAAAATACAGTCTACCATGGTTGCTGTTCTTGGTATTGCTTACTTGCAATGGTGTAGCTTTCTTAACTCCTGTTTATATATGTAAGGGCTGTGAGAGCAATGAATGAATCTCTAAAGCAGAATCGTCTTTTAAGAGGAGAGGGCGAAAGTGGCTCACATAATTCAAGTCGAGCAGGAGATGTATGTTTCCTTTAACCTGTGATAAGATTGTTGCTTTCTGTTTCCTTCTCTCCCTTGCAACTAGTCTACTAATTAGAATATGTGCATTGTTCCCAAAGTAGGCTTTAAGGATTTTGTTAAGCACTTATGCATCTATGCTGTGCATCTTTAGCTGCTCCTTGATACCTTTTCTCATTATTGACAGTATATTTTATCTGTGTATTTTGAGTAGATATATTTCTGGAAAATTTTGTTGTTTGAACTTAGTTTAGTCAATTATCAAGAAATTTGGAGTTTTTAGCTGCACTTTCCATCTTTATATACCCCCAAGTCTTCATAATACCGCAAGACATCTCTTTATCGTTCTTGATTAACCTCATTAGTCAAACTTAGTCCTCTTGCAAGAATGACTCTGTGCGCGGATAATATTTACTCTGCCCATTAATTTTCATTATCCTAGGAAAATTTGATACACAGTTTGCCGAATAAGTTTGTATATTCTAAAATTGTCTGACAAATAGAAGTCATAATTTAAAATTTTCTTTTGGTTACGTAAATTCATAAACTGAGTCTGTCCAGTTCTACTCAAATTTCAACAAGTTCATTATCTCCTGTTGTAGACATCCTACAATCTGAAGTTATTAGTGTCCTTAAAAATGTCAAAGACTCACATAAGAAAATTTTTCTTACCTCCACAGATGATGTGTTGAAATTTCTCTTCATTTTCCAACTATATGTTTCAAAACATCTGGCTTATCTACAATGTGCTTGTACTATATACAGGTTAATGATATTCAACTTGATGATTGTGCCAAACTGTCCGGGGATAGTTCGATTATTTATGCCCCTCAGAGGCAGCACTGTTCCCAAAAAGCAATGTCATTACCTTCATCTCCTCATGAGTTCAGAAGTCAGACCCCAGAAAGAAATGGGATTCCCAGGGCAAATGAGGGAATGGTTTCAACATGGAACAGAGTTCTGGACTCGTCGATGTTCAATGATAAACCTCTGCTGCCATATGATGAGTGGAATATTGATTTCTCAGAGTTGACTGTAGGCACTCGCGTTGGGATTGGTTAGCTCTTTTACATTTTTTATAGTGATAAAGCTAAAGATAGACAAGTGAAGCGAGTGACATTCATAAATTTGAAAAAAGTGGAAAGATGCCTAGTCTTTTGCTATTTCTTAAGATGAAGAGTGAACAAATAATGTTTCCTTCTTTCAATTTGTTAAAAGAGATTAAAATGACATTGAATTTAAAAATGGAGAATTTTCTTTTGGCCTTACTGGAACCCCTCTTTGTTTTATGAGTTATAATACTCAGTTTGAATATCGAGAAAGATGTCTGGGAGTCGGCTCTTTGTAAAACTGCTATTGACATCTCTAGTTAAGTTATAGCTTACAACTGATCTATCCATGTTGACATGCCTTGTTTTGTACGTATATGTGGACTTATATATGATCAGGGTTCTTTGGGGAAGTTTTTCGTGGAATTTGGAACGGAACTGAAGTTGCTATTAAAGTGTTTTTGGAACAAGATCTCACTGCTGAAAATATGGAGGATTTCTGCAATGAAATATCCATCCTCAGGTGCAGCCATCTTTTTTACTCCAGTGGTATTTTTTCTTCTGTTATGTTATTCTAATATTGAATTTTTGTCTCTTCTATTTTTGTGCAGTCGCCTGCGTCATCCAAATGGTACTTTCCTGAACCAACTTTAATTAAACTCATGAACTTTCATTACTTTTATTTTGGGTGCATGCATCACAAATTTTAGGCATGATTAATGAGAAACATGCTCAACATTTTCAGTATTTGATGTGAAAGTTTGAGTATTTCTTCTTATCATATCCATATCAAGATTCATTTGCAAGTTAGTAACTTAATATCAAACAATAAATTTTGCTTTTATGGTTTTGTTTTGGCAAAGCCTATAATGGGTTTCTTCCGATGAAGAAAATTGTTGGAAGATTAGGCCTGTTCTTCATTCATATTAAAATTGGAATTTATATGGTACTTATAAAATGTGATCTCTCTCGCTGAACTGGCACTCACTTCATTTAAAAATTAAAGATTGTATTAACAACTTTTTAAGTTGTTACAAAACAGAATGGTAATAATAATAATAATAATAATAATAATAATAATGTAAATAATAAGAATAACAATAATAATACTAATAATAATCATAATAATTTATGCAATTATGATAATATATGGAAAATGTGAACTTGCTTTGCCTAAAACTTTGAAGCTTGAACGCCACATAACCTTCCTTTTGTTCTTGAAAGTCAAAACTGGTACAGATGTTGGTATATCCTTCAGTGGAAAACCTTAAAAAATATTCCCTCCGTCCCACCAATGTAGTCCCTTTTTCCCGATTGGGACGTCCCACGAAAGTAGTCTCATTTCCCTTTTTGGGAAATTTTATAAGTATTAAGGTAAAAACTAATAAAGTAGATGGAATAAAGTAAGGTATTGGTTTGCGTGTAGAAAAGAAAGGAGACTACATTGGTGGGACTATTAAATGATTTTAAATCAATCACTTTGATAATCTCATTCTTGCATAGGCTGCATACATGTTGGTGGACTTCAACATATTCTGAAAATTGTTGACATTGGCAACTGTAAATTTGATTTTGTGACACGGAAGGTGGAGAGGAAAGTTGCTATTTGAGACTTTCCTACTTACATGGACTTATATAATTTATATATGCATTCTTATAAATAAATAAATAACAAACTGGTTGAGCTGACAGAATACAAAGTTGAACATTAGATAAGGAAATTTTCTCTAATTAACGACCCAGGTGGAGAACATTTTACATTGACTGCTAGTAAGGTCCCTAATGTCAAACACTGACTGTTTAGTTCATGCTTTTCCTTCAGTAATCTTATTCCTTGGTGCCTGCACGAAACCTCCCCGGTTATCGATGATCACCGAGTACATGGAAATGGGTTCACTGTATTATTTAATTAATCTAAGTGGTCAGAAGAAGAAACTGACCTGGCGGAGAAGAATCAAGATGCTACGTGACATATGCAGGTTAGTAATTTCTTTTCTGATTCAGCTTTTCTTCACGTGATTATTCTTTTTCATCAATCAGAATTGTAACTAGTATTATTATTCGAATTTGAGTTACAAATGTATTCAACTGGTGTGGAGACAGGAGAAAGTAATAATTGATTTGTGAAGATGATGACAAATTTGATTTACCTTATAAGACACTTTAATTTTGCTAGACTGATAAACACAAATTTCTAAGTACATAAATAAGCCGCTAGCAATTTCTTGAGAAATGTGCGGTTTTCACTGCCTATTTCCATGGATGAAGTAGTTATCCATTGCTTTCTCCAAAATTAACATTTCTCCTGCTGCTGGTTATCAAGAGGGCTGATGTGCTTACACCGCATGAAGATTATCCACCGTGATATTAAAAGTGCAAACTGCCTTGTGAACAAGCATTGGACAGTAAAAATCTGTGATTTTGGACTGTCAAGAATCTTTATTGACCTACCCGTGAAGGACTCGTCCTCAGCTGGCACACCAGAATGGATGGCTCCTGAGCTTATTCGAAATGAACCTTTCTCAGAGAAATGTGACATTTTTGGCCTTGGTGTTATAATGTGGGAGCTCTGCACTCTAAGGAAACCTTGGGAGGGAACACCACCGGAACGAGTAGGCCAAACTACCCTACACTACTTCATTCTTCTATTTATAATTCATTGTTAGATCTCCTTCTTAACAGTCTTCTGCGTCTTCCTTATTTCCTGTCATGTTTAGGTTGTCTACACTGTTGCAAACGAAGGATCACGCTTGGAGATACCTGAAGGGCCACTGGGTGGTTTGATTGCAGGTATTTAGTGATCACTAGCTAAACTGTATGTACAGCCCGTGGGATGAGATTCAGCAGAAACTTTTCCTCCCGTAGAAACCTAAAACTCACATTTGCAATCATGCATCTTCATGTTAATGCATTTTATATATTGAAATAGTGCATTCTTTCATGACCATCATAAATCATATAAAGATTAATGGTCTATAATCCATTTCTAGTTTCTATGGGAAGAAAAGGTCTATTTGACATTCCCTAATATATATATATATATATAAACCGGATAAGTTGTTCCCATGTTTTTAAAAATTCCAAACTAATATCTTGTATGCAAATGAATAAAAAACAACTATTAGAAATAAAGAAAAATAAGGAAGGATATTAGATGTGTAAGAAGATGCCTTTTGATTACGTATCTCATTAGACTATGCAGTTAGCTCAAATTTATAATACTATACTATTAGTTGAGGAATGTAAAGATGAAAGTAATTAAGGGTTATAATTTATATAATTTAATTGTTGCAGACTGTTGGGCTGAAGAAGCAAATGAGCGACCGAGTTGTGAAGAAATTCTGAACCGGTTACTTGATTGCGAGTTAGCGCTTTGCTAAGGTGCGCTTGTTGTACAGAATGAAGGAGACCCTAAAATAAGTTGAGGTTTTAGCAAGTTTTGTTTTTCGGCTTTGGATTTTTCATGAGGACGTCTTTGCGTTTCGCTATTGCTTTCAAATGGAAATATGATGATTGACTGACTGCCTTTGTGCAATCCAAGCATTAATTTACCATCCCATGGACGCCAAAAATGTAGTTGGAGTTCTCAAATTTTCATACTCTCTGAATAGTGGATATGGATAATATAAAATAACACGTTTATAAAACTCTAATAGTGAGTACTGGTGTGTGTGTGTGGTTTTTTTTTCTTCTTTTTCTGCAGTTGGGCATACTACGCTACTTACATGTACTCACACGTGAACGAGTTTCAGGCTACGAGAGTATTTTATTTATGCTTGAATTTTAAGAGCCGTAGACTAGATTATCTTATTTACATATATTAGTTTATTGTATTATTACTTGCAGGGTTTGGTGAAATTTATAAAGTAGTAATTTGGAAAATTTCATATAACAGACTTGGTGGGCATTTGACAAATGATATGGACCACTAAGTTGTTGCAATTCTTTATGAGATATTCATGCACTGTTGTGATTGTTGAAATAGTGTACTAATCAAATAATGTAATATCACCAATTCACCATATAATATTAAACTAAATGTGTCGCCTGAGGGTCAAAAAAATTGATCTGACTTTGCTTAGTTTGTATATTCTACCTTGCTTTATTTATTTCGATCTGATTTCTAAAAGTTAGTAATCTCCAACGTAAAGTTGAAACACGATGAATATGAAAGGCTGGTTGGGACCCGGTCTCCAATTTCATCATATAAATATCATATTCATTTATCTTTTCTTCCATCTTTATCATCTAAAAAATTTAATATATTTTTTAATTAATGACAATTTATTTATTTTCAATTAATTTATGCTATTTTAAATATTAATATATATTATACTAAATATACAAAAATAAAAATATAGAAATTAAATACAAGTCCCAAAACTTTGTGCTTCTCACTGTAATATTTTTTGCCAAACTCTTAAAAATTGATGAATCCTATAAAAAATTCAAAAAAATTATAAAAATTATCAGGACCTAATTAATAGAGATGCTCTAAATGACATCACTTGTTTTGTTATATACATTTGTGTTCATGCCAATCCATATTCGCATCGGACATGATTCTATTGAACTTAAAAATTATGAAAAATAAATCAAAATTTTCATGCAAAAGCCGGATCAATTAAATTATTGAGAACGAAATCCTAAAAAAAATATCTATCATCCTGAAAATTATTTCTGTATAAACACAACTTCTATTCTTTATATATATATAGTTTCCTTTTATGAATGCTGCAATATTATTCCATTTCCATAACATACTAAACAAATAAGAATTCCTCCTCTAGAAAAAGTAGAAACTCGTACTATATGAGATTCGATAAACACCAAATCCATGGTAATTACAAAATCACAAATTCCCCAAAAAAAGAAGAAAAGAGATAAATAAAACAAAAAAACAATGGAGAGAGAGATAGAAAACAAGAAAAAAATCAGCAGCAACACAAGATTTACAACATCGAATAGAGATTGATTGAAAGTAAAAATGAAAGTGCCATTTTTCAATGAAGAAAGAGGTTACAAGCAAGCAAGAGCTTATGAAAATTTGCAAAGGCTGCAAAAGCATTAGAGATATAAAAATATATATGAGTTATTTGAGGCAATGCCATGCTAAATGTCTCTAGATTGTAAGGAACAACACAGCTTAATTCATTTTCATGGTTTCATTACCTGCTGCTGGATGTACATCGATCTCTGCCTTCTACCACATTCCCTACATTCCAAAAATAAAAGCAAAACATTACTATAGCTACCGTGCATTCATCTCTTACCCGTCTCGGATGTGCATATATAGTTTCCGTTAATTCAAAAAATGCATGAATGTATTAAAGTAATTTATTCAATATATATATATATATATATATATTTCCTAGGGTAAAGTATTCATAATGGTCTATACGAATTAACAGCAGGGGTGGAGGCATAAATTTTTCTTTAGGGCTATTCCCAATGTATATACTAACTTGTACTATAAAATTACAAAAATATGGGAGCAATGATCATCGAGGAGATTGATGGTTCAACGCGATTAATTTTTGAGTAGATGGAATGATAGGGTGATCCGCCATGATTAACATGTCATTTACTGTAATTTATATACATAGAAATACCCACACCACAATTGACAAACTCACACACACACACCAACTATCATCGGAGTCAGGATAATATATATTACTACAAGGATTTGGAATTTTGGAAAGATCTATAGACATATTTTTCAGTTGCTATATATAGTAGTTGAAATGACAGATCGTGTTAACTCACATGTGATGAAATCTATAAAGACGTCATAACAAATTGAAACATAAGGCAAAATGTACCATATCTAGGGTAGCTAGGAAACAAACTGGTATACATACATAAATATCACATTGTTCATGCATTTACTTATATATATATATATCCTTCTTCGTTTATGAAAATATTAAAACATCAATGATTGAAGAAAGCAGTAACATTTCTAAAGTTGGTCAAACATTTTTCACTACTTTACTTCTCTTTGTCTCTATATACAAGTATTAAGTTCTTGTTCTCTAATGCATATATAATTATTCTCGAAATCAATTAACTTCATACTTCAGATGATCAGTAGTAAAGAAAGCATACTCCATTTCATAATGCAGATTGCAGAAGACACGACAAAGGAAAAGGTCACTATTAAATATTAAAATGGGACGAGACGAGGGGACCAAACAAATTAAAGCCTCATTTAATGTAGTTTGTGAAGTTGACTGTAGACAGTCAAACTTGAGTCTTCATAGTACAATCTATGCATCTTTACTGTCAGAAAATATTTACTAATATATATAGCTGCAGTTGCTTGATATTAAAATCATAGAAGCTCTGGTCCCATAAATTCTGATGGAAACCCTTCAACGAAACCATTTTAAATAAAAATGCTACTGCAACTCATTATATATGAATAAATCTAGACCACATATTATTAATTAGGGTTTCTTATATTGTCAGATTTAGATACTGTATTGATTTCTTTTTCTTAAGAGCTAATTAAAATCTTCTTCATTGTAGTATTTGCTTCAAACAAATTTAGTAGTGCAACTTTAACAACTCTCAGCAAGTTTGCCTTAATTAATAGTCATAAAAAATATATTATACTCCCTTACTTTTATTAAAGTAGCTAAAAAGTT
Source organism: Leonotis leonurus (assembly GCA_026898415.1). Taxonomy (NCBI): domain Eukaryota; kingdom Viridiplantae; phylum Streptophyta; class Magnoliopsida; order Lamiales; family Lamiaceae; genus Leonotis; species Leonotis leonurus. Next base: position 2,806,981 of record JAPKLX010000019.1, on the reverse strand, counting down.
TGATTCTTGCTTTAGCTTTTTTTGGAAAAAGAGAGACCAGCTTCCTATTTCTATATGTGTCACAGATCAAATTATTCTCGTCTAGAAGGAAAATCTAGCTAGCCAACTCATATATTGGAAAGGACAATTTTTAAGATATTCTTTTTCAGTTCCTATATCTAATTATTAATTAAAGTCATTATATGTAGAGAAAATAACTTCTATAACCAGACAATTAATTTTTTAAATAACTAATATACTAATTAAATAAACTAAATCATAGAAGTTCACCTATATATCGTAATCCATCCATCCTAATAAGGATGACACAAAACTTTTGGCCACATTTATTAAAAAGAATGTGTAAAGTAGTGTAAGAGTGATAAATGTAGTATAATCCACACCTTTTCGAAGAGATAACTTTTACTATTTTTAGAACGTGCCATTCTTTATGGATGTCTCAATAAAGAAATTGTGTGAAACTGGAGGGAGTACTAAATTATGTGGTTTCTGTAGTGTTCATTTTTCTATGTTCCAAGTTAGAGAAGGCAAGTGTTTCCTAAGAAAAAAACAGCACATATATATATATTGAGAAAGAGAGGAGAGAGTGCAAGTGGACGACATAGGGTCGTGTATATCCGTAATAATATGATGTTTTTATTTATGATATTTTTATATTTATATTTTACTCCTTCCGTCCTGCTAATTGCGACCATAAAGGGTTCGAGAGTTTAAGAAAGTAAAGTGTTGTGTTTTAATAAAGTAATAGTGAAGTATTATAAAGGTAAAATTTTTTCCTTTTTAAAAAAGTGCATGATCACTTTTAATGGGACGACCCAATAAAAAAATAAACGTTATAAATAAAAATAGTACTGCATTAGGTACAGTTAGGAGTGTAGTACATCGAATCATAATCTAGTTTAAGAATATTAATTATTGGGATTATTCTAGAAGTTTTAAATAATATTAAACCTAAAAGGTTTAAATAATAGGAGTACTTACCTAAAAGTCTAAGCTATGTATACAGAAAGTAATAAGCTTAATGGAATTTCAATTACATCTATATAAGTAACACACATATCGATCACTTACATATGATCGCACTTGTAAGTGCTGCAATCATAAAACCGAACGACCTAAATATTTTCTATATGTATTATTCCAATATCTATCTACCTATACAGTAGTTAAAAAAAAAATATCACCCGCCAATAGCAGCGGAGTGATATGTTCTGTAGATAAATATTAAATTTAAAAAAAAATATTGTTAAAAAATAAAAAAACAAGTTATATGATTAGTATATTGATGCGATATTGTCATATTATTCATAAACACATCAAGTTATGTTCACTACAAATGATAGAGCGGATCTAATTTAATTAGTTTAATAGGTGGTTCTATAATACTATACACACTCAACATAGAACACAATAGCGTGGGTATATAAATAGAAACCCTCCTCATTAAATTTATGAAGCAACTTGTAAATGAACACACACACATATATATAGAAAGTTGGATTATTATTTATAAATAAAAAAGACAAGCTCCAACATTGGATTCTCTGACAAAGATGGGGAGGGAGAGGAGGAAAGGAATTAATTTTGAGTAAGAAACATATTTAATATATAAATGGTGATACATTAAATTTTTAAAAATCATGAGCTAGCGTAAGATATTTGGTCTTTTGGCATTAACTTCTTTCCGATAGGCCTAAATATAATATTTGATAAATATGCTAATAGTCTTTGTAAGCTAGATGGGCAAATTGTTGGATCTACATAGATTAATTATTTTGCTGTAAGAAAACTATCGGATTTGCTCCGTTAGATGCATGATTAATGTAAAAATAAACTCGTAGAAATATACAAAAGAATGTTAATTAATGATTATTATATGAAATGGAGATGATTATTTATTGAAAGATGGAATGGAAGAATTATTACATTTTTGAATAAAATATATGTAGCTAATAATGGAAATAAAGTGATCACTTGAGATCTAACGTACAAATTAAGAAAATAAAATAGTGTGTTTTCATAAATTTGAAATAATTTATTATTTTAATATATTTATTTAAATATAAAGTGTGTTATATTTATTGAAACGAAAAGAATATTATGTTTAAAAAGATTAATATTATAAAAATAAAATTTTTCTTTTTTGTCTGAAAGTTATCATTTTTAACAAAGCAGTTGAGCAAGCAAACATGACCAAGAATATCAAATTGGCATTAATTAAATCAACAAAAAAGAAAAGAAAAGAAATAATAAACATTAGGACAAAATTGCATCATTGTGGTGTCCCACAAAATCGTAGCAGACAGAAGGCGATCTAGTAAAGATATATGCAAAGGACATTTAATTATTTAAAACTCTGATTTCTGAATGCACCCACAAATATCTTTTTATTGCACTTATAATTAACCAAATAAAAGTAATCTAATTAGTGGGAGACTAATGCTAATGCTGCTTTCATTACCACACACCAAATTAATTAATTAATCCTTTCTCATTCATCGTACACCCCATAAGTATATAATTATAATTAATGATTAAATATCACATCAAATGCCAAGATATATTATTCAACCATGATACCTTTTAATTCAAATGGATCAAAAAATAAGTTTTCGATAAAATAAATTAATGAATTTATCTTATTTTTATAATTATAATTTGAGTTTTAATTTTTATTTTGCATATTAAAGACTTATTAATCTTTATAAAGATTATATCAAGTCAATTTGATTGCCAACATACAATTGATGATATGAATTAAACTTTGAGTATATATGATGCATAACAAACTTAATTAATTTTATTCAAATTTGTTGGTCACAAATTCAGCAAAAAACTATAGATGTTTCAATTGAACAAATTTAAAAGATCATGTTTTAATTTATGAAATCAATCAGCGAAGTGACAAATAATCATTTTGAGATTTTCACACATAAACACAGACATGCATATATATGATTGAATTTGAATGATTTTTGGTGAAATCTACAAATTTTGCATATATATATATATATATATATGAACCATCCATATTTTTCATCCAATGGATATAATTAAACTATACTCTAATCAATAAACCCTAGTAAGAAACAATAACAAATTTCCTTTGTTTAGGGATAAAAATATTTTAAATAAGATATATACTAAGATTATCTTTTAATCTGTACCATTGATCAAAATGGTTTAACAGTCAAGATTTATTTTTAGTTAACTCATACAAAATTAAAATGGTTTAACAGTCAAGATTTATTTTTAGTTAACTCATACAAAACCATTTTTATTTGAATTCTTTTCTATATATATGTACAAATGTATATATATAAGTTTTGAATGATATAAATACTTGAACGTCAGTTAAAACTGTGACCTAGCTAGTTGTAGGTTTCTAATTTAGCTTAATCAATTAATTAAGGAACTTATACATTACTTGATCTTGTTGGACAATGTTTTCTTATAATGACATAGGAGTATTTTATCTATAAAAAATTAAAGTACGTTCTGGATTTATTTTTTGGATAATATATATAGCCTATGATATAAAGTGATAAGAAACACTTAATTGTAACGAGTAAAATTAATTCAAAAGGTGTTCCACAATTACATTTATTAAAGAAAGAATGTCAAAGTTAGGATCCTACATTCTAATTCTAATAAACTAATAACATTATGTATTTCCAATCATTTTCTTTCAACGATTGCCGAACACTGCCTACACGCTTACATCTGAAACATCTTATATATCGTTTCAAAATAGCTTATTATTAAGGAGCTCATCAACATTATACCATCTAAATTTGTATCTATTTATTAGGCAGTAAATAAGTCGAGCCCAATATTATTTGGCTTGACTCGACTCGACTGAGCTCGTTTATAATATTAGGATATTTGAATTTAATTTGAGTTCGATTTGAATTTTTGACATATTATTCAAATACAGTTTGACATTTAATTGTCAAATCGAGCTCATGGAGGTTTGATAATATTATCTTCAATCCTAAGCTCGAGTTCATTAGTTTGATATTCATAAACAATTTTTTGAGCTCAAGCTTGTATAGATTTTTTATTTTAGTTTGAGGATCAATCGAAAGCTTTGTAAACACTCAATAACATATTCGTGAACAAACAAACTCAATTAGCCGAGTATTGTGAATCTCGAGCTCGAAATTATGTTCGTCTACTATCAAGTCAAACTCCGTACAAAATTTTCAAACTGAGACTTCAAATAGTTTACGAACACCTCTCCAATAACATTATATATATATTAGTAAAGCTGTATAGTGTATACTATAACTCAAACAAAACTGAAACTTTGAATTATTTCTCGAAACTTGATAAGAATACACACACTCATGATATGATTGAATTTTGTTATTATAGGAAGAGGTGGAACAAAATAATTGAAAATTTTGTCGAATATAAGAAAAAACCAAGCAAAAAGCATCCCCCACATACCAAAAATTTAAATGAAAAAACTGTGGGAATCCAAAAAGATGCTAAAAAATATGGAAGGCTGGCATGCAATGAAGAGCTATACTAAATGGGCTCAGATTTCTTGTTCTTTTGTCTTAAAAATGTATTAAAAGTGCTTCATAAAAAAAGCAATACAACCATAATTATTCAATACTGAAACAAGTATCCAGTTTTATAGTACTCTTTCATTCTGTCAAGATATATAATTTCAGTACGTACTGTAAATTATCAATAATGAATTTAAAATTTAGAAGGTCTAAAAGGATATATTCAAGAATTTTTCAAATATCTGATATAGAGTGATTTAGGCAAGAGAGTGTGATTCTCTTTTAGGGACAAAGAAAAGTAATAAATTTGAAAGTGAAGGAAATGATAGTGGTAGTACGTATATAAAAATCATTAGTGTCTCTATAACACTGTTGATTCAGATTTTTAGGGGTAAAATGGATCAAAATCAATATTTGAGCTCCCATTTTTGTGTAGGAAAATTAGGGTTTACGAAGGTCGATAGATCCCTACTATAAACTAGATCTATAATCAGTACATTCACAAGTATATATATACAGTGTATGAATATTGTACTTACTGCTTACTACTTTTAATCTTAGATGATACATATATATTAGTACTATTCTTTATGTATCTACTGTTCTTCAGCTTCAAGAACACCAAACTATTCCAGAATCTGGAGACTTAGACAAATTCCGAATATGCGAGAAAGTGGAACATGAAATCATTAACTAGAGACTCCAAAATGAGAGCTAGGGTGCATATGTTTAATTTTTAATAACCTATATACAGTTCCTATATCAATGAAATCATGAATCAAATGCACACATGACGACTTTAATCAGCATAAAAAAAGAAGATTGAAAGAGAGAAAATTTACCCATGTAAAATTTGATCGATCCCAAAGTAGGAAGAGATCAAGAAAAGGGCGAGGATGAGGAGGAAGAAGAATTGGAGTCATCACCACCTCTTGGCGTCGTTTTCTTCTTCTTCTTGTAAGGGATTCCTCTTGCTTTAGCCTGACACTCCTTCACTTCCCTCAAGTAAATCCTTATGGCCCCCGAGGCGAACGGGTTGGTCTCGGGCGACCCCCCGTTCTCCTCGTAGGCCGCACGGAGCCGCCCGATCAGCGCATCGAGGCTGCCCCAAGCCTGCCTCAAGGGGCACGTGCACGGCGCGGGCGGCTCCGGCTGCCCGTAGAAAATGCACCCTTGCAGGTGCACTTTCGTCTTTCCGAACTGATCCAAATATCGGAGAAAATCGAGGACGTGGTTGCTGTTGCACTCCGACAGCGCCACGGGGGGCCGTTGGTTCCGCAGGAACTGTCCGAACGTGTTCCAGTCACGCCGTTTCTGCGACTCGTACCGGCTTGGCGCCGCCGCGGAGCTGCCGCCGCCGCCCCATGATGACCCTCCTTCTGCGCCGGCTCTATCCATCTAAATCAAGAAACAAACACACCATAAAGAATTGCAGCTCAAAATATTTTTGCTGTGACTAAATAAGGTTAGATTAAAGGAATCATTCAATACACACATCAGAGGGTCGAATTGACATGCAATGGGCCACATGCAGTTGCTTTCCTTTCCTTTTCTTTTCTTTTTCTTCTTTTCTTTTTATTTTATGCAATAATTCATTCTTGATTTATTTCTTCTTACCATTTTTCATAATGTGAATATTGCGGTATCCAATTATTATCGATCGAGTGAGGAGAAATTCCACTCAACACGTTACATTTTGGTTTGATTTAATATTTATGTATCATTTTGATGAACGACAAATAAAATGGGAAAATGACATTTATTTAAATATATTAATATACTGATTAAATCATATCGCACATATATAATACTAGGTACTAGTACCAATACATACATATATATATATATATGCGATAAAAATATATAATACTATTGGATCTATTGTTCATGGAGTATATATTTTTCAATGTTTAAATTGCAATAATTGTTTGTGGAACAATATGCCAATATTTGGAGCCCCATCTCTCCACTAGTTGAGTACTGTGGCCATTAAAAAATTAAAAAAATTCTCATAAGTTGACAAAATGCGATCTCCATTAGTATCTCTAGGGCAGCGACTACCAATATCTTATTATTTTATTTCATTTTATCTTTGTGAATCAATAGCTAGCTCAATAGTATATTTTGATAAATAATGATATCGATGGATAACTTGTATTTGCATCTACGTCGTGCGTCACTATTTTCCTTTTCATGATTTGTGACCTCTTATACACATATATAAATATAGTAATGTATATTTCTTCAAAATATTTACTCCTTCCATTCTTTTTTAATTAATTTCCTATTTCATTTAATTACACATACTAATAAAGTATATAAATTTACATGTGTAACCTTATAAATTTATTTCATTCATACTTAATAAATATATTCATATACTTCATTTTCAAATTGAGATAAAATAAAAAGAAAGTCATCATTTTAGTCTAAAATTTTGAAATAAAATATATTAAAAAACAAGAAAAATATTGAACTAGTACACTTACTTAAAAAATTGAAGGGTGTATATATTAGCCTATATGATCTGCGTCCATCGATTTTAGTACATACAAATAATCTCGTGACTTGTCGAGAATTCATTGCGTATTTATAAGAAATACACAACGCTTTTAAGTGCAATATACCATTTCATCTTTGGGCACCTCGTTACTCTGAATAAATATAATCATTTAATTGTTTTAGATATAAGTATTAATATAATCTCAATGAAAATTCAAAATCAGGTCTGAAAATTTGCAATATACTAATGGAACAAACAAACTCCGTTCGTATCGATGATACATATGTCTCAGAGTTCATATTAAGATTGTACGAATAAAACGAAATAATTCTCGTCGTTCATATTGTTAGTCTTACAGTATATGTTTTTTCTTTAATACGAGAATAATGTTATACACGAGATTAGTTAAAAATTGGCTTTGTGGATAAAATTATAAATAATTATGACATGTGCAATCGAATTGATTATAATTGAAGTAGATGTTGGATGAAAAATGGGAAGTAAAAAAGTAAAGAAAAACAGAGTGAAAGAAAGAAACCGTGGGAATAGTACAGGTAATTTGCAACACAAAATATATTAATATATCAACTGAAAATTGGATGGATACAAATATTTTGATATATGCAGTAATTGAAAAATAAAATATGCAAGTGAATTTTTTACTGGAAAAAATAGCAAATTGAGCCTTTATGATAAAATTTCATTTAAATATAGGACGTAATGTTTAACAGTGGTTGTAATTAGCTTTGCACCGCTGACTAAGTTGTTGGTCCCAAAATGAGTATGTGGGGGAATACACCAGTTTTTGATTTTTTAATTTAAATACTTTGAGTGAGCTCCTGAGCTGAAGGGAGGTAGCTTCAGTGAGAGTTAATACTTTAGATAGCAATCCTTCAGTCTACAATTAATGTTTGACTGATGAACTAATATCTTAAGTGTGTGTACGTGCGGAAGTGGTGGTTTTAAATCTTACTCGTTTGTTTAGAAAACTTAATGCTTTAAATTCACTTTCCTTTAATCAATATTTAGTATGCAATATATAACGTTAGAAGATAAATACTGAATGAAATAGAGAGAACACGAAGGTTTGGTTTGCGTGGTTCGGAGATAAAAACTCCTACGTCAAGAGTACTCAATGTTAATCGAGGGTTTCCAAGTAAATTGAGATTGTCTTACAGTGATCAATCCCAGATGATTAGATGGACATGAATTGTCTGATCACTCTTCGGTTACAAATGGAATCGCTACTAAGAACACTAAGATTGTGAAATCTGAAAGCCTTGAGTGTTCTAAAACTTGAGGGCTTGAAGGCTATGGAGGTTGAGAGCGAGATAGCGATTGAAAGTTTGAATGCAGGGTAACCGGTGTCTTGAAGCATTTGAAGCAGCGGGATATATATAGGTCTCTCATAGAATGTATCCGTTGTGAGATAGAGCACCATTTGAATTCTTCCCGTTGGAGTCGTGGTCCTTTTTGCCATTTTTGGTGTCTGCAACAAGATTGAGTTTCATATATTGAGATCTTTTTCCAAAGTGGTAACTCCTATAGAGTAGCTTGGAACTCAGTGGATAACTTCAGATTTGACTTCAGGTGCAGAGCTTTAGAGTGAACGTCAGTGGCAATGAATCTTCCTTTCATGCTGGTTTCAACTTCAAAACTTCAGGCCATAGTATAAATGACATGGTTCTTCAGTTTTAGGACTTAAACTGAGTTCTAAGAGGAACTTCAGTTACTGACTTCAGTCTTTAGTCTTGTATCTTCAGATTGTACCTGTAAACTGAACTCCTTAACAAGTGAGTTCTAAGATAAGACTAAGACTTCAGTTTTGGACTTATTACATCTTTCAGGGAAGGTTTTGGAATCTGAATCAAAACACTTATAAATATTTCCCAACAATTTCCCCCTTTTTGATGATGCCAAACCCTAACCTGAAAACATCTATCTAAGAGAAAGAATTCCTCCTAAACTGGAGAAAACCTTATCTATAAGATGAGATGAGTTAGTTAATCAGTTAATATCAAACCAAAAAAATATAAAGTAATCAGAGCCTGGACAACTAAAATATTGTCGTCAGGTTGAGATTATAGACAAAATATGTATTTCATTCATTTGAGATTCAGTACAAAAAGGAATTTCAGATGTAAGAATGAAATACAACAAAATACAACTTAAGAAGCTGCTTTTTTTTTTTTCTTCTCTTGTTTTCCTAACCATTTCTATTTGAGCTTCAGGAGAGATAACATTGTACATTAGGTATGTGTCATCTCGAAGCTTTCTATAAGGTCCTTTCAGATCCAGAGATAAGCCAAGTACTTGAGCAGCAATGATTGCTTCAGATTCTATTGGCTTTTTATCAACAAAAGGGCCTCCAGGAAGAGTTGATTTATCAAATTGTTTCCTGGGTGGAGCAATGATAGTGACTTCAGATTTTGCAGCATCTTCTCTTATTATCTTGATGAAGTCAGTATCTGGATAATCGTCCAAAAAGTTTTGAAACAACTTATCTCGATCAGTTTCTCCGCAGGCTCCATAAATAGTCCAGTGATCGAGCATCTTAATAAAATCATCCTTCACGGCTTCCCATTCATCATTTAGTACTGGGCGAACCCAAGAATCAGTGTGAGTGCGAGTGGGAGGATCAGATTGAGAGGTTCTTTTCTTCTTTCCTTGAAGTCTAAGCACATATAAGTTTGAAGCTTGTTGAATATCAGTTCTTCTTCTTTCAGCTTGTTGAGCATCATGAATCTCTTTAAGCATTAGAAGCTTCTCTCTTTCTTCAGGAGTGATCTGAATATGTATAGTAACTCGTGCTTCATAATCTGAGACATGACTCATTTCACCAACATAGATATCCTCTTCATTGAGTTCAACATCTTTAGGAATGGCCATAAGTGCATCCTTTCCTTTAAGCAAAGGTGGATCAGGTTGAGTAGAAGATGGTGACTCAGTAGAAACTTCAAAAGTGGAGACTTCTTTGAAGGTTGGAGTTAGAATAATTGTCTTAGGAGTAGTTGGTTCAGTAGCAGGAGCAGCATTAGTGGAGAAAGACTCAGTGGCATAAAAATTTGTACCCACTTCATTGTCTTGAATGTCTGGAGCTTCAGTAGATAGAGGTGGTTGAGATTTAGGTGGAGAAGGAGGAGGTTCAGTAGCCACAACAGCAGGAGTTGGATCTTCAGTGGCAGCAGGGGCACCTAAAGGCATGGAACTTGAGTTTCCATCCTCGTCATTATTATCATCGTCATTGTCATCTCCTTCATTGTCTGAGAGTTCAAAATCAGGAGATTCTTCCTTATCTTCGACCTCTTTGTCATCTTCATCCAACTCGACATCTTCGTTGTTGGAGATGTTTTCAGTGGAGCGAGGCAAACTCATTTCTTCCCCCTTTTTGGCAGCATCAAGCGCCTAGGAAAGATACCGTTCGGCATACCAGTAAAGATGAGAGACGAGAGGGAATTCAACTCCCAAGTCAATACCTTTGGAGATCTGGTTGCAGAATTCCTCCAGATGAAAAATGCGAGCACGACAATGAGAGATAGCCACATCAACACGATTCTGGTGATCGGTTGTAGCAAGTGACATCCCTGAGACATTCTCGGCGCGAGAGGAAGAAAGAGTGGCTTTTAAACCAGCAACATTAGCAGAGAGACGAGCTTTGTCAGCCATAGCAAGCGCAGATTCGAATGTTTGTTGAACTTTCTCTAGGCGACGGTGGATGCGAGAAAGGGATTTGCCTTGAGAGATAGCATCAGATGAGAGCTTGGAGACGTCAGTGCGTAGAGAAGAGATGTTCATAACAACAGTGTCAACATCATTTCTGAGTCCTTGAGCTTTTGTCCGATTGTTGTTGCATGAAATAACAAGATGTTTGATCTTGTCAAATCCAGTAACAGCTTCAGCCGTAACTTCAGCTTCATCATAGTCTTCCACCGCATGGATGAGATCTTCTTCTTGTTCACCAGCCTGGGCCTGCCTTTCAGACTCCATCTGAAGGGCCTTGGCTCTTCCAAACATACAGGAAAACACATCCAGCTCAGTTCCAATTAGCCACCTTTCTTCATATGGCACGTGGGTGGAGAAGGCAGTCTCAGCGTGCTGATAGGATTCTTCAATTAGCACAGACACCTTTGTCACCAAGTTCAATGTATCAATCCCTGTCATGGTGATACCATTAGGGACTTCCTTCAGTTTGGTTTGCTTCTCCCATAAGCAAATCCTCCATAATAGCAACCCAGTTGGAGCCATCAGTCTCGTAGATGCTCCTCATCAAACTGAGTTTCTGCCAACTTAGTTGCTTATGGGAAGACTTTTTCCCGAGCAAGCACATCTGGACCACGTCCAGGAGAATCCTGAACTCAGGGCGCAGAAGCCCTTTGTTGTTGTTGGCAGTGCTGAAGGGACGAGGGGGATCCTCAACATGAATCTCAGCCTTATACTTCAGGTGCTGGTTGGGGTTCTTAGTGCCTTTGTTCCTAAGCTTGAAAACAGACTGAAGCAGTTTAGTCACGTTGAAATTCAGCTTGTCCTTCCTTGTTGCACTAGAAACTTCCTCAAGAACATACAGCTCCAGTGAGGACACCAACTAATCGCCATCATAGCCCAGATTGACATAGAACTGGATGACCTGATCAAGGCAGAGGTTTTTCGGGCGGAGAGAAGTGAGAGTCTCTAGGCCAACAACTTTGACAAGATCAAACATGATCCTGGCTTGATCGATATCAGTTTGAGTATAGACTGCAGTGGGCTCAGCAAAGAAACGAGTACGAAGTTGAGCCATGGTCATTGCAGGTCTGAGTACAACTTTCTTGCCCATGATGTTGATAACTTTAGGAGAGGTTTGGATTCAGTAAGCCGAGTCTTCCACTTAGCATCTTGAATCTAGCTTCTTCCAGTGGCTTGGTGAGAATATCTGCTTGTTGAATGTCAGTATGGATCTTCTCTATTGTGACATCATTCTTTTCAACATGATCTTGTATGAAGTGATGCCTGATGTCCACGTGCTTGCATCTTGTGTGTAGAACTGAGTTCTGAGTGATGGCAATGACACTGGAACTGTCACAATAAATTACAACCTGAGTGGTAGGCACTTCATAATCTCTGAGTTGTTTCTTTAACCAGAGAATCTGAAAGCAGCAACTTCCCGCAGCCATGTATTCAACTTCAGTAGTGGAGGTAGCAACTGAAGTCTGCTTCTTGGAAAACCAACTGATTAGTTTGTTGCCCAAGAACTGACAAGTACCTGAGGTTGATTTCCTATCCAATTTGCAACCAGCAAAATCAACATCAGAATAGCCAGTGAGTTCTAAATTATTATCTGAAGGATACCATAAGCCAAGATTGGGTGTGTCCTTCAGGTAACGCAGAATCTTCTTTGCAGCTTCCATGTGTGACTCCTTTGGATTAGTCAGTCTCGAAGCCTGGTGGTTTCTCTACGTAGACTTCTTCCTTCAGGATGTCATTCAGAAATGCGCTCTTGACGTCCATCTGGTAGACTTTGAACTTCATGTGAGTAGCATAGGAAAGGAAGAGTCGAATCGCCTCTAATCTAGCTACTGGAGCAAAGGTTTCATCGAAGTCTATTCCTTCTTCTTGACAATAACCTTTGACAACCAGTCTAGCTTTATTTCGAGCAATTTCTCATAGTTCGTCTTTCTTGTTTTTAAAGACCCATTTAACACCAATAACACCCTGATGCGTATGACGATCAACAAGTTCCCAAACTTGGTTCCTTGTGAATTCATTTAGTTCCTCTTGCATCGTGGACACCCAATTCACATCTTGAAGGGATTCCTAAGCGTCTTTGGGTTCAATGTTAGAGAAATAAAAGCTATGAAGAAAGTTTTCATTCGAAAACAGCGCAAAGTCTGCTTTTAGCCTTAATTGTTCCTCAGTAATGGAGTCAGTGGGGGGTTCAACGGTTGTGAATGACTGGACCATTTTAGCTTGGATCTGATTTCTAGTTTGAACTCCTCTCTCCGGACTACCAATTACTGAGTCAGAGGGATGATTTTCAATCCATCTTCTTCTTCTTTGCATATCCTCCTCAGTGATGATCATAAGATCAAGTCTTTGAGGGGCAGGAGGCATTGAAGGCCTTGAATGGAATGAATCATCTTCTTCTTCATTCTGAGGGCTTGTTCCCCCATGATTGTTGGCTCTTACATATTCAGTTTGTTGAATTTCATGCAATATAGCTCTATCTGAACTGGCCATGTTATCGTTAGTAGTAACAGTTATAGGAACATTAAATAAGTTAGGACTGCTACTTTCTGAAGTTGGTGATGGAATCTCAGTGGTGAGATTTTCAGTAAGCGTTTGATCTTCAGGTTGAATCTGAACGTCAACTAGAGTTTCAGATTGAATATCTTCCTCTCTTAATGGAATCTCATGAGTAAGATTTTCATATTCAGTTTGAGGAAGACTTTCAGTTTCCAGCACTTGAGTCGTATCTTCAGTAGACTCTTTCTCTTGTTCCAATCTGATGGTTGAGTCTTCATTTGGAGTATTCTCTTCATCATCATCTTCCAAATTTCAGATGAGAATCTCCTTTGTACTTTGAACTGAAGACTGTAAGTTCAGATTTTGAAGTCTTTGAGTGATGACTTCAGTTTCCTTTAACCTGTACTCAAAAATAGATTCATCAAATATAACATGAGGTGTTATTTCCACTATAAGGCTACGCTTGTTAAACACTCTATAGGCAGCACTCTCCTCAGAGTATCCAAGGAAAAATCCTGGATCAGCTTTGCCATCAAAAGTCTTTAACTGAGTTTTACCATTATTGTGAATATAACACTTACAACCAAATGCATGAAAATATTTAAGAGTAGGCTTCCTGTCATTCCATAGTTCATATGGAGTTTTGCCTTGGCGTGTGATCAGAAGTGATATGTTCTGAGTGTAGCATTCAGTTTTAATAGCTTCAGCCCATAATTTCTTTGGAATCCCTGAACCATTGAGCATAGTCCTTGCAGCTTCCTTTAGGGATCTATTTCTTCTTTCTACAACGCCATTTTGTTGTGGAGTTCTTGTAGCTGAAGTCTGATGTTCAATTCCCATTTGTGCACAGAATTCTGAAATCTTTGCATTCAGAAACTCAGTTCCTCGATCAATGCGTATGGTGATGACATTTATTGACTTCTGATTCTTCAGTAAGGTGAGGAGAGTAGGTATGCGCTCCATGGTTTCATTCTTGTGATAGAGAAACATTGTCCAAGTATAACGAGAGAAATCATCAATAATAACAAAACAATATTTCCTACCATTGACACTCAGTGGAGTCACTGGTCCAAATAGATCCATGTGCAAGAGTTGAAGAATCTTCTCAGTGGATGAAGCTTCTTTGGTCTTGAATGAAGCCTTGATTTGCTTTCTACTTTGGCAAGCTCCGCATATGTGATCTTTATCGAAGATCAGGTTCGGCAATCCACACACTAGACTATGTCTTGAAAGTTTGTTGATGACTTTGAAATTCAGGTGACTGAGTCTATTGTGCCATAACCAACTTTGTTCTGAAGTGCTCTTTGAGACTAGACATGTTTTAGGGGAGGAGACTTTCCAGTCTGCAGCATAAATATTTCCCACCCTGAATCATTTCATAACAGTGGTCTCATCAGTGAGCTTATTAATCATGCACTCATCAGAACCAAATACAACATTAAAACCTTTATCACACAACTGACTTACTGAAAATAAGTTGTGCTTCAGGCCAAATACATAAGAAATATTATCAATTGAAACATTTTCTATATTGAGAGTACCATATCCTTTAGTGAAACCTTTTGAGTTGTCACCAAAGGTTACTTGAGGACCATCTTTCTCAGTATAGTTGGAGAGGACTTCTTTTTGAAAAGTCATGTGCCTTGAGCATCCACTGTCTATGATCCAACTTGAATGCTCCTTTTGTGCACCTCTCCTTGGTCCTTGATCCTGCAATTACTGAGTTTTAGGATCCAGTTGAGAACTAGACCCAGATTCAGTGTGCATGCCATGCTTTGGCACCCAATGTTGCCTTATGATGCGTGTGTTAGATGCAACATTTGTCTTTTTCTTCTGAAAGTCAGAATTGACTTCCTTCTTCTTTGGAATATACTTCTTGCTTACTTCAAACTTTTGAGTAGCCTTAAAGTTAGATTTAGTACGTTGTTGACTTTGAGTCCTTCATTTTTCAGTATTTACTGACCCTCGTGGTCTTTGATAGTAAACTGGGGAAGTAAATCGAGTGTTATATTGCCTTGAACCATTTGAGTATGAACTAGGTAATGAATTACTTTGTTCATATCTATACTTGGTGACATTGGGTGATGAATCCCAATGTAGTGATCGAGTGCTACGTGAATTGTAACTTCGTGGACTTGATCCATTTGAAGAACAAGTGCAGTGAGAGCACTTAGGTGTTCGTTGTTCAGGAGACTGATGTTGTCTCTTGGTAACATGCCTTTTAGTGACATATTGCACGTGTCCTTTGTTCTTATGAGCCTTTTGTTTTTCAGTAGCATTCTACTTTCTGAAAGTCTGTCTATCAGTTTGTGCATTGCCTTTAGGAGAAGTGTACTTCCTAGAAGCTTGTTTTGGTCTTTCAGTGACAACTTTCTTTGCCTTAGCCTTTTCAAGAGTAGCTTTTACTGTAGGATGAGTAAAAACTTTGTTAGCTTTCATATTAGGCTATTTTTCAGTCATTTGCTTATTCCCTTGGGACTTAGAAGCTTTCTCAGTGGCTTTCACAGCCTCAGTGGCAATCATTTCCTCTTTGTCATGATTTGGTCCTTGTACAAAGGAGATGATATAAAATGATGGTTTAGGTACAGTCATACAAGGCACAGTTGCCTTATCTTGATTTAAACCAATGCCTTTGCCTTGAGGTCGTTGAGATTCACTCAACATATGATTTGTGTATCCAAATTTCAAGTTTCGACCTTCATCTTATAGTATTCTATCCTTTCAGATAGCAAGTCATTTCGGTCAGTCAATTCCTTGATCTGAGATCTTTGAAATATGATCTCTTCAACTTTTGAGTCAAGGTTTGTACTCAGATTAGAGATTATAGTCTCTTGTTCCTGAGATTTTACTGAAATCTCATTCAGTTCTTTACATATTCTCTCTACCAACTCATCCTTTTGGATGTCAGTAGGTAAGTTTTCAATTATGTTCTCAGGTCACTTTGCTAACTTGGTTGTTAGCTCATCATGTTCATCTTTCATGAGTATAAAAATAACTTGAAGATTTCTAAAATCTTCAGCTAATACTTCATACTCTTCCAGTGAGATAGTAACTTTATTCTCTTCATTATCCTCAACTGGAATGATCTCAGATGTGGATTTTTCTTCAGTATGTAGTTCAAATGATGATGAAATGGATGCATATGAAGTGAAAAATTTTGTTTTAGGATCAATGTATCCTTCAGGCATGACATGAGCATAAATTACCTGAGGGACGAAGTTGCCTGAGTGGTTGCCCATCAAGCAGAAAACTTCATTTGATTCATCTTCATCCTCAGTGGCCATCAAGCCAAGATCTTCATCATCTGATGAATCTGAGAAGTGCTTTTCATATGTTGACTTGGAAGGAGTGTTGATCTGATCTGGATCATCATCAACCATCATGCCCTTTCTTTCTGCATTCCTTTGATCTCTTCTTAATCTGAGCTCATCCCTTTCCTTTTTACTGAGGTCAGGGCAGTCAGGCTTAAAGTGATCTAGGGATCTACATTCATAGCAAGCACATTTGCTAAACTGCTTCTCAAGTTTGGACTGAGTTGTTGTCCTTTCCTGAGTGGAAATGATTGCTTCAGTGGGAGGTGGTGTGGCCCTTCTTGTACGGTTATCCCTGTACATCTTCTTGAATCTACCGATTCTCATATCTGCACGTTCAAAGCGTTTTGCCATTAGAACATATTGTTCCATTAGTTCAGCCTTTGACATACCTTCAAGGTCTAGTCCTTCAGGCTTTGCTTCTTTGGCTGGACTTTTGTCAACCTTGAACGCTAAGAGGAACTTCAGTTACTGACTTCAGTCTTTAGTCTTGTATCTTCAGATTGTAACTGTAAACTGAACTCCTTAACAAGTGAGTTCTAAGATAAGACTAAGACTTCAGTTTTTGACTTGTTACATTTTTCAGGGAAGGTTTTAGAATTTGAATCAAAACACTTATAAATATTTTCCAACATAAGTCAATGCCATGTATAAGGTCACAGTTCAGCAGACCGGCGCGCTAGATGATCTTTGACTTAACTTGTCAAATCATTAAATTTCTTAATTTTATTAAATACATGATTAATGATGGTTCCATAATCACGTGGGACAAGTATCACTCTTCATATTTAGTCTCAAATACATCTCTTTTTTAAGTGACTTACTTTAAACTATTATTTTTCACTCACCGGAAATCGATTTAGAGAAAATAAATATATCACGATCATTGACTCGAAACGTAGTGTCTATAAATTAAATGTCATGTCACTTAAAATAGATATTTATATGGTATGATTATAATTAAAATAGATCTGCATGTTTTAACTAAAAATAAATCTAAATCATCCATATTTATGGATAATTTTTTCCCTTCTTATTACCAAATTTTGCCATGATTCTGTTAAAAATTGTCAAACTTTTGGCTCATTTATCTATCTCGTTTATTATTGTTTCGGAATGCACGAGAGAATGAAAATTTCTTAACTTGTGGAAGTCAAAGCAATTGTCACACAATTTATTTGATTAAATGACCGGTGTTAGAATTCTGTTAATAGTGAGGACATAATCGTAACAAGTATGTTTGGAGTTCATTAATTGATACATGGATCTTAAGGCTATCAAGATTGGTCAATAAATCAACGTAAGTGAAATATTATATAGTCAAATTTATATATCGACGTCATATAAAACACGATCAAATCGAAAAATATACTTGTAGGAAGACTCAATGAATTTCTGAATTGATTAGAATTTGATAATAATGGTATTGTGGGTTCAACTTATATTAATTAGTTATGTGTGTGTGCAGTGACGGAGCTACACCGGGGACTGAGGGGTCCGTGGGCCCCAGATTTTCTATACTATCTAATCTATATATCTATACTATAATACAAATTCGGGTGAAACTGTCCACCTCATCCCTTGAAATCATCTCAGCCTCCCATTTAATTTTTCCTATTTTTCTAGATTTTTGGAATTTTATCTATATATTAATCATATATAATATTATATATTCTTATTTTCATATAGGCATATGCTATTTATGTTATGTATTTATTTCTATGTATATTATAGATTATATTATTTATACTATTCCATATTTAAATATTATTTTAATAAATAAAATATATATATAGTGATATATTAATTTGATATTTATATTTTGATAACTGATTTAATAATAATTTATATAGATTATATACAATCTAATAAAAATTAATAAATTATATAAAAATGTCTAGATTTATATATTAGATTATATATTTTTCAAATCTAATAAAAATAAATTATATAAAAAATTTAAAAAGTCACATTATTTGAAAATATTTTTTTTAATATATATAATTTATTACATATGATTATAACATACTTTTAATTATATTATTATTCGAACAAACCACATATAATGTTTTTGAATATAGATAATAAAAATTAAATGAATTGTATTTTTTTATTAAAATAATAATATATAAATATAAAAAGTGTATAATCTTTTTATTTATATATATATATATATATCCTATATTAATTTTATATTATTTTATATCTAAATATCATTTTTATTAATATAAAAAAATAATCGATGAGTATATTTCGATGTATATTTGATAATTCAATCAAATTGATGATCTTTCGCCATATATCATTATTATATAATGAAATTTAACTTCATTATTAGCCACATACTAAGTTATCTATTAGTAGATAGATATTTTAAATGTATTTTATTATTATACTTTATATGTATTTCTTTTATCTTTAAACGAAAAAATTAACATTCCAAATTATTTGTCATACTAATTAAAGATATCCAAACTTATATGATCACATGACAAAATTGATCATGTGTTTATGTATATAACATACTAAGTGTGCTTTATTGAAAAAGGAGGACCACTTTCGTGGGACGGAGGGAGCATATAATATAATCTAGGGATAAAAAATTTATCACTTTAATAAATAAAAGAAAAAAAAAACACATTTAAAAATAAGAAATAAAAATATCCACTTATATGATCACATGAGAAAATTGATCATGTGATTATGTATTTCACTTCAAAAAATAATTTGAATATTATGAGCACGTGAGAAAATGTGTGCATTGTAATTACAAATAAATAATTTAAATAAATTTTTCACACTCAATAAAAATTATATATATTTAGTTTTTGTAGTAAACACAAGTATATATATTTAATTTTTAATCAGATTGTGAGTGTATATATACATATAAATAAATGAATTCATATAATCTAAATTTATTTTCATAAGGGCTTGAATATGTATGAGTAATTAATAGATAAAGATGTGTAACAAGACATTTATCGATTTTGAGATGAACACGCATACATAAAATTTAAATAAATTGGCTAGATTTTATGAATATTCAAATATAGTTTATTTTCATCAGTAATATTTATTTATATATATTTTATATATTCGAATTTATAAGATATATTATTATATGAGAGTAAGACGAAATCAATTGGTTCACGATTAGAAACATTTGAATCCGGAACCGAAACCAAACTGCTTCCTATATATATAGTTGCAATTCAAAATTTTAATAATTTTTGACAATTCGGTTCCTAAAACCTGCCGATTACAATTCTTTTGAACACCTCTAATAATAATGAATATTAAAATTATTTTTACTTTACTTTAGAACGAATATGAGAATATAAATTAAATTCAAAATATTCAAAAAAAATATTAAGTTGTTAGTACAAGTTTACGAAAATTTAATATTTATGATATATATATATATATATATATATATCAAGTTGAAAATTTATTATTTTCATTAATTTTAGAATAATTGCAAATTTTATTATTAGCAAATCAACATAATTAACAATTTTTACTATATATATTTAGTATATGAATAAGTAGTATCTATGATAACAAATAATAATAAAAAAATGATATCAAAAACTTTTATAAATTTTATAAAATATTAATCCCGTCGAATTTCGACGGGCAACAATCTAGTTGAATATACACATTTTCAATATTCTCGATCGTGGAGCAATTGGTTCTTTAATCAGCCTTTTTATATTGCAATTTTTATACAATATTGATATTTTTGTTTGAAGAATAGGAGTTCAAATACTCAAATTTGCATAATATTTTATAAGGTAGTACAAAATTTAATACATTTTAACAATCTTTATAATTTTTACATTGCTTTATACACTCGTTTTAATTGTTATAAAAATATCATACTTATTAAGACAAAAGAAATACTACAATTGTTTTTATTATAAATTATTGTTGGGCCCACTTCAACAAAATTTCTGACTCCACGTAATATGACTGCGTGTACATATAAGACCATAATATTTTATTACCTTTTGCTATATACTCCCTCCGTCCCATTTCATTAGTCCCAAATTATATTCAACTGTGTATTAAAATAATCAAATGAGACTAATGTAGTGGGACGGAGGTAGTATTATACTTCATCTGTCTCACCAAATTAAAGACATTTTATTAAAATATTACGCTCATTTAAATATAAAATTTCGAGTATTAAACATAAATGTTTTTAAATAAGTAGTGGCAGTCGTTTTCAAGTGGAATTGGAATATCACAATGACTCCACGTAATATAGGGCAGTTATATATTACTGCATTATTTAGAGACTCGTTAATGCATATGAGTTAATACGACTCTATAATTCTTAAAGAATAGCACCATTTTCTTGATTACTTAAATAATTCGAGATTTTTACGCCGAGTAAAATGTGTTCACAATTATTTTATTTATTTCTACATATGCATCTGATATCATAGTACATGTTCATGTGGAAAAGAAATTAGCTCATGTGGAATTAATCCATTAAAAAGAAACTGGATTATCAATACGTATGAAACTGGGATTCAAAAAAAAAAGAAGAAGATTCTAGAATTGGAGGTGATTGGTTAGATGGAATGGAATGTAGTGTGGAATGGAATGAAATTGTTAATCCATTTCATTTCTATGTTTGGTATGTATAAAAAATAAGAATGGAATGAATTGACAATTTATTTGTTAATTTAATTCTTATAATTGATAACTACAATAAAGTAAATGGATAAATTATATTCATATTGTATTACGAAATCATATTTTTAATATTACAAGTAAGTTTATTTTTCATTTGGTTTTTTATAGACCAAAATATTCAAATAAAAATATTTCAATATAGAATTATAAAACGTAGGGGTGAAAGATTCGGATATATGGTTCAATTTTGTCTAAAAAATCAAACCAAATCAAATTAAAAAAAATTGAATTGAAAAAGATAATTCAATCAAACAAAAAATTAATTAGACTAGATCAACCAAATTTATTTTGATTTAGTTTGGTTTATCCGAATATTTTATTTTGTAATTAATTTCATTCAATTTTAAAATAATAATTATAAAAAAATTAAGCATTCATATATATATCTTCAATAGCTTTCATATACTAAAAAATAAAAAATCTGAAATTTGAAATTATAATCACAATAATGAAATTATTAAATCATTCACATATATTTTCAATAGTTTTCAAGTTTCAAATGATAATAAATATTACAAATTTATTAAATTACATAATTCCACTGTTTGTAAATCTAGAAAAAATTTAAAATAAAAATGAAGTAAATAAATTATCACATTTAATTTATTACATAATTTTAAATTTTAAAATATACGATAAAGTATGATGAAAATAATAAAAATATATATAATGAAATAATTTTATTTAATAAAAATAAATTATGTTTTAATTTAAAAAATAGTTCGATTTTTATATATTCGTTTGATTTAGTTTTTTCTAAATCCAATTCAAATCAAATTATAATTTGATTTAAAAATAAAATCGAACCAATCAAATACATGAGTTTGTTTATTCCGAATTAGTTAATTTTGCTCTCACCCACTAAAGCGTGTATGCTCAATCACAACGATCATAATTAAAATCATAAAGCAAAATGTAAATTAGATTGAAAAATTTAAATTATAAAATGAGTCGTTTTTTATAACAAATAAATAATATCCACAAATTTAAGAATATATAATTTATATCATTTAATGAATATTTTAAATAATAATTTTTTTATTAGATGAAAGGAAATAAAGTGTAGAATGTAATGGAGGTAGGACCGTAGGAATTGAATGACAAATTATGTTTGATTTCCATGCTTGATATGATTAAAGATGAATACGGATCGAATGAAATTGTCAATTTTTTTCATATATTTTATTATCATATTACTAAATACTAATTTTTTTTTATAAATTTTAAAAATATATATTAAAAAACTTTTCCTCATGCATACAAATGTATATAGTTGCACACAAACATAAGATCTATACACACTCTCACACACAAACATAATACAATTTCACACTTACAGTCTCTCAAACACAAACATAATACAATTTCAAACTCACAGTCACACCACCATTTTTCATTTCATCATTAACATACACAACATTATTTCCCCCATATTTCTTGTATGCATTTTTGTGTGTGCATGTGTGTATGTTATGGTATGTAGTAGGGTGTTTTCACGAAATAAGATTAATAGAAAAGTTTACGTGATTTTTATTTTATTTTTATGTTATAATAAATGGATTAAAAAATAAAAATAAGAGAAAGTGGAGATATAGTGAGAGAAAAAATTAGAGATAATAAAAAAAAATGTTAGTTTTATTTAAAATAAAATTTCTCAAATATTTTGTATAGGTTTGGAGCTACGCATTCAATTAACATATATATATATATATATATAGTAAATAATTAATTACTTTTTGAGCAATTTAATTGATCATCTAACTATTTAGTGATAATACACCAAGAGAGTTCTTGCAAATAATAATATTTTGTAGGAAGTAATTATATGTATATGTTTCTAATTATATGTATATGTTTAGAAATAAACGTTCACTTTGTAAAATGTTAATGTTGGAAATATTATATTTAAGTTTAAGTCGTCTGTATCGTGATATTATATTCTAAATTTAATATTATTTTTTTAAGATACTGTAGGAGTCCTGTTAATTTTAGAGCCTTTGTTTTGATTATCGTGCAATAACTTATTTATTGCGTGTACTTTTTACCCAAACCAATCTTTTTTTAACTCGACTAGTAGTACTATCTCTATGAGCTCTGAACATCCATAATAGATAAGAGTTAAAGTTGTTATTGTCGGAATGAGATCCGATCGTGATTGAACCATAATCAATTTTGAATTATAATTATACATGGAATGATACAATTTCAGATTTAAATTTTTAGAACTGCGAACCGATAGTTACAAACTATTGATTACTCAACATTTATTTTAATATATTTTTTCCATCGCTAATTTAATTTTATCTTTTATGTTATATATAATACTTATTTATAACTCATAAAATTAAATTTTAGTTTTAAATTCATATATATATATATATATACGTATATATATAGGATGTAGATCGTATAGAAAATGGTTTTTTAGTAGGAAATAGGAAACAATCACAGCCATTCAATTTCCAAATCTAACGGTTCAGATTATATTAGTAAATCTCGATTTTTAAATCAATAAAATAATGCAGAAATAGAACCATAAAGTTATATAAGTATATTTATATTGGAGAGAGAAGAAGAAAACAACTCATCGGTTGCATGACATGAGATTTTTAAGGAAGTAAATTTTCACTTTCCCTAACCGCCGCACATTATATGAGGATTGAATATTCAGTTTCCAAAATTTGTGATTAATGAATTTAAATAGGTGAATTAAATGTTGAATCTTGCTAGGAGTACAATTTAGATTGACTTCTGGACCCATCTCTTCTACATCTCTCTCTCCTCATCTGCCGCCGTCGTCACTTGCAGGATTGCCACGGCTGCAACATCGTTCACCATCCGTGCCTCCGTCTTTGTCTCCTAGTGGAGCGAACAAAATTTGTGCGGCACATCAGCAACGTCAACGTAGTCGTTGCTTTGGATGCGGAGGAGCGCGGCGGCGATGGAGATGCTAATGGGGTTTTAATAGAGGTTTTGAAAATATTTTTGGTGATTCTTTTTGGCCTTAGCGACGAAGAGATTGACTGTTGGATAATCATCTCTGCAATGTGGCTTCTATTCCTCGAGTGCATGGGGAAACACTGCTGCCGCTTGTCCGGCCGTCACGAACCTCGCGATCAAGGGAATGAATCTGAAGTCGGCAGGGCGATCTCGCCGGATTCGACGTTGCATTGACATATATATATATATATAAATTGCATTATCATACACGTATAAATTGAAATGTTATTTTATCATTGTACACTTTGATAATATTATATTGCACAACACGTACATGTGAATTGCATTGATATATAAATGTAAATTGTATTGTCATTTAGATTAAAATGAAATATTTTCAGTATCAACCAATTTATAATTTTTTACATATTACAATGCATCAATAAATATAACGTAATGCATTAGACGTTTGATTGTGAATCAACATGGCGTAAATCGGTATTGCACGTGATGAAGTTGTTTTCGGTTGCATTTCCTAATTAAAATTCTTGTAATTCGAAATTAGGGAAATTTTCAAATATTTTTAGAAGATTATGTTATACCATAAATTTCTCCAACTACCAAATTTAAATGATAGTGCAATATATATATGTGTAATGCAAATTACGTAACTTTACAGTGCAACACTACATATATATCTAATGCAAATTACATGAATATACAATGCAACAATAAACAAATGGTGGTTGGTGAAGTTTTTCTCTTTCCTATTGCAGTTCCGTAATTAATGGTATCATATCAATTTTCGAATCCCTTGATTTTAGGAACTACTGAATTTTTTACTTAAATGTCTTTCTTGCATTGTAATTTAACGATGCAACACGTTTTCAAACCTAATTTTTGAAAATTAAGGGACTAATCACAAGCATTAGATCTATTGTAATGGAAGGACAAGATCATTACCTTTTTTTATTTTTACCAATTGTCCTCTTTTTACATGAAACCATCCATATAACCGACGGTACGGAACCGGTACTATCTTGAATGGTTCTAGTACCGAATTAAAAATAATAATAATGTGTACGATAATTTGATTATATTTCTAAACGTAATTCTAAGTTCTAACCATGAACCACGAATAATAAAGGGAGGCTATATCAATAATTAAGTGTATAACATCTACTCCCTCCGTCCACCAAAATGGTTTACGTTTTTCTATTTTGGGATGTCCACGAAAATGGTTTACATTTGAAACTTTTTTTTATATCAAGTGGACCTACCATATCCACCGCACACAAATCAATTTAAAATAATACTTTAAGTGGGACCCAAAATCCACTAACTAGTCACAACCAATTTAAAATAATATATGAAGTGAGACCTTAACTCCGCTCACTACATATCTAGGGATGACAATCCGGTATGACGGGTATTGATAGTAGCTATCCATACCCATACCCACGAGCTAAATGGATATTAAATTCTACCCACGAAGGTACCCGTGGATATTAAAATCACTCAAACCCACTACCCACGGATACCCACGAACCCACCACCTATCGGGACCCGCAACCCACCACCCGCTCGATGCCCATCAACCCACCACTCGTGGGTATCCATTACCCGACTATATATAATTTCAATATTTAAGATATATTAGATATAATTTTTGAGGGAAATCATAAATAATCTTATATAAAAAATAGATAAATATGGTTAGTATTAGATGGATATCCGGATTTTTTACTGGTATTTCATGGGTATTTTGTGGGTACATTTTCGCGGGTATATGGGTTTCGCGGGTATGGATAGTTAATATCCATACACATACCCACGAACTAAATAGATACTAAATTCTACCCACGAACCTACCCGTGGATATCAAATGACTCTCAAACCCACACCTATTAGGGTCGAGTACCCGCGGGTATCGGGTACCCACTGGTAAATTGACATCCCTATACATATCCCCATTAAAGTCAAAACACAATATTAAAATTCGTGTCGGGTCAAACCGTAACCATTTTTCTTGACGGAGGAAGTAATAAATTCGATATTTTGTTAGACCTTTCTGTGCTACTGTTTAGCCCATTTTCGGTCTCATTTCTCTCGTATTTTTGGTCCTTAATATTTTATTTTTAATTGCTTCTCATACTCCTTATTCTAATTTATCTTCTCGTTCCCATATTTCATATCGTAGGTCAGGAGTCAAGACAAAATGAAAGTTTGTAAGCATTGAAACGAGAAACGAGAACTGAAGTGCAAAAAAAAAATATAAAGTGAAGACACTGCGCGGGGGTAGTGATCACTACCCCCCTAGTGATCACTAGGGCACCCAGGCAGAATGCAGGGGTAGTGATCACTAGGACACCTAGACAGAACGCGGGGGTAGCGAGCGCTACCCCCCTAGCGGTCGCTGGCCATCAAAGAGGGAGCGGATAGAGAGGGGGCCTAGCGACCGTTACCCCCTAGGACAGAGAGCCAGGGGTTAGCGAGCGGTACCCCTTAGCGAGCGCTACCCCGGCAGGGATTCTTCTCCTATTTAAACCTTCACGCGTGATTTTTCAAATAACCTTACATTATACCATTCTAGGGTTTTAGACTACGAGAGAAAACACAGTAGTCTAGATTTTCATTCGATAGTTCGTTTTGTAATTTCAATTTGTGGATTCGTTCGTGATTAAAACCTGTAGACTTTTTAATGCATTGATTTTCCATTCAATTAGTAAGTTCTTATTGCTTTCTTTATTTCTTTATATTTCCTTGCTCTTTTCTTGATTAATTTTCAATTCGTAATTCAAAATCTATTGATCATGTTAATTAATTAATCAAATGCATGTTTAGATTTCTTTCCTTTAATCTCATGTTCTTAGATTTAGTATTTAATTTCTTTATTAATTCTTGCCTAGATAATTCGCACTTTCATTTATTTAATTTTATTCGCCTAGATAAATTAATTAGAGTAGTTAAAAACTAAAAATCATTCTTTTACTATTTTATGTTTGGTAACGTAGATAAAGCCCTGTTTAGTATTCATTGAGAATACGATTAAGGTCAGCTTATTAATCTATAACGAACTCGTTCTCTTGCGAGTAACTTAATAAAATAAGTTGAAACAGCTGCTGCAAATATCAGAATGAAAATTTAGTTAGTGATGGTATTCTTATATTTTTCTTCTATAGGTTGCATATTGGGTTGAGTACTCTCTTTTATGGAGTTAGTTATAAAGAATAGGTAAATAATATAGTGAAAAATAAATAATAATTATCAACATAAAAATTCTATTCATGTGAAATGTTATAAATACCCTTTTACTTGGATATTTGGAGTACAAATAGCTTATACAATATATAAATCATACTTTTCATATTAATGTAGTATGAGTTAGAGAATTTATGTATGAATGGTATGACTATCTCTCAAGCATACCATTTATAAATATGAATAATATAACTATCTACCAATCAAATAATTCATACGCAGTAAAAATATATAAATTTGTTTTAAAATAAATTATGTATATATATATATTAAATTTTAAAATTAAAATTTGGGAGCTCAGTCCAAGCCCGCACGACTCACATGGGCTCGTGATTGGGCTTGAATTCCAGGCCCGGTCGGGCCATGGGCCGAGCATGTGCCTATCAGTGAAATGGGTCGGGTCTGGGTATAGAAAAATCCGGCCCAACCCGACTCATTGCCATCTCCAGATAGGAAGGGACAATGGGGGCAAAAAAAAAATGAATGATTGTAAATAATAATGATAAAAAACAATATTTATGTGAACAAAATAGAAAAATGATATAATTTAAATAATGTTATGTTGTTGATTATTATTTATCTTTTACTATCCTTTTTAGCTATTTTATATTTTGCCTCATTTTCTTGCATTCGCGCAATTTTAGTCTATCTCTTGTACTTTAAAACATGAATAAGTGTTTATATAAGTAGATGATTCTAATATATTTATTTTCTTTTTAACTCATTCACACGATAATCTGAGAATGAAAAATAATAGATTAAAATGTCACTCAAAAAGTGAAATAATAGAAGTTCTACCACATTTAGTAAGGAGTCTTTATTAATTAAATATTTAATAAATTCAATCAATTTATAAATGAATTAATTGGATAAAATTCACATGGGCGCCGCCGCTACAGTCCGCTAATCAATCATTGGAGCAATAGACGTATAATTGTGAAATTTAACTTTAGAACTTATAATATAACCTTAAGCTGTATTAGTGTTACCAAATATAGTAAAAAGGCACGATTTCAGTGCACACACTGTTTGTTTGTTTGTTTGTTTTTTTTTTTTTTTTTATGTTGACGAAACTGTTTTTATGTTGACGAAACTGCCTAAATACATAGGTAGATAAATTGGATACATATGCTTATATATATTCAAACAAACTTATCCATTTTTTTCTTGTTTACAACATGCTTTTCATTTATTGAATTTTTTAAATTTATTTTAAGCAATAGTTTCCTGTCAAAGTTTAATTCTCTCGCGTTTCCAACAATTTAACAATTGTGTATTTGTATTTATTTTTTGTTGGATATATAGCAAATGATTCGTGTAATAGTAAATCATGTTTTGGAGACAAGAACAAATATTGAGCATGTATCTTTTTATCATTTACTATTATCATTAAAAATACAAATAAGCATACCTTTCATGTTTGTAAATGTAAATAAGGAAACTCCACATCAAATCAAAATTGATGGAATGTTTGTAAATGTTTATTAATAATATTAGGCCTCATTTGGTGTCTTGGATAGAATAGTCATGCATAAAAAAGATAAATAAAGTGTGTGTTACTCTAGTGGTAGAAGATTAATGTCTGATGCAATATGTTTTGAGTTCGAGTCTTATGTGACGCGATATAATTCAATTTTTACAAAGATAAATAGTGAAAATTGATAAAATCATTTTATTTAAAGGAAGGATAAGTTTAATAAGCAATAGATGAATAGTGTATAATTTTCACTTTGTTAATCTTACAGTCTTTATGTTCCTTATTTTGATACCAAATGACTAGTTAGGATCTGTTTGCCGTGAAGCTACTGTCATCACATTGTTACTATGAGAAGAGGAATCCGAAGTAATCGTAAATTCATGCACTACCTTCCTTTGTTGGGAAATATTTATAAGTGTTTTGATTCAGATCCCAATACCTCCCCTGAAAGATGTTACACGACCAGTACTGAATCTTAGTGTTTTGTCTAAGAACTCACTTGTTAGGGAGTTCTAATTTTTTTTAGGTACACTGAAGGACATCTCCACTGAAGATTCAAGTTATCCCAAAACTGAAGGACCTTCTCCACTGAAGTCTGTCCTGAAGTTTTGAAGTTGAAGTTAGAAGCTAAGTCCTTGCCAAACTGAAGTTCAGTACTGGAAGTCCACACTGAAGTTCTCCACTGAAGTTCTGCACTGAAACCCAAAACTGAAGTTTCCACTGAGTGTTAGCCTAGTTCGTAGGCACTTCCACTTATGGCAAAAATTTCGGTAGGTAAACGCAATCTTTCTGCAGACACCAAAAATAGCAAAAAGGACGAAGACTCCAACGGGAAGAATTCAAAAGAAGCTTTATCTCACAACGGTCATATTCTATGAGATAACTATAAATACCCCGCTGCTTCAACACTTCAAGACACCGGTTACCCATCATTCACAACTTGTCATTGCTATCATCGCTCTCAAGCTTTCAAGCTTTCAGTCCAGAACACCAAAGCCTTCAGTTTTTATTATCTAGTGTTCTTAGCAATCATTTTGTAACCGAAGAATAGTTTAGCATTAGATTAAATTCGAAGCTAGAAGTGATCAGATAAATCTGTATATCTAACCCACCGTGGTTGATCACTGTAAGAACTATTTCATCTCCATTAAGTTGGAAACCCTCGACTAACATCGAGTACTCGTGGACGTAGGAATTTTTATCTCCGAACCACGCAAACTAAATCACTGTCTCTCTCTCTTTATTTTCAGTATTTCATATTCCTTGATTATCATTAATTGAATATTGATTAATAGAAAAGAGAAACATTGCATTAAAGTTTTCTGAAACAAACGAGTTAAAGATTTAAAGCCACCACATTCCGCACACTTAAGATATTAGTCCATCAGTCAAACACTCAGTGTAGACTGAAGGATTCCTATCTGAAAGTTCATCTCTCTCACTGAAACACCTCCCTTCAGTTCAGGAGACACAAAAGTTTTAAACTTGTAAAAATCTGACTGGTGTATTCCCCCCCCCCCCATACACTCAGTTCACTCGTTTCGGGACCAACATCCTTAAATCAGACGATTTTTCATCTCCTTAATTTAATTTTCGACAAAAGTTCACATAGGTATTCATTTTGAAGAAACCAATATGAGATTTTCTTTTCTTTTTGGTTTATTAAAGCTAAAGCGTACCTTGTAGATTATGTAGTCACTTACCCTGTTAGAGGAAGACAATCTCCCATAAAAAAGCGTCAACATACAGTAGGGAAGAGTCCAGAGAAACGATTACTCAAGTAAAAATAAGTAAATAATTTGAACGTAACTAGCATTTCAAAGAGACCAGACTTAGAGCGTTCACTATGTGGGTGTGTTTTGGGGAAGTTGATGACTTGAAATAGGTAATTTTATAATGAAGTGATATTTTGAGGTAGTACAAAATTTAAGGGGTAGCAAAAATGCTATCTAGGTAGCAAAATGAAGTTGGACCCCACTAACTTTATTTGCTTCAAATTACTTTCAAACTTTTGTATTTTTTTTATTTTCCATTAGTATTATGATTGTGAGGTCCATTAAATAATTAAATTTAGGATAACACCGTAGTGAAAAAAACTGAGATAATTAAAAAAATTAATAGTTAATGATGTATATCACATTTGACACACACTGATCCACACACTATCGCCAGAACCTATAGAAGTGAATGCTCTTAATAAACTCCTTCTCACATAATTTCAAATATCAGATGAAATTAATTTTGAAGACGAATTGAAGCCAATAACCAAAATTTGACAATAATTATAGGTGTCCTTATTGTTGGACTAATAAGAAACATTTGTTTTGTGATATGTGGTATTTATTGTTGGACTAAAATTGGAATCAACTGGCTTGCAATTAATTATTAATTCATGAGAGACGATTTTTATTTTTATTTTTATTTTTAATTTTTTAAGCCGCCTTAAAGGTAATGAATTGACCACTTGCCAAATCTACAGTCCCATTGTTGTACGGCAGTTTTATCTTGTTATTTTCTGTTTTCTTTTATATGTTGGCATTAAAATGAAAAAAAAAAACCAGAAACTATGGATTTCAATATGATGTAGAGTGCTCATGGTCTGATTTGATTTAGGAAAATGGTGAAAATTAAAAATATTAATTTTATTTTAGAAATTTATATATTAAATAATTATTTAAATTATATGTTAAAAATATTTATTTTATTTTAGAAATAAAAAATAACCTGCAAAAAGTGCTTTCCAAACCACGGAGCCCTAAACCCACGCCCCTCCGTCACCCCCGAGGGCCCCAACTCCAAACCAGTCGCCTAGCACCCCCAGCCCTCCCGACCCCTAGCAAGCTCAGACTGTGTCCAATCTTTAACGAGTCAAGATTTTTTGTAAAAGATATATAAGACTGTATGTAAGTTTTAATATATTTTAAACAAAATGAGTAATTTTTAAATGTATGTCAAATTTATTGGTATTTTTAACATAACTTTAATTAGCAAAGTTGGTAGTTTTACTCGTTTAACTCTTAAAAAACTATTGACAACATGAACTGAGAGACCAATTAGTAGAAATGTTTATTAATTTCTCCATAATTGTAGGGATTTACCTGAAACGTAAGTGTTTTAGTACTACAAATTAGCTTAAACAGGCATGTAAATGATCAGCAAATCCTTTTACATTAGATAAATTGTTGAGTGATAATATAAAATAGCCAAAAAAAATTGTAAAAGACAAATAATAGCCTTCAACATAATAATAGTTAAATTCTAGTCATTTATAAATTTATTGTACTAAAATACCCTTGTAATTATATTTTATATTTTTTAGTATGAATTGTATCGAATCGTACCATTCATACGTGATACTTAATTTTATTAAACTGTATGTACGTATAAATCGTATGAATGAATATTATTCATACATTTCATACCATTCGTATCATTCATACAATTAAATTTAAGTAGAAGGGTATTTATGATAATTCACATTCAAATTGACTAGAATTTAAATAGTATTATATTTGTGGTTATTATTTTTCTTTTACTATCTTCTGGCAAGTTTGTATAATTAACTCTAAATTGTTGTCAATTAGATAGTGCATGATTTTGAGTTTAGCATTAGATGTTACCATAAGGAATAATTTGTACTAGTCGAAATGGACTGTGAATATCAAACATCTTTTTGGACTCGGCAATGTCAAGTTTTTACATCTGATTTTAGGGCATCTAACCTTTTAAAATGGAAAAGAGTCTCTCATAATATAAAATAAAATTGGGTTGACAGAACTTCAAATTAATTAGAGCAAAAATAAATGATTATAATGTACGAAGGAGACAATGCTAAATTAGCATTAAATAATAAAGAAGTAAGCGATAAAATTATCCACTTTATGAAATAAAATATATCCACTTAAAAAAAGAAAAAAAAATATTTGTTACATGATAACATAAAGAATTTCTTTATGCGCTCATGTAATTCATACTCCATCCGTTTCATTATTCTTGACCATGTCTGATCAAAATCGTAAATGCTTTATTAACTATTGAAGTCAAGAATGGAACAAATTAATGGGTTAGTATGTAGTGAATGATTACATGAGCATATGAACAATTTCCTAATGTGTTTATGTTTCAGTAAATATTTTTTACTTATGAGAATGAATATTTTAGCCTATACCCATTACATGAATTGAACATATATTTCACAAATCCATTCATTTATGTTCTGCTATATTATGTTGGAAGCTCATCGATCCAAAATAGAATTCCAACTCGATAAAATTTATGGAAACGAGGAGTGCTTGGAGAGAACATTGGTGACGTGCGTTTTTGTTTGATTTGTTGTGTAGTGGTGGATCATCTATCTTTACATGCTCATTTGCATACATAGTATGGTGATGTTGCTATAAGTGATTCGAAATCAACTATGTTGGATATATAAATTCATTATGGCAGTTTGAGTAATATATGAAAGTGATAATAAAAATGGTGCGCACGATGGTGGAAAACATTGTGAATTTGTTGTACTAGGAACCATCGAAATGAGGTGTTATCAAATAATATGATTGATTTGTCTAGAAAATTTATTTGAAGTTATTAAAATTCGTTTGTGATTTTGAATATTAAACATATCTTGGGATATGGTGTATCTTTTTTTGGATTCATCTCTTTATTTTGTATTGATGTAATTTTATTGTTTTATACTTTTTATTTTGATCATTATACTTTGTTGATGGGCTGCACTCCTGTTGAGTAATTAAATCTCCTGCGGCGTCTTTTAATTTTATTGCCTTAGTAAAAAAAATTCAAGGCAAGGAGCTGACAAAAAGCATGATTCTATATATAGTTAATCTTACAAGTTACAAGTTACAACATAGTATTTGGGAAAATCCCCCTTAAATATCTAATAAATTAAGTATTGTAGCTTGTAAGAGATCTCAGATTCTGTGACTAGTACTCCCTCTATCCCGATAAATTGACATATTTTTTTGATATAATTATTCATGAGAAAAATATATAAAGTTATTTAAATCTTAGATGTGGTAGAACCCTGACAAAAAATAATATTACATGTCACATGACATGTATATAATGTTTCGTGTTTTATTAATTTTCAATTTTTATAGGGTAAAGGAGTTAAATTTAATTCCTTCGTCCACGAAATAGCTTCTCGCTTTGACCGGACACATATTTTAATAAATAGTTTGACTTTAGTAGGTAATGTGTAAAGTTTAGTGGAGTAGTGTGTAGTTAGTGGAGAATGAACACATTATTGATGATGTGTAGTGTGTAACAAGTAGTAAGTGAAGTAAGAGGCTCATATTAACGATGATATATATTGAGTAACGAATAGAATAAAAAATTGTCAAAAATAGAAAGTCAAAGTGGAAAAATAGTTCGCAGACGGAGCGAGTACTATTTTTGTATTGTACAATGTTTATTGCGATAACCCAAAAGATAAAGTGTATCATGTTTGGTGGTACTAGTAGTATCTTTGGTATCATTTAAGTGTACTATTTTTGGTATTTGGAGAAAAATAAAGAGAATATAATAACTTTACATATCCGTAGTTCGATTATTACTAATAATAAGACAACATAAACAAAGTATCCATAAAAAAAAAGCAACCTAGCGATAGTACTATGACTTAAAACTATTATCTTGAATAAAAATAGAACATTAATTCAATATTGTTGGGCGATGATATATAAGTGTTTGTAGTGTGTGGTGCAGAAAAGTTATTGAAACTATCAAGTATCATGGATGCTTCTCGAATATTATGTGCTACCTTCATCAAAACCTTATGCGTTGATAAATCAATTGATAGTAGCACATGAGATTTTCTTTTTCTATTTCTTATAATAACGTCCTTACAACTATGGAAAGAAAAACAAAGCAGTATTATTATTGCTTGTATCAAAAGTAATTTTGTCATAGAGAATCAATTCACATCACTGTCGATGTAACTAATCTGTCAGCTAAGTGACATTAATTGTGCATTTTTAGTCATAAATGTCGGAATGGACTTTATAAAGAGATTACTTGCATTGATAGTGGAGAAAAGATTCCATTTTATGAGTTTCATGTGCGGAGAAAATCAAAATACGATGATAAAAAAAGAAAATTGTGCATTTTTAGTCATAAAAAATAAATTGGTTTTAAAATTATCAAAGCGATATGTCTATATCTGAACATTAGAATATATCTTTTTTGTTTATTTTATAATAATAAGTTTTTAGAGGTAAATATAAAACTATATATGTTGCCTGTTTTTGGTATAAACAATTTAATTCGTACTAGTAGTAAATTACAATGGCGTGACATATAATTGGGCCTGAAATCTGAATGGTAAAGTAGGAATTGAGAGCCCAAGTAGAGGGAACTTAAGTAAGCACTTTACACCCTTGACATAAGTTTTCACCCTTTATTAGTAATTAAAAACAACCTAAAATAATACTCAGAAAATAAACTTAATACAATGTAACAAAAATAATCAACAATCCACTGTGGACCGCAAAGTTAATATGTCTGCGAAAACTCTATCAGCCAATAATGTGACATGACATACTTCGTAGATAAATATTAAATTTTTAATAACTTTTTATTAATTTTTTATTTTCGGATTAGAATTTATTAATTAGATCTAGCTAGTATAGTTTAATACTCCTTCTGTCCACGATCTTTCTTCCCAACTTTTCTTATTGGTCCGTTCACCAAGTTTCTTCCCACTTCCCTTCTATTTTTGGCAACCCTTTACTACACTCACAATTCAACACATCATCAATAATGTGGGCCCCATTCTCCACTAACTACACACTACTCAATATATATAATCATTAATGTGGGCCCCTTATTTCACTCACTACTCTATACACTTTACACATCATCAATAAAGTGGACCTCATCCTCCACTAACTATACAACATTCAATACATTTTACCTTTTACCAACTAAGTCAACACAATTTATTAAAACCCGTGCCGGGTCAAATTGGGAAGAAAGATCGTGGACGGAGGGAGTATTATTTAATAAAAAATAATAAAAATAGAAATTATAGTGATTTGTTTGTAAATGTGACATTATCATATCAGTCGTGGATTGGTAAGATAAAATAAAATTATCTTACAAGAACATGTGTTTGGTAGCAAATGTGATAAACATGTTGACCCGCTATTAAATAATAAGCCCATCATAAAATCAGTATTTTGGTGTACAACTTAATATGTAGAAAGTGATGTGATAAAAATTATCTAAGATTAATAGTAAATACATATTTATTTTGTTCAATAATATTCCCTCTGTCCGACTAATAATGACCAATTTATTTTTTTACATGAATACCAAAAAATATTTGATTTTTTCCTATTACACAAAAAGTAAGAAACATCAAATGTGAAAAAATTTACCCAATAAAGAAATGAGTTATTATTAGTGGGACGTCACAAAATAAAAAATCAGTCATAATTAATGGGACAAAGAGAGTATGATCTAACAAATACAAAAATAAAAATAATTATAATTTTAAACATGTTTACCAAACTACCTACAATATTATCTTATTCTCTCTAATATTAACACTCTAAACATATTTAATCATATCATACTCCATACACTAACAAAATGTATAATGATCTCAAATCTAAGGAGTATTATATACTCCACACACGTTCAATAATGTGACAATCATATGCTATATTATGTTTAGTTGGTTAAGTGACGATAGATTCAAAATGTATAGTGGATGTACAAAAATTATCACTAGTAAGCGGCGATCAGAGTTAATACGTTCGTGAATAATGTGATAATCGTTAATACGTTCGTGAACAATGTGATATATCTCGTAGATTAAATTTAAAATTTTAATAATTTTTTATTAATTTTCACTTTTTAATTAAAATTTATTGACTATGAGACGATTTAATATTATTTAATAAAAAAATAATAAAAAGAAAAAATAAAAATTATAATAACCCACGTATACTGATTGCCACATCAGCATCTTGACATGTTAAGTTATGCTCTGCACGGAGAAACGGTTCAACTGTAATGTTTATAACTTTAAACCTAAAAACAATAAATTTGAATATCGATAAATCGAGGCATTCTGAAAGCAGATATAAATTTATTATACTTGTAGGTGTTAAACAACCAAAATTAAAATAAGGAAAAGAATAAATGGAATAATTGTAGGGGGTCAATTATAGGAAATTACTACTTTTTGACATAATTAGAAGTAGGGAAAGAAACATGAAGCAATGCAAATAAAACCCCACTTCTTTGTCGTTTAGTTTGCCGACTGATGAAGGGACATTTACTCTTTCCAAACCAGAAAAATATAGACCCCAGCTCTTTTTCTATTTTCACTATATCTATGTATCTAGGGTTTGGTGAAATAATTAGGGCTATCTAAACTTTCATTAACTAAATTAATTAAAAATAATTAAGTACAATCAGATCATCAAACCTTGTCTTGAAAGCTTCTTTCCGATATCGAAAGAATCGTTATGATGTCGCCGCTATTCTCCCCAAATTGAGGAGCAAGTATCTCTGATACATGATGGTCTGAAAAAGAACTTATTATTAGTGATTGATGTCAAAAAAACGAGGAGATAGATTGGAGTGAAAGTGGCACAGGGCCTTCGATCGACCATTGGGCGATTTGCCAAGCGGGGGCAAACAAAGCCATCTGACTGCTTTCTTTCATAATAGAGCCATTATTCCGGGCTGACATAGAAGTCTCAACTACTAGACTGGAAAGTCCCTACTTTCAACAAATTCTAGTTTTTATTTTAGGTGGGGGCTAGTTACTATTTGGCACTCACTTAAGCACCACAGTTCGTTGGCTTGAAGTGGAAGGCACCTCGGTTGTCGTTCGTTGGTTCGTTTCCGCAGGGAGTTACTGGTATACCAGTTATTAACTACAAGACACCATAGATGCAGTCTGAGTCATGTACTCTTTTGCCATAATGCCCATTTTGGGACAAGGCTCGGGTCAGGGACTTTCCCCGTAGGTTCGGTATTCTCGCCATTTTGCCAATTATTAGCATTTCTTCCCGAAACGTTATTTGGTTTTTTCAATTGTGATGGGACACAACTTTGAATCAAAGAAATGTATCTAATCCAATTAAGTTAGTGATATATGTTTGTCGATCATTTGTTAATCTGTTTAGTATGTAATCACGATTCAACTTTTATTTATTCACTAGAGATTTACTACACAAGAAAACTTCTACAATGAACATTAAAAGATATAGTAATAAGTAAATCATGCATAAATCAAGAGTAGCTTAATGCATTAATTGAGTTAAGTGACGTAATCTGAGTATCCCAAAAGAAAATTTACAGACACTATATCTTAAGAATTGATGTGCGATCAAACATTTAAAGTAGTATAATATTTTAATTTTTATTGACAATTATTGGACACACAAGCATCATCATATCACGTGGGAGATTCATCTTGCGCCCTAAGTATACTATTTACCCACTAGATGCCACTTCTGATCAAGAGTGAAATTTAGAAGCTATGTTTCTTTCTAGAAGACATATATAACTTGTACACACAGGCATAGTCCATAGATAGCTTAATTCACAAATATAATTAAAGAAAGGGCCAAAACTAAAATGATTGTAGTTGGTAAGAAAGGTCTGTTGCTACTCTTCTAGTTGGCATTTTGAACATGGTGTGTATGCAATCATTAGGACATTAGAAATCCTAACTACAATTTCATTAACAAGTTGAATATTTGGAATAATAGATTCAAAGTAGTTTTGCTTTTATATTTAATAAGGGAGATATATATATAGATATATATATATATATAGTGAGTGCAAAATCAAATATATATAAATAAAAGTGATTATGTTTTTTTATTGGACTGTCTTATTAAAAGTGATTAATTTTTAAAAAAAATTACCTTTAAATTACAACATTTATATTTTGTTTAAAACACAACACTTTACTTTCTTAATTTTCATGTCGGATACCTTGTAGCTGTTTTTAGCAGAATAGATGAAGTATTACTTTTCACATTAGGTAAAAACACTGACGTCGTGTTGAAGGAAAGTAGTTATAGGGTTTTAATTTTAGCGTTCAATAATGAATACCTCGAAATTCGAATATTTTCAAATCAAATCACCTAATCTTTACTTCAATAACATCATACCAAGTCACAAATTTAAGCAGCCAACATGTTTATACGAGAAACTTAATTGACGTTTCATCATCATACTTTTCTACTATATACAAGGAAAAAAGAAGCATAAATGATACAAACACCAGCAAATTAAACTTTGCAAAATCCTACCATAATCCCAAAAGTAGCAAAGTTGTCGCTTTTTGCTTAGTGTGGCTCTATAATTGGTGCAAAAACTGTTTGTTTATTTGTCCCTTTGTGAGAATATTTTTACCCCTTTTTGAAACTTACACTTCCACCAACTATTTTTCGCTCAACATTTTTCGATTGACTAGTGATTGAAAGGTTGCTACCAAAATAGGAACAAACTTCTTTACACAATGGGATGATCGATTAATGGGTCCCCTCAAGAATCTTTTTATTACATGAAGAGATATGGGCTTTATGCATTAATGTGCATTTCGAGCATGTATATTTTCAAACTAATTCAAAGGCTTGGAAACCAATCATGTGCCGATGAATGTACACTTGTGTGCATTATTCATGAACATCTTCATATATATAAAGTGATTAATCAATGTTGCTAGCTAGCTAGCTTTAATTATTTTGTGAAATAATGCTCTCGTTAGATGTTGCCTACTCAACGTTTATTTCAATTCTAATCACTATCTCGTTTTTTAAATTACATTTAAATCTCTCATTTTCTATACATAATTTTTCATTTTTGACCTTTCCCAACCCTTTCTTATGCCTCATTAATTACTCAAATGAGTGATTATATAATCATCCAAATTGATGCACATGAGATCAACTATTGTCATATGATGTAATATTTTCTATTGCATTAACAAGATCGTGACACATGACATAATCAAGTTTCAAGATTTAGAGTATATATATAAGGAAAAAATATATTTTATATATTAAACCATTAATTATGTCAAATATTATGACTTTATCGATCCAATAAAAAATTGCAATAAAAGATCTCAATTCAAATTGGCGTGATTATATAATTTTAATATTTGGAAGTTTTCAAATAAATTAAGCCCAAACAGAAAATTCCATTAGAGCATCACGTCATCTTAAAATTTTATTTTATTTCTGGGGTCGGCATAAAAAGACCATATAGTATAAAAATTAAATCAGTCCGTTTTATTTGTTATTGTTGGGTAGAACTTCTTTTTCTTACAAACAAAGCCCATTATAGAAGCCCAGCCCATACACACATCATCTAGTTAAAATTTTAGTTTTAATCTATTATATTATTAAGCTTTGACATTACTTTTTATTTATTATTAAACTCTTCTAATTACGTGGGGTGATAATTTGGGATCGAGAATTTTTAGTCCCGACAAGATTCGGGATTGGGAGGGAAAATAAAAAAATTTTGAGACTCGTGAGTCCCGAATCCCGATCGGGACTCCTGATGTCCCGAAATTAATTTTAAAATTCGGAAAATTTGGTCCAGTTCGGGACTTCAGGACCAATAGGGACATTTATTTTTGGGGCCGGAACTTTGGAGTCCCAAAATCCCAATCAGGACTGGAATCAAGACCAAAAATTAACTATTTTTCTGGATCGGAACTTCCTGGTCCCGTCCCGATTCTCACCCCGGGTGTGAGTGGATAAGTTGCATAACTTCAAAACAACATTTATTTTTAATTTATCAAAATTTAAATCTTTTGGAATAAACACGTCCTTTTTTATCAAATGTTTCTATATTGCATAAAATTAAAAACACATACGAGATTAATTATTATAAATGTGTTTTCATGGTAAGATGATAATATAATTTTTCCTACTATTTTTTTCTCATTCCTTTTTAGTTAATTGAAGTTATGTTATTGTTTATATGCATATTTGGCTCATCCTCCTTAAAAATTTTAAACCACCCAACCACCAACCCCTATTTAAAGATTGAGTACGAATTTGATACATCCATCACACTCTAATTTTTGGCCACTTATCTCTTAGAAGTTCGGTAGTTTTCCTCCCGCACGATATACGAGTTGTAGCAGGGCCATAGCTTAGAAGTCTGCAAAGGTTGAACTTCCGTTGGTGATTCAACAGATGGTTGGAGATTCATATTACTTACATCAGCATTAACTTTCCTCCCGCACGGTATATGAGTTGTAGGAGGATCATAACTTAGAAGTCGTCAAATGTTAAACTTCCCTTCGCGCGTGATTCAACAGATGGTGGAGATTCATACTACCTTCATCAGCATTAGTCTGATTACTACAGTGAAATGTATTTCGAATTTACATGAGCATGCCTATGATTTGTTTTTCGCATTTACACACATCATATTCGAATTTCTATAGATTCATTATTTTTCAAGTTTCAAAGGATAATAAAAAGTGCATAATTTATTAAATTTTATAATTCTATTTTTATAAATCTAAAAAATGTTAGGATATTATATTTAATTTCCTACATATTTTTTATATTTTGAAATATTAGATAAAATATAACTAAGAAATAAATATATGATAAAATAATCTTATTTAATAAAAATAAAAATATATTATAATATTAATAAAATAATCCAATTGTTCGGTTTTTGCAGTTTGATTTTATCTAAATCCAAACCAAACCTAAATAAAACTCGATTAAGAACATAAAACTAATCCAAATCAAAAAATCAAAATAACTCGGCCGAATTTAATATTTTAGTTTGGATCGGTTTAGTTTCTCGGATTTAATTAGTTTTGATCACCCCTGTTAATTTGCATGTGGTTTACTTGGGTACCATGCGTGCAAGGCTCCATAATCAGTTTGCAGTTTAAGATTTGTTCAAAATCTAAAAATGTTAATTAATTAGTCATAAGTAAAACTGGATTAATACTTTCGAAAATAATAAAATAAAAACTTACTTTTTTATGCGACTTAAAAAATAACTTTGTTAAATATCACGAACTTTATTAGTTGTTCAATTTTGATATTGATTATATTTTCTCCAAGATTAAAGGTAATGTGACATCCACACGAACGTTAAATAACAATATTTGGTATTTAGAAAAATGACATTATATAGTATTTTACATGTCAAATCTTTTTTCACGTTAATCATATATCATATGCAATTTGGAGAAACTGAATTTTATATTAAAATTGAACAATCGATAAAATATTTAATATATGTCATATTAATATTTTTCTTGAAAGATTATGATAAAAATGAGACTTGACTCAAAAAAGTCATAATACAAGTTAAATTAAATTATTATTAAAAAAAAGTCGGAACTATATATAATCATAGGATATCCGATAAAATGCAAGATAATTATATGGTTATTTATATAATCTATTTATTTAAAATCAATCCAATTCATTAAGTTGATGTTGCGGCAGGTGTTATTAATCAATGGATTTAATATAAAATCGACCACATTTACAACGACTAAGTAAAGAAAAACTTCAAATTGGAAGAATTCACTTCGCTTCGCGCTTCACCCGCACTTTCCATAAGCCTAAATTTATTCTCTTTTTTCTTTATTTAAGCTGATTTGGTCCACAAAATTTCACCTGCACTTTTCTTCGTGCATATTTTTGTTGAGAAGAACTAAAGATTCCGTATTTCAGTGTGAAA
Source organism: Leonotis leonurus (assembly GCA_026898415.1). NCBI lineage: Eukaryota > Viridiplantae > Streptophyta > Magnoliopsida > Lamiales > Lamiaceae > Leonotis > Leonotis leonurus. Next base: position 2,764,324 of record JAPKLX010000019.1, on the reverse strand, counting down.
ATGGTGGAACATCCAGGATTCTTCATGTTTTACTTACATTTTCTTGGTGACGATCGAGGCTATGGTATTCTTCTCGATTATGACTAAATGTACTTCTAATTGTTATTATTATAATTATGCACTACTAGATGACATTTTTGTTAGAATTGCTGATTTCCAAGTTTTATTTCTCTGCAAATAATTGGTGTTAATGGTTGCGTGTGGAGTGAATGAAATGTTTGAAGCAAAAATCATTTGGATTTATGACATTGATTTATTTCTATATTCTGTGGCACTTCTAAGGCAAAAAGAATTTGTGAAATGATTCATTTGTGTTCAATATAATTCTATTTAATCGCCACTTTCTTTATAATCATCTTCATATCTGTTTTATATGGAGGACAAGTATTTCACATCCAACCTGAGAATTATATCTCTAGCTGCGGGTGAGAAATTACAATCATTGCTTTATTCACTACCTTTGAGCTTGTTCGATGCTCCATGTCCCTGTTCAAACTCTTAGGAGCTATCACTCTTGTTTCCCTAAAAAGAGCACATAACTTTTCTTTTTTTCCCACTCCATTTGGGAGGTTTCACATTCAATATGTTTCCAATTGCCAAATGATATAACATAAGCCTTGTTAACATGTCTTGTGCTCCCCTATACCAAGGAGTCCTATGATATTCCAAGGCTTGACATAATAATCTCTTATATAGTAGCCGATAAGTCTATAATTAATTTAGACATCATTAATTTTGATATGCATTATCACGAGTACAATGGGTATGTAATTAAGCATGCATAACGAAGAAAAGGTAGTAAAAAAAACTATACTAAATTTCCTAAGAAAAGTGGTAAGACGCTCTCAAGGTGTGAAGGTTCATTTTTATGAGCTGCAAGGTGTAAAAGAGCACGTGTCTAAATCAAGAAAAGTGAACCAGAGTGATGCTCGACCTCCTTAATCCTACATTTTTCCAATATTACAATACAACCAATTAGGAAAAAAAATATAAGTAGAAGCTGCAAATAAATTTCGTTTCTTTAAGCTAGCAATGACTACGACAATCCTAAGTTACTCACACATGGGTATAAATATCAGATACTAGTGTGTATCCGAGTTACCGACATCTAGATTGTGAATTTTTTTTGGATGCGGAGACCTTCCTAAATTTGGACACGGATACAGGGATCTGACATACAAGAATACAAGTATATAAAGTTCATTAAATAATTCAATTGGAATTGCAAATGCATTGAATATTTGAATATATCAATACAATTTAGTCTTTACTAATGAAAATGATGAAGAGGTTTGGATAATAATGAAAATTGCATAGGCAATAACTAATTAAATATGAATATATTTAATTTTGTATCTCTTCTTAACTCCATTCAATATGCATCTATGTAAAAAATCAATTGGGTAGAATTCTAGATAAAAGAAGAATGGCCGCAAGCCGAATTGATGCGAGACTAATGAATTCGATGAAAATTTTCTTAGCAAGTGCTCGGTATATTTGATAGTTAGATATGTTATTAGTGGAAATATAACCATTATATATTAGACGATAATTATCTCATGATCCATGAATTCATTGTAGAATTGTTTTCGTTTTTTCCCTAACTAAAATGTGTGAGGATAGTTTTTATCCCACATTGAAACACAATTAAAAGACTCCTTTTGACATATAAGAAGATCTCTTAATTCTTGTTTATCTACAACTAATATCGTCCTTGTTTGATGATAATTTTGGTTTTGGTAATAAAACCCTAATTGATGGACTAAACATTAATTACAAAATGCTTTTTTAATAATAAAAAAAAAACACCGATTGATGGTGGGTATATAAAACAAAATAAAAATTTAAATTCTAATACTCCCAACCTCCCTCCGTCATTAAAAAAACCCTAATAGCCACATCTAATTTAAAACCCTAATTTGCCCTATACTTGATAGCCACCCACCCTTATAAAAACCCATGGTTGCCTTGTACTTCCTACCCCGCCCACCTCATAAAAACATCTATTACACTTTTCTGCATCGTATGTTCTTCTTCCCCATTCCTCGCAACCACCTTCTCCTCTCCCTCCCCAAATGCATGAAAATTGAGCGAAGGCCTTACAGAAAAGATGAAGTTGACAAGATACAAAATGAAAGAATGCTGTAAACATTTTCTTGAGTCCGAGCAACATAGATCTAAAGCGGTGAAAAACATGTTTTCTAGGTTCGAATACGTATTTCAGTCGTATTATTTATTTATTTTTTAATTAAAAAATATATTAAATACATATTTTTAATGTATTTAATGTGTACCATAACGGGTACCAGTTTACGCTAACCATTATTGTGTACCCGTGCTTCTTAGGATACCAGGACATCATCCTTAACTTGAGCACGAGTATGGGGATAATCTAATAAAATGTAAACATATATGAATTATTATAGTTTTATATAATTTATTTATTTAGTTTTTCTTTTCTCAATTAAAGGAGACCGATCTCTTAATTTGGACTGTGACACCTTGTTTTTTTTAAGAATTTACTTCAATGAATTATCAGTCTATCATGACAAACACTAATACTTAAAAATAGTTAGTACTTGTTATTTTTCTTTTTTGTTTGTTCATTGAATTATTGACATTTTCATATTATTATGAGCGAATTCCATCTTTTGGTATCATTCCATAGAAATTGAAGTATGGTTTGTAATTGCAATTTTCTTTCTGTAATGATTTTCGGTATGTCCTTCATTTATATTGAAAAATATTATGTAATTTGGTTGATAATTTTTGTGCACACAGAAAATTCCTTCAAAGTTTATTCAGTATATGAAAGTGGAACTGGTCGATGGTGATTGGTATTTCACGGATATTTGGACAAATTTTGCTGATGATAATATGACTAAAGGAGGAGATTTGTTGGTATTGAAATTCCTGTGAAGGTGTACTTGACTTTAAAGTTCATGATGACTCTGGTTGCTTAAAAGGAGTTCGAAGAAAACTAAAAATACTTAACAATGTATTTTATCAATAGAACAATATGACGATAAAGAAGAAAACTGACAATTTTCTGCTTCATCGTCAATCTTGCCAATTTTCTTCTTCATCGTCATCTTGTTCCATTGATAAAATATGTTGTTCAGTATTTTTAGTTTTCTTCCCATTAACTCCTTTTAAGCAACTAGAGCCATCATGAACTTTAAAGTCAGGTACACCTTCAGATGAATTTTCGAATACTAGAAAATCCCCTCCTTTAATCATATTATCATCAGCAAATTTTATCCAAACATCTGTGAAATACCGATCACCATCGACCAGTTCCACTTTCATATGCCACAAATTTTTATGAAGGTTTTGAAGTGCCAAATTCCTTGGCAACCAAGTTCCTCGGATAGACCGAATAAACTTTGAAGGGATTTTTCTGTGTGCACAAAAATTATCAACCAAATTACATAATATTTTTCAATATAAACTAAGGACATACCAAAAATCATTAATATAGAAAGAAAATTGCAATTACAAACCATACTTCCATTATTATGGAATTATACCTATTTTATGTTTGTTTGAGAAACCAAAAAGATGGAATTCGCCTATAACAATATATAAATGTCAACAATTCAATGAACAAACAAAAAGTAAAACAATAATTAAGTAACTATTCTTAAGTATTAATATTTATCATAATAGACTGATGATTCATTGAAGTAAATTCTTAAAAAAAGCAAGCTGGCCATAGTCCAAAATTAAGAGATCCGTCACCTTTAATTGAAAAAAAACTATATAAATAAATTATATAAAATTATAATACGCATGTCGCTTGGACATGCTATTTTCGGCAATCTACATTTATAATTTCATATATGTTTATATTTGATTATCCCATACTCGTGTTCAAGTTAAGGACGATGTCAAGAAGATTCTCAAGAAGGAGTTAATGTTAGCTTCTTTCGCTCGAGAGAACTGTAAAAGTTAGATGAAATGGTAAATGGGGGAAGAGGCTTGAGATATTTTTTGAAAGGAGGTATTTGTGTAAAGTTATTGATTCTTTTTTCTTCGATGGTAGAAGAGTTATTGAGATTTTTTGGTTATTGTTTTCGGGAATTTTGGTTATTGTTTTCGGGAATTGTTTTTGGTTATAATTCTTTGTGTTTCTATTTGCTAATTTTTGCATTATGATATAACTTTAGCCCCAAAGTTTTTTCAAATTATAACATTATTGCACTAAAACTTACTAAAAAGGAACAAATTTTCATTATATTTTTTATGCTACTAATTGTAATTGTAATATGTACATTACAAAAATGTTTATTGAAATAGTAAATAATTTTGTATAATTAATCTAAGACAAAATTCATTCAGATGACAATATCTTGCAAAATAATTTTGTTAGAAATGTTATTGTTGAACTAAATTTATTGTTGTAACTGATTAATCAAAAAGTTCATTGAGAAAAAAATGGTTCATTAAATTTAATGCATAATTTCAGGGCTGCATTATTTACCTATCAGTATAATATTAAAAAATTACAGTAAATTGAGAAAATATGGTGTAACATCTCGGTAATTTGTATTCTCTATTCATTTGCTTTGAAATTTGTGGTAACATACGTAAATGACTTGAAATGCACCCCATAGAAAACATAATATGAGCAAGGTTAGCCAATTAGCCGTAATGGAATATAGGATAAATTTAAATATCAAGTATATAAATGCTCAAGTAAAGGAGTTGAAGGGAAGAGAATGAAAAATACGGAAGAATAGATTATATCAGTACTCTATATGACGACGAAGAAGAAAACTGGCAAGGTTATTCTCATGAAGCAGAGCAAGTGATGGATGGTAAAGTTAATTACTTACTCCCTCCGTCCCGCTAAAAGTGACCATATTTCCTTTTTGGGCCGTCCCACTAAAAGTGGTCACTTTCCTAAAAAGGAAAAGTTTTTACTTTTAAACTACATCTCTCCTACTTTATTCACACACAACACTTTAATTTCTTAATCTCCGTGCCGATCCCTTTGTGGCCGCTTTTAGCGGGACGAAGGGAGTACAATTTATTAGTATTTTAGTTTTAGTCTACCCATCAATCTTAACCTTCCATTTGTATCAGATGATGGTGAGAATAATGATCATTGTAGGTCATGTCTCACTCCAATCCTCCGCCTTCGGAACCGCCGGAGATTCCAAACGTTCGGCGCTGTTCAAAATCGCTTATGAAAGATGCGTATTAGGAAAATACATGCTGCAATCTCATTTGTATTTTTATATATAGTGTTATTTAATTAAGATCATTAAGGTTAATAAAGTAATTTTGCAAAAATTAGGAGGGTGTATTAAATTGAGATTCGGTTGGATTTTTTTAGGGCTGTAATTGAGCCGAGTCGAGTTGAGTCGAATACTAGTCGGCTTGGCTCGGCTCGTTTAATATATTAAAGTGCCCGAGCTCGAATTGAATTTCTGACGTGTTGATCGATCTCGACTCGTTACCTAATTATCAAGTTCGAGCTCGGCTCGTGTATTACTCGATTTGATATTATTTTCGAGCCTGAACTCGAACTCGACTCGTTTGATATACTTTCAAGCTCGAGCTCGACTCGTTTAATACACTTTCGAGCTCAAACTCGAGCTTGCTCGTGAAAAGTTCAAAAATATTTAATTATGCTTGTGATAACTTATTTTTGGGGCTTGGCTTGAGGTCGTTTATATTTTCTAAATTAACAAATGCAATCCATCATCAACAACATCATCACATGAATAATGCTATCTAATAAAATAATTGAAGGCAAAAAAATTTCAAAATATAATCATCCAAATATTAATATATATTTTAAACTATTTTTATATGTGATATTGTTTTTGAGGCAAAAATATAATCATTCAAAAAAAATCCAAAATATAATCATCCAAATATCAATATATATTATATATTGATATTTGGATTAATATATATTAATATTTGGATGATTATATTTTGGAGTTTTAAGCATTCAGCTCAATTAAGTACTCGATTGATGGCTCGATTAAGTGCTTACGAGCTAGCTCGAGTAATCTGCTCGTGAACAAACGAGCTCGATCTTATTCACGAATATAATGAGCCGATCATGTCTTGCTCGAACTCGACTCAATAAAATTATCGAGCTTAAATTTATGCTCGAACTCGACTCGTTTACTAACTCATGTTTATTTACAACCCTAATTTTTTTGGACTTTAAAAGGTCCATGGATTTAGAAAATCCATGGACTCCGTATAGAGTTTGTCAGACTTTTTTATTGATTTACATGATTTTGATAGATTTGATAGGATTGTAGAAAATATTTTTTTTATTGATTTACATAGATAGCAATAGACTATGGGGCAAGGGATGACAATGGACTAGGCTTACCTATGCCCAGACCTGTCATGCAATTTTGTGGATTGACCCAAGTCAGATTTATGGCCCAACCGAGCTTGTAATTCAAGTTCAAGCCCAGGCCCATGTGGATTGGGCAAGTTTGAGTAGACATACATATTTTATTTATTTTATTTTAATTTTTAACATATTAAAAATATATATAATTAATTTATTTTTAAATATATTTATATATTTTAATATTAATTAATATGTCTATTAATTTATATTTATTATACATTAATAATAATAATTGTATTTATATTATTTTAAATTTATAATTTAAATATCATATATCTAATATTCTGATCGGGCTTGAGCGGACTTGGGTATGCCAGAACTAAACATTAGTCCAAACTCGACCATGACGTCATTGGTTCGGGCTTTGGAGGTCCATTGTCTATTGATATCGACAGACTTGGGTCGGACTGGATAAAATTATCACCCCGAGTAGGACCCTGAAATAACAGAAAGATAGTCGGATTTAGGGATGACAATGGATCGGGCTGGGCCGGGCTTCCCTATGCCCAAATCCGCCCCGCGGTTATATGTACAGGCCGAAGTCCGGCCCATGGCCCAATCGGACTTGAAAATTAGGCCCAAACCCATATGAATCGGGCGGACTCGGGTCATACCCATGATTTTTTTAATTAATTTTTTTAATATTTTTTTATTTTTTATACATTAAAAATATATATTTATTTTATATTGCATTTTATATATTTTAACATTTATTATAATTTTAAATGCAAATAAATATTATTTCAAAATTTATTTAGTTATATATCTTATTTAATATATATCTTTAATTTATACTTACTATATATTAATTGCAATAATAATATTTATACTATTTTTAATTTATATATTAAGTATATAAATGTCAGGTCGGGTTTGAGTGAGTCTCGGTATGTCGGGCCTAAAAATTGACCCAAACCACCCATTGGGCTTAACATTTTGGCCCAAGCCCAGCCCATAACGTCATCAGGTCAGGCTTGGGTGGCCCATTGTTGTCGGGCTTGGACGGGTTGAGTCGGGTCGGGCTAAATTGTCATCACTAATCAGGTTTGTAGAAGTTTATGGGAGAATCCGTTGAAATCTCTAGTGATTATAAGAGATTTTTTAGAGAACAATCTATTTATATTTTTAAAAGAGAATCAATGAAAATCCGTAGACTATTAAATACATAGATTGTTGAATACCTAGAGATTTTATAAGACTTTTTGAAATCTATATTGAATTCCTTATGATTATTAAAGACTTTCGAAAATATGAATTGAATACACCTGGATTTTAAAAGTTCAAAAAAATTCCTACAGAATCCACAACCAATACACCTCCTAATTTACTTTTCGTGGTTACTATTTACTATTTACTTTTTCAAGGTCTGTTGTATGCGATAAAGCTTGCTCGACCCCTAATCATGAATGATCCTCTACTGAACCAACGATCGGAGTCTAAGCCAACAAGTTGGGTTAATCACGCTCTGATCGAGCAGCCATGTTCATCCACCAGACTTGGTTTCCCGTCTCCTCAGGAATCAGGATAAGGAGGTACGATCCTATAGAACATATCTGTTCAAGTAAGATCGTTTACTTTTTTAAGGATAGACTAATTTGGTATAATACCCTTTAATTTGCTACATAATGTTTAAATTTTGAAATATGAAATAAAATATAATTAAAAATAAAATAAATATATATATGATAAAATAATCTTACTTAATCAAAATAAAAATATATTACAATATTAATAAACTAATTTTTGTGAAGTTATTGCTTGAAGATGGCGTTGCATGTAGGTGCACAAAACGTCAGCAAGCGTGCATTACCGAATGTAGTGTGTTGGCTCCTTTTTTGCGTTTTCTTTTGTATTCTAATATTTTTAGCATTTTTCATTTTTATCAATTTTTTGTGCTCTCAACTTTTTTTGCTTCACTTTTTTCAATGTACACTAATCTAGCATTCTATCATATGTTGACAATATTCAATACCATTAGGTGTATTTTAAGTTACTTGGACATGGGTATGTGTATCAGTTACGGGTACGGAATGTCTCATATTTAATTTATGAATATTTGTTATACCAGGAAACTGTCCTAAACATGAAGACGAGTATGTGAATACGCTGATCAAATGTAAACATATATGAATTATAAAGTACATTGATAATTTCAAAGTCCAAGAACAACAAAATAACATGTCCAATAAAACTCAAAAACAAAACAAAATAAAACTCAAGATTCAAAAGCACCGGGCTTTAATTTCGAGGTCGTTCAAGGAAATATATATAATGTGAATACTAAGTCGGTTATGAATTAATAAGTGGAATCTAGAAATGAATAGCCTAATATTAAATTGTTCAACCTCACACTTACATAAAAATACGCTCTTTCAATAACCAATTAAAAACATTCAAAAAGATTAATATTAATATCAATGCATTCTACCAAATCAAATAGCAATTATCCGAGAGCAAGTTTGAGTAATCGATGCGTATTAAGTATTCACATCCGTGTCGTGTCGTATCGACACAAGTACATTGCCAAAAATTGCTATCCGAGAAACATGCCGCATATTATAGTTTTATAGAATTTATTTATATAGACAATTAATGGAGACCGATCTCTTAATTTGGACTGTGGTGAAGACCTTGCTTTTTTAAAGAATTTATTTCAATAAATTATTAGTCTATTATGCTAAACATTAATACTTAAAAATAGTTACTTATTGTTGTTCATTGAATTATTGACATTTTTATAATATTATGGGAGAATTCAATGTTTTGATTTCTCAACCAAACATAAAATAGGAATAATTCCATAAAAATGAAGTATGGTTTGTAATTGCAATTTTCTTTCTATAATGATTTCCGGTATGTCCTTCATTTATATTGAAAAATATTATGTAGTTTGGTTGATATTTTTTGTACCCACAGAAAATCCCTTCAAAATTTATTCAGTCTATCCAAGGAACTTGGCCACCAAGAAATTTGGCACTTCGAGACCGTCATAACAATTTGTGGCATATGAAAGTGGAACTAGTCGATGGTGATTGGTATTTCATAGATGGTTGGACAAATTTTGCCGATGATAATATAATTGAAGGAGGTGATATGTTGGTATTCGAATACTCCTCTGAAGGTATACTAGACTTTAAAGTTCACGATGAATCTGGTTGCTTAAAAGAAGGACTCAAAGGGCAGAAAAGAAAAAATAGTGAAGAGCATTCTTTATCAATGGAAATAGAAGACGATCAAGAAGAAATCCAGCATGGTGATTCTCATGAAGGAGAGCAAGTCATGGATGGTAAATATAATTACTTTTGTTTATTAGTACTTTAGTTTTAGGGGGTGTTTGACTAAGCTGTTGTTTAAGAGCTTATAAGGTCCTTAAAAGTGTTTGACATATTAAACTATTTGCGAGCTTATAAGTTGTAAAAATAAGTTATTGAAGCTTATAAGCACTCCAAAAAAATAAATAGCTCCACCCCAACTTATTTTTACAACTTATAACCTCTTTAAAATAAACTTAGCGAAACACACTCTTAGTCTATCCATCAATCCGAACCATCTATTTGAATCAGATTCTTTACCACAACCAGGTAGAGCCGGTACAAGTACACGAAAACCCAGAAGTGAGTGCGACTGGTATGGTGCCGAGATTTTCAAAACTGGACTAATTCCCCAGCCCAGAACTCCTTACTTTGTGACCAAGATAAGAAGACATCGACCTTGTGAACTGGTAAAAATAAATGTAGAGCTTAAAAACTATACATTTCTTTAGCCTTTTGAATGTTAATTGGAAGTAAAAATCAATTAACATCATTTTGCTGCAATGATAACAGTATATACCCATGGATGTGATCCAAACCTATGACTTGAAACTTCCCGACGAAATACTGCTTCGTGATCCATCAGGCAGGGAGTTTCATGCTAAGCGCAAAATTTGGGCTGATGAGAGAACATTTTATACTGGAGGTTGGAAGCCTCTATGTGAAACTAACAAGGTGGGATCTGAAGATTATTGCATCTGTGACTTTGGGAAAACCAACAATATTTTTTGTGTTAGTGTTAGCTTCTTTCGCTTGAGAGAGTTGTAAAAGCTTGATGTATTGTTGATATGTGATTTGTTGTAACTATTTGTGTAATAGTTATTCTAATTTCTAATTGCATTATGGTATAACTTTAGCACCCAAGGTGTTTCAAATTATAACCTTTTTGCACTAAAAGTTATTAAAAAGGAACAAATTTCCAATAATAGAAGTATATAAAATTCATTAAATAATTCTTTTGGAATTTCAAATACATTGAATATTTGAATATAGGGATGATTGCCTATAAATACAAGAACTATTCACGTTTTATGGTATTGCACACGATCTAGAAAATTTGACTCCTAATACACGAACTATCGATTTGTAGTAATTAAAAAAATCGGGCTTAATTGAGTTAAAATTAAAATTATTTGGGTCTGATTTGTCATGACGTCAGTTGACATGGACAACTTTTTCTCTCTTTTTATGGATAAATGCCTCTAAATACAAGAAATATTCACATTTTCGCGTACGACCTATAAAAATATCTATATTTTTATTTTTAATAAGAAGTATATATAATATTTTAAGTATTTTTATATATATTTAATAAGAAATAGATATAGAGTAATATTGTTTACATTTATTCTATTTATGAACTTGGTGTTGAGTTAATAAATTATTATATTAAAAATTGATTTTGTATAAATTGAGAATATTTAATACTAAGATATATTTAATTATGTAAAAAATTTTTAAATATTATTGGTGAACATTAAAAAAATAATATGTATAACATGGAACAAAAAATATAAATTAATTTTTTTTCGGGTAACCCGGACCGGACCCGGAGCCCTGGTCTGGGTTAGTCTAGAGGGTTTTCTCGGTCCGGATCGGTCCACTTTTTTAAAAAGTTTCGGCTCTTCACTCCTAGCGGGTCGGTCCAGGTCCGGCCCAATGCTCACCCCCTAGTGACCTTGAAAGCGTAAAAAGAGAGAAGTTGTCCATGTCAACTCATAACATGGTAAATTGGTTTTGACTCAATTGATCCCGATGTATTTAATTACTACAAATCGATAGTTCGTGTACGCAAGATCCCTAGGTCTGGTATATCAAATAAAACATGCAATTCTAATCTACATAAGAATACATGTAAAACATATAGAATATAAGATACGAAAATCAAATCTTAGACATGCTCTTATGGATTTGAATATTATACCTTCTCCAAAGCAATTAATTATTTTTTTCTGATTTAGATGGCTAGAATTTTCACTGGTCATTGATTGCTCGAGCTAATGTTCAATCCTGGAGAACTTCTAATCCATTGCTCTGCCTACAACTCGCATATCAGATGAACAATATTGTAACGAGTCTTTCTATAGAAGATGAGGCCGCAATTCAAGCTTATGAAATACTCATAAAAATAGCACATCCCCTATAAATATTTATAGGCTAGATTAAGGTTTTCTACGAGGATAGGATCAAATCTCCACTATAAAATCACATCTTTTAATATCTCCAATAAATCTTTAATTAAAAAAATTATTAAAATATTACGTATAATCTTCCAAATATTTATATATTACACAGATTTTGTATTAGTATTTCTCGCACTATAAAATAAATATTAAACTATTTAACATTGGTCTAATAAACGCAAACCCTAAAGGGAGTGCGACTATTATGGTACATAGATTTTCATTGGACTAATTCCCCATACCATGCATGACTCCATATTTTGTGACCAAGATATGAAGACATAGACTTGGTGAACTAGTATGAATAAAGACAGCTTGAAAACTACACATTTTATCAGCATTTTGTATGTTTAATAGAATTAAAAATTGACTAACATGTTTCTGCTGCAATGATAACAATAACTATATATATACATGGATGTGATCCAAGCATATAACTGTAACACGCGGGCAGGGAGCTAGGCAGTTTCATGCTAAGCACAAAGTAAGAGTGGATGAGAGAATGTTCTATGTAGGAGGTTGGTGACCTCTGTGTGTAAAACAAACATGAGAAAATGAAGACTAGTGCATTTGTGAGTTTGGGCGAACCAACAAGGTTTTCAGCTGCATCAAAGTTAGCTTCTTCCACCCAAGAGAGCACTAAAAGTAGGAGGTAATGGTGAAATGGGAGAAGAGGCTTGAGGTACTGTTTTTATGGAGGGATTTGTAGAGTTCTGGATTATATCTTCAGGCATGTTAGAGGAACAATTGAGAATTTTTTTGTTACTATTTTGAGAACGGTAGATATATTATTTGTTATAGCTCTTCGTGTTAATAGCTAGTCATTATAATTGCTAATGGCATAAAACAGTATAATTTTAGCAACAAGGCTATTTCAAATTATACTATCTCTATCCCGATAAAAGTGGTCATGTTTCCTTTTTGGATCGTCTAATTAAAAGTGGTAACTTTGAAAGATGTTTTACCTTTTTGGATCATTCATACTTTATTCAAACAAAACACTTTATTTTCTTAATCTTCATGCCAACTCTCTTGTGGCTGTTTTTAGCGGGACGAGTGAAGTAATATTTTTGCACTAAAAGTATGAAAAAGAAACAAAATCCACCATATTCTTACGTGCTACTAATCGTACATGTCATATGTAATATACTGGAAAAAATATTTATTGAAATAGTAAATGATATGCATACACACTACAAGAAATTACAACATTACCAAGGGAAATAATCCCTTGGGAAATATACATTTTCCCTTGGTAATACATAATGTCAAGGGATTACCAATGAAATAGGTCCCTTGTTAAAACCTTCGTCGGTAATATATGATACCAAGGGAATATTCCGTCTGTAATTATTACCAAGGGAAATAATCCCTTGGTAAAACAAAATATTTTTTTTTTATTTTTTTAAAATTCCGTTGGCAAATCCCTTGGCAAAATAACTGAATAAATTAAATAATTATATATGCAATTGTTACCAACGAAAATTTTCCGTTGGTAAATATATTTATATTTTTTTAATTAAAATTTTAAACAGAATATAAAACCTGTTTAAACAAAAATTATAAATCAATAATACAATTAAATATATGATATCTAATATTTATAACATGCAAAAATTCTAAAATTAATATTTTAATATGTATCATTCCAAATTCAGTATAAGGTAAATGTATATAATATATTATTTTGAAATACTACTGCTTTAACGTGTAATTTAATGATCTCCATACAAAATACACAGCATGTAAGAGGGAAAAAGGGATTCAGTTATGTTCATATATAATGATGGCATAAGATGTAAGGAATGATCTGCAGGCATTACAGTGACCAATGTGTTATTCCCAATAGCAAAGAAACATTTTTATAACACTGAATAAGAAACATAGCTGTAAATTCTTGCAACAATCTAAGATAAGCTCATAGTACTCATACTGAATACAGTAAAGGAAATGAAAAGAAACATGGATGATATTGAAAACTATGACCTACAGTTACCCTTAAGACTGAGCAAGCTATGTGAGTTGAGCTTCCGGTGAGTTTGGGGTGACACAGTCCGAATGCATGCTTCCTGAGGTGGAAGAGATATCTTGAAATTCTGAAACATCATAAGCATGATACTCTCTGCTGCCATCTTGATTTAGGCTTTCCAATTCGGCTGCAACTTCCTTCATTGTCGGCCTTCTCCTGTCGTTGGGGTGCAGGCATCTTCTAGCAAGGTGGGCAACAACACTAATCTCTTCTCTCTTGCCTTCTTGGAGGACCCTTGCATCAAGAATCTCAAACAGTTGATTCCCTTCCATTGAGTTAAGAAAATGCATTGCTAAATTCAAAACCAAAACCCATGTGAGGTTTACATCGTTATATTATAATACAAATTTTCAGTGAGAGTTTCCAAATTAAAATGCATGAAAGGCTATCATAAAATCTATTCAAATGTTCAATAGAGTAAATAATAACTAGCTAACCCTTACTACAAAGTTCGGGTAAAGTGTAAACATCTAAAAATATGTAAGAACGGATAAAATAAGATAACTTACTGGGGCATCTTCTTCCATTGGTCGACTGCAAAAACAAAAAACAAGAAAAAAATATCAATTTTGCAGAGAAATCTTAGTAGTCCATAAATTTCCTCAGTAACACATCATAGCCAAAATCCATGTAACATCAAGAAAATTTTGGACATGTTCAGAGATATTTTTCAAATGCAGAACAAATATTTAGCTAGAAGCACATTCCAAAATACAATAAATTGTAAGCAAGCATCATAGTACACCAGGGAACTCAATAAATTCACACGGGAAAATGCAAAAATTAATATGGTTTAATCACTAAGCATATCAAATTTCTATACATCGTCCTGACAACTAACACCTAATGAGATCTTATATAATTCCCTCAAACTCCAATACAAGCTTATTTACCATTTACTCAGAGCCGAGCTACAGAATCATAGATACACTCACATACAGTTCAAAATTAGTACAAAAATCATCGTAGCATAAACAGCCAAAACAATTCAGGAGCATTACATCGGAGTCCCACTCTCATATCAGTAAGCTACTACGCATAACATCAAAGCCCCAATAATAATAAGAAAGTTACTAGGTGTTGCATAATCTTCAAATTTAATTCTTCCAGTAAAATAATTCGGAAAAAAAAACAAAAAAAAAAAAAACTAGCAAGCCAAGCTAGAAACAGTAATTGCGCATACTATTTTATCAACCTCGTCGCGTATCCAAGTACAGAGATCCAAAAAATATACAGAGATGTCGCATAATTCGATTAAGGCGAATGAGAGATCAAGTAAACGTTTACAAAGAACAAATCTAACCTCATTTTTGCAGAGTGAGACTGAGAGAGAGGGTTTAGTTGAAAACCCTAGACGAAGAAGAAATGCAGAGTGGGAGAAAGTACACGTGGAAATCCAACAATTCAATTTGTAAATGTAAATATCATGGGCCTCATCTGCTTCAAATATCATATGGGCTTTTAACATAATTGGGCTCATGCACAGATAAGTTTTTGGACTTTACCGCTTTTGATTTCTTAAATATTTAATTTAATAATATGGATACAGGGATAGCTATTTTACCCTTTGATACCTGATTTTAATTGGTGCGTATTTGAGACACATTTGATTTTAATATGGATACGGGTGACGGATATCTGCAAATGATAGGTTTGAGTTATTTTAATATTAACGAGTAGTTTTGTAGGTAGAATTTTGTATCCATTTTATTTGTGTGTGATGGAATCTCACAAATTGTATGATCTATTGGAAAGAAGATTTAATGGCTACATCAGGTTGAGGAAATTTCCCAACGGAATATTTTTCTTGGTAATAAAAAAACTAATTTTAATATTATTAATTACTTCATTACAGACGGAAATATTCCCTTGGTAATATTATATAATAAAATTAATTATTTAATTTATTAATTTTACCTAGGTTGGTAAAATTTCACTAATTTTCTCAAGGGAACCATTCCCTTGGCAACATTATATAACTAAATTAATTTTACTTTAATTAAATTTGCCAAGGGAAATATTCCGTTGGCTATATTATATTACCAAATTAATTACTAAATTTATTATTTAATTAAATTTACCAAGGAAAATATTTCGTTGGCTATATTATATTTCTAAATTAATTATTAAATTAATTATTTAATTAAATTTACCAAGGGAAATATTCCGTTGGCATTGAAAATCTGTCTTTAATCCCTTGACAATCTGTTGGGAAATTAAATCCCTTGGTAAACCGTTGGTATTTTAGAAAGGGAAACTTTCCCCTTGGTAATTCCGTTGGCCGTTTTCAAAATTCTAGTAGTGACAAATGTAAAATAAATCTATGAAAAAATTATATCAGATGACTAGTGGTAACTTTTTCATCATTTGAAAAAATTTAAATATTTAATCGAGATTTTTTCCTATACATCTAAACAATAACTTTATAACAGTATTAATTTGCAAATAGAATTGCCATCATTTGCTTAGAAAATTATAGTTTGATGAGAAAATGAACTGAAAAAACATAATATAAATAAAGTTAGTCAACTAAATGAAAGTGGAATATAGAATAAATTAAAATATTGAGTATATAATATAAATCATAAATCAAAAGATAATTTTCAAAAATCAGAAATTTTTTAATTAATTAGTTATATTTTCAGCAATAATTTATATATATAAAACATGAAGCATTTTAATTTTAATGGTAATTTTATAATTAACTCTAATTTTAATAACAAAAATAATTAAATTACAAAGTATATTAACTATTAAATAATTTGGATTTGTAAAAACTGCATACACGTCGTTCAATAGCACTAACATAATAATAGTTATACATTACATGTCAATAAAATAATTACTCACTTTCTCTTACCTATAATTATATTATTTCTAAAAAATATTTTATTTCGTTCAAAAAAATATATACAATTTACATCTTAAATTAAAGATCGTGACGAGATCTTTAATTTGATATATGATATATATAAAAAAATTGATATGAACAAGTTATCATCATTTAAAATATCGAAATCATTATACGTAAATTAGGAGATGTTTATATACTTACCTAGACGGGGTCTATAGATGATCATTAAGGTCTATGGCCTAGGTTGGAGAGCCCATTGCAGTTTGGAGGGGTGCTATCCTATCCTAAGGTCGGCTCTAGTAGTCAATCCTACGTCATAATTTGTTCTATTGGAGGCTGCATTCGCGCGGCCCCAGTTGGAAAAAAAAAAAAAAGAGGATGTTTATATTATGATTAGGTTTATATGCATCATTTTGATTATTGTCCTATAATTATAGAGATGCTTAAATTTGAATTTTAATATAAATCACTTTCAAATATTATATTCATATTTTTTTCATTTACAAATATTTAATATTAATATTTTATTTTTGTCTATGTATTTTTATTTTTTAATATTAATAATGTGCATTATAATAATGATATAATAATAAAAAATTAAGAATTGTTTTATTATCTTATTTAAGCATTTTTATTTCATATTAACATTTTTTTGTAGTTAACCCATATGAAATTAATTCTATCTGATATCATCATCATTATATATATATATATATATATATAGGTGGGTTCAGGTCAAAAGTGACTTTTGGATATAAAATAGAAAGTAATCATGTCCATCTATTGCATTAGATCTAATGGTGTAGATTTAATTCTCAAATTTAGGGAAAATGGTTATTAGGTGTGTTGCATCGCAAATTTGCAATGCAAAAGGGTAATATAATCAAAATGAATGTGGCGGTTTATAGCATTATCACGCAACCACCCAAAAATCTTATTCTATCTGCCAAAAATCTTCCACATTCACGCTTACCAACAATGCAACAATGTAACTGAAGTAATGCAAAATTGTAGCGTGGTTCAATGCAAATTGTCGTGTTATCAATGCAATAACGTAATTAAAACAAACCTACCTACCATGAATTCACTGCCCCTTCCATCAATTCTTTCTCAATGAAAATTATCAACGTAATTATCAATGCAACAATGCAGCAATGTAACTGAAGTAATTCATGTACGGGACAATTGAATCCAAATGATAATATATATTGTTCAATTTCATAATGCAAAACTATAGTCTGATTCAAAGCAAAATTATTGTGTTATCAATGCAACAATGTAATTAAAATAAAGCAGCGACGCCACCACCAACAGCAGCGCTGAGTCGACGACAATCTATCCTCCTCCTCCCCGCCGGAGCAAAATCGTCGTGGCCATT
Organism: Leonotis leonurus; assembly: GCA_026898415.1. Classification (NCBI taxonomy): domain Eukaryota; kingdom Viridiplantae; phylum Streptophyta; class Magnoliopsida; order Lamiales; family Lamiaceae; genus Leonotis; species Leonotis leonurus. Next base: position 2,746,181 of record JAPKLX010000019.1, on the reverse strand, counting down.
AATAACCAATTTCTATTAATTCTCCTTTTTCTCTCTCTTTAATATAACCATTGTTACCTTAATTAGTGGGATTGATTATTTCTCTATTCAATTTAATTACATAAATGTCCTTATCATAATATTTTTGAATTATTTTAATGTATTTAAAAATCAATAAATTTAAATAGATCATAACCGTTGATCTACTAAAATAAATGGCTGGGATCACTTCCTATTTTATACCCAAAAATCACTTTGTATATAAAATGTATCCTATATATATATATGGGTTATTTATGATAAATACCATATTTCATAACTAAAAAATAAAAACTACCCACTTTATAAAAATTGTGTGAAAACTGCCCAAAATACATTTTATACCCTTAAACTATCTATTACTTGAACACTTACATGCATGAGGTTAAATACACTTATTGATTTATACAATTTTAATTTTCTTAAGCATGATTTATTTATGTTCTTAATTATGTTGTAATTATATTTTATTAATACACGTTTTTAATTATTTGTTAATTATATTTTTTTATTTAATTATTATTTAGTAATTAATTTAAATTGGGTATGATAAATAATTGTGAAATATATTTATTATTCATGTTGTTAAATAAATATACGATGGTGAAATTGTGAGAGAAAAAAAGAAAATTTGTAGGAAAATAGGAATACTCGGTCGATCCATGTAAAACCGACGTAAATACATGTTGTTAATATATTTTTTATTTACGTTGTTCAATAATAAAGAAAATTTGTAGGAAAATTGTGAAAATTTTCGTTACCACCGACCAACGTAAACACCGTCTTCCCAAAACTCATTGTACCTTACGTTTATGTACTTTCATCCGTCCATCTGAATAATAAATTATATTTTTAGAATTATAATATAATCAAGATATCTAAATAAAAAAACTCAGTTGCGAAAAATGTTGTACAAATGTAAACCCGGTCGATCCATGTAAAATCTGGACACAAACCAACTGAGTTTTTTACTTTTCTTGACCGGATTTTTTTGCATCCTCTCTACATGTTATTAATATGCTAAATTAATAAAATTATGTTGTCAAAGTTCATATAAATGACAAAAATCGGACGTTTGAAAGTAAACACGTTCTGTTTGCATAAATATATAACTATAGAATTTTTAGAAAAAGACATGTTTTCACGACATGGTTTTAGCTCGTCAAACTCATAACACATTATTCTTCGAAACTACGGGTCTAAATTTAACATTACTTCTTTCTTTTAGCCAAATCAGCACGCGGTGTGATTTTCTCCTTCTCTTCTTCTCGTCTTCTCCCCTCTCTCGTCATTTTCAATTCTAAATGAATGATTTTAAATGAATGAAAAAATTGTATGATTTGATTTCATTTCTTATATTTTTGGACTGTCAATAAATGGACCAAATTAAAAGAATTTTCAACATTATGTCGGGGATGATGAGACATTCTAAATTATTTGTTTAGAAATATTCATGCATATAATATTAAAAAAATTTATTCAACAATTAAACAAATTAAAAAAATTAAAATAATTAAAAGAATAATATTAAATATCAAGAAAATGGCAACATGATTTGGTAAACAAGTTAAAAATATTTTGAAAGAATTAAAACGAAGATTTGTTAAAAAAAATATATAAATAAAAAATATTATTATTCAATAAAATTAAAAATTAACAAAATGAAAACAATGAAAACAATTAATATTAAAAGAATATTTAAAATCATTGCTAATTTTGCAAATTAAAAATATTTACAAAAAGAATAAAAAAATTTATTAATTAATATTATCTCTTGGTTGGCACATAAATTATAGGGGCAAAAGCTAAAATACTCATTTTAATAAATAAAAGATAAAAAATATCCATCTAAAAATAAAAGATAAAAATTACCCTTTTACATGAGCACATGAGGAAATTACTCATGTTATCATGAAAATAACATGAGCACATGAAGAGATTCCTTATGTTATCGTGAAAAGTGGGTAGTTTTTATCTTTTATTTTTAAGTGGATATTTTTTATCTTTACTTTTTGAAATTGGTTAATTTTACCTATTACCCCTAAATTATATATAAAACAAAATTATTTTTTAATTATTGTTTTGATTTAACAAATAATGGATAATACAAATTTTGACTAAAGGTAAATTGGGAATTTCATACTAAAATTGTGTATTTCTCTTATGGTTTTTGAAATAGGATATTTTTGAAGTAAAAGTTACAAAAGAGGGTATTCATGTCCTATTTCTAAAACCATATATATATATATATATATATATATATATATATATATATGTTGGGAACCCCACAAGTTTATATTGTTTTGATGATGCAATTCGAAACAACACTTAGTTAAATATTTTGTCTTGTAATTAATGTCATCTGTTAAGGAATATGCTAAATTATAAAAAGAAGTAGATAGTACAGTTTTTACTATCTGTGTTATTCTTGATAAAAGCATTCCTGGACACATTAATTATAAATGTTCTACATTACTCGATTCGTATTTATCACAGCGATCTGTTACTAGCTTAAGGACAGGTAGCTGTCATTACTTGTGTAGTATTTTATTTATGATCTACATGTTTTGATCTTAGCCTTCACTTCTGTTTAAATTAAAATGGAACAGATCATGATCCACTATCTGTCCATTCTTTACCTACTGTACTTAGTGAAAGAAAAGACAACAGCGAGCTGTGTGAAGAGAAAGCAACAAGCTGTGTGAATAGAAAGCAGCGAGTGATCAAGCTTGACATCGAGTACTCTTGGTTACA